>VZRH01002614.1:157561-262737 GCA_013397555.1 Urocynchramus pylzowi
ATTGTTATGTGCAAACAATCCAGTTACTAACTTGTTATTTGCTTTGAAAAGTGACTGTTAAGTTTCCTTTTGAAACTTAACCTGAGCAGGGTGATCTTGCAACCACTTGTTTGTGGGCATTTAACATGACTGAAAAGTTCTTGTGTTCCCAGTTCACTTTTAGATTGGTGAAAAAAGATGTAACTGATGTTTTTTCCTTTGTTTTGTGCTCTCACGGTAGGTGGTGAAGAGCATCTCATGAAATATTTCAATTTTATTTCAAATGTAATGACTTAAAAATTCTGGGAAAAGGTAACCCTCGTGTCTTAAACCTTGTTCCCTCTACTTTGAAATGTATAAGTGTAGTATATGTATGATATTAAGATACTATTGATCTTGATTAGTTTTATGTAGAATTTTTTCTAAGGTTTTGTGTTAGTGTTTTCTGTTGGTACTCTTGTGCATCTAAATGGCCCTGACAATCCTATTGTACTAAAAAAAAAAGGAAAAAAATTACTATGTTTTTTTCAGTGAAACATTTTTCTTAGAGTGTTGGGAGATAAAAAATCTTCAACTGAGAGTTGTTACAGAGGTGGATGGCATCTTGGGGAAAAAAAAAAAAAATCCCAGACCTGAAAAGTACCTCTTGGAGTAATTAGACTATTTATCTTTGTTTATTTTGTTTCTCTGCACCAGAACCCTTTTCTCTCTGCTGTATGTCTGTTTCCCACTATAAATACGCTTTCTAATTCCTGAAGTCATACTAAAGAATTCTCATTTGAATTCTGCAACTTTACAGAATCTCTTACCTGCCCTGACACTTGTCCTCATACACATGAAAAGTGTATGAAGGAAATTATTTGGATTCCCTTTTGTATTTAGACAGGGGCAGCTAATAGACACAAAAGATAATGAAATGGAAAACAGTTAACACATGGATGTATTTATTAAATCCTTAGAATAAGCTATTTATAGTTAAGGTAGGGTAGAAATGTATAGTACTGGTTTGTGTTTTAGGTTTTTTTCCATCTAATTTTTTATACTCTTACCATGTAATTGTACTTAGCCAGATGGATATTGCATCTGAACAGTCTGCTTACATTTCTTAACAGGTTTGAAACAAAAATTACCTCACTTGAAGTTACAGGCGTGTCTCAAGAAAAGTGTACACCCCGTCTCCTGTCTTCTCGAACAGTCTATTCAGATGACAGTACCTCACTTTTAAGCATAATGTTTGAGACTAATCCTTTGGATGAGAAAGCAGATCAGAGGATTAGAATAGAATCACAACCACTGGAAATAATATATGATGCAGTGAGTAAATATTTGAATAAGCTATAAATTGTCAAAAATCTTACTCAATAGTAAATTTACTGTGTTTTTTTTTTTTTTTAACAGATGACAGTAAATAACTTAGTGGATTTCTTCAGACCTCCGAAAGATGTACATTTAGAGCAATTGACATCAGCAACTCTGATGAAACTTGAAGAATTCCGTGAAAAAACATCAACAGGCAAGTGCTGTGTGCTCTTCTGACAGCACACTCAGACAAATTTTAGATTGTAGGGGTGCTGAGAGTGTATCTTTCCCTATGGAGATGTGTGCATCCAAGTCATAGCTTTCTAACACACCACCTAAATAAGGTGTTTCCCACCTGTTCAGTCAGCACTGTTTGCTATCATCATTTCATCTGCTTGATGCTTCTTTAAGGAGTGTCCATAATGAGTGGTTCACAAGAAATATGAAGAGCATATGTACCTTAGCATATCTTCCTTCAGCATATGTACCTTTCTAACACACCATCTAAATAAGTTGAATTATTCAATCTTAATGCAGTATATTTATTCTAAGTATTAAATAATTTTATGTTTGTATCTCTTTTAATTTAAACAATTTCTACTTATTTGTAAAATATGCTCCAAAGCCATAGATAATCTTTCAATATTTTTACTCCATGCAGAATTAAAAGCTTGTTATTGTTATGTGCAAACAATCCAGTTACTAACTTGTTATTTGCTTTGAAAAGTGACTGCTAAGTTTCCTTTTGAAACTTAACCTGAGCAGGGTGATCTTGCAACCACTTGTTTGTGGGCATTTAACATGACTGAAAAGTTCTTGTGTTCCCAGTTCACTTTTAGATTTGTTGAAAAAAGATGTAACTGATGTTTTTTCCTTTGTTTTGTGCTCTCACGGTAGGTGGTGAAGAGCATCTTTGTTTGTTACGTCTTCTGTTTTGTTCATCTGATATGTAAAAGGCCTTAGTTATTTAATACTCCTCAAGTACTGATTCTGAGATATTAGTCCTCTAAGTTAACCTCTGAATCCTTTTCAAATTTCTTGTTTTTCAGGAAATTACGCTTTTGTATAGGTGTTTTTGATTTTCTGACTTCCTTGATGAAAATTGATTTTGATTTGGATTGACTCAGTTCAAGTTACATAAGCTGTATTTATCTGCTTTCCAGCTGCTCAGTTTTACAGCTGTCACACTAGTTTTCATTTCATCCTGTTTATCTCTAGAGATCTTGTATTTTAAGACGTGAATGCAAATGCTGAATACTGTGAAGACTAACACTTAGATATGTGGATTTAATTTGTTCCAGTAAGGATGTCTGAGGCTTTGTAAATCAGAGATGTGTCCAGCACAGTATCCTGTCTCTGTGGATGGGAGTGGTTGCTGAGGGGAGATTTCATATATAAATTATTTTTAAAAGGAAAAAACAAAAAATGGATGCTTTCTTGAATCTCTTATAATTTCATAACCTATTAATAATTAAATTGTAAATACAAAAAAATCTGAATACACGAGTGATAAGGATTTAAAGAAAACTCAAGCAAAGAGTTTATTTTATTGCTTCTCTCAGGCTAGTATTGGGAGGGAAATCAAGCATCAATGGTATTTTTATTCATTAGTTCTTCTTTGAGTGAACTATTAAATTTAGGACTAATGTCAGATTAATCAGAATTACATGGATCAGCTTGCTTATCCTTTCTTTCAGAAATTTCTTGAGCAATATTGAATATATTGATACAACAGCTCATTGTTGATTTCTGAGATGAAATTTTAAATTTGCTTAGATAATACATGCTTGGTTCTCTGCTCATTAGCACCAAATACAGTGGTGTTGGTCATAATTAATATTTTGTGGAAGTATGAAATAATTCTCTGTTTATTACAGTTCGAGCATATCATTACTGTAGAGGTATATCCAATACTGTTTGTACCCTCACAAGAATGCTGTGTTGTCTACAGTAACCTAAAACCTTGTTCCAGTCACAGATTAAAAATTTGATGAGAATATCTGAAAATATGTGGTACATTGCTTGTAAAATCTTGTCTGAGTCTTAGAGAATTGCCAGGGAAAAAAGATTTGATCTGCAGAATATTCTGTTGCAGGGGGCTATGCTTATCTCATAGGTAGAATAAGAAAAATGGGAACATATAAGTGTAATTAATGTGTTCAGACCTGCTGTCCTCACAAATGAGTTCTTAACACGTTTCTTCTAAGCAGTAGAAGGTAGCTGGAAAATATAGGGGAACTGTGAACTGCAAAATTGAAGGAACCTGGAGTAGTTACAATTGAACTAACTGGAGTAGTTACAATTTTCAGCATTAAAAGACATTAAAAAAAGCTTGGTTTACCAGAGCTCGATTTATGGATTCCACTATATTTTCTTCCCAAATAAAAGAAACAAGAAAATATTTACTTAACCTTTCTACATCACTCAAATTCAACTAGGCAGTGCAAACTGATAAAATCCTACTCTTTTTGTTGTTCCTAGTTGTTTTGTCTTGCAAATCCTGAAATGTAGTTGCCATCCAGTTCTTTACTGACTAGCCTAGTTCTCCTGTGACAGGGCAACCTTTGATAATGTAACAGTTTTAATTGTTTTCTTACCAGTGGATGTGTTTACTGTCACGTTGTCATCTTCATAATTCATTATCTCTAATTCTGTGATCATCAGCTAGTAAATGGTAAATATTTCATTAGTTGTGGCTGCATCATAAGGCAGTTTCCAGAGCTAACTTGAAGCAATACCATTCACTCTTCAGCTTAGCAAAAAGGCAGAATTTGATCTCAAATCTTATGAATGTCTGATTTTCCCAACTAATTGCATGATTTTTAAGCTTAATTTTTGTAAGATCATATATTTGCATATCTTTGGTGTCTCAAGATGGAGATGTTTGTCAGCAGAGTTAGTTTAAACTTGTGTATCTCAGTATCAAAAAACACCAACAGTGTAGTTGGATACTCCCAATAAGAAATTCTAGAGCAATAATTTTCTGAATCTATGGAACATAGAGGGTTAATTCAATAATTTCAAAGTTGCAGTTCACATTCCAGTTCTTCTCATTTCATCTCTGTTCAGTGGGGAATATTTTTGAGTTTGCATGTGTCACATTGTTGTCTGTACTTGTCAGTTACCACTATTTGATATCATCATTTCATCTGCTTGATGCTTCTTTAAGGAGTGTCTATAATCAATGGTTCAGAAGAGTTATGAAGAGCATGTGTACCATACTTATATAGCATAGCGAGATTAATTTTTAATCTTTTTTAAAATTAGACCTGATTTTCTTTTTATTGCTTTCTTTTGATCCTTTAGGTTCTGTGTTAATTACTCTTGTTTGTTTGTATTTAATAATTGTACTATTTTTTCAGGTTTGTTGTATATTATTGAAACCCAGAAAGTTCTTGATCTCAAAATAAACCTCATGGCTTCATACATCATTGTTCCACAGAAAGGATTCTATGATCATACATCAAATTTACTACTTCTGGATCTTGGTAGTTTTAAAGTATGTATTTACGTAATGCAGTAATTTACTGATAATAATAATTCAGTTTTTTACCTGATTTACAGTTTCTTAATTTGAGTTTTATGGTAGTGAAGAGTACCATAGTACTTACTCTTACCCTTATGAGAGTAAGAGTATCTCTTGTAGTTTATTTATTAGGTATTTATTTTAAAGTACTTTCTAGTCAAGGCTAGTCAAGGTGAAAGTTACTGAACTCTTCTCAGTGGATTCATTCAGTGCAAAAGAATTTCTAGAAAATACTCCTTCCCTAGTATGAAACTACTGTTGATACTTTGGACTGTTTCATGGAAAATGTCTAGTAATTTTTTACATTGCCTTACAATATAAAATAGTGAACTTCTTTGTTATATGATTAAATGGCATTCTTATTTTTCATATTATTATTACTTACCCTTTAATCTCTGAATGCACTTTAAAATGAGAAAAGTAAACATACTGGCAATTTTTTTGGTTGAGATTAGAGGTATATTTGAGATAAAGATTTATCTTTTTGACTTTTCCCTTGCATGAGGTATGTAAAATTATAATTTATCACTATAAAAAGGAAATAGACTTCAAAATAAAATAGAAGAGACTTTGTCCATATTATTAGCAGTCTTCTTAGTCACTGATGAACTGGTGTTCTTCAGGATAAATGATATGTACAGGCAATTTACTTTTTATTTACTTGTATTCTGGGTAAAATTGATTCTGCCACTTACTGTCTGTTTGGATTTCTGTCTGTTTTTTAGCAAAAATTTGTTTAAATCCTAAAATCTTGCTAAAGAGAGTTAGTTTTTGATCTAATTTCCACATAATTACATTCTGAACACATGATTTTAGTTTGAATTATAGAATGGTTTGGCTTGGAAGAGGCCTTTAAAGGTCATTGAGTTTAATCTCCCTGCAACGAGCTGAGACATCTTCAACTAGATCAGGTTCCTCAGCCACCTGTCCATCCTGACCTTGAATGTTCCCAGAGATGGGCATCTGCCTCCTCTCTGGGAAGCTCATGCCAGTGACTTGCCACTCTAATTTTAAGAAAATTCCTTATATCTAGTGTATATCTACTCTTAGTTTTAAAGTGTTACCCCTTGACTTGTCAGAACAAGTCCTGGTAAAGTCTGTTACCATCTCTCTTTTTGGCCCACTTTAAATACTGAAAAGCTGCTGAAAAGTCTCCCCAGAGCCTTCTCTTCTTCAGGCTGAACAGCACCAACTTTGCCTGCCTTTTTCTTAGAGGAGATGTGTTCTGTCCCTCTGATCACTTTTCTGGCCCTTCTGTGGACCTGGTCCCACAGGTTGCAGTACTCCAGGAGGAGCAGAGCAGAAGGGCAGAATCCCCTCCCTTGCACTGCTGGCCACACAGTTTTGGATGCAGCCCAGGATATGTTTGGCTTCCTGGGCTGTGAGTGCACATTGCTAGGTATCATCCAGCTTTTCATCCACCAGCACTCCCAGGCCCTACTCCATAGAGCAACTCTCAATCCCATTGTCAGCAATCTATATTGATCCCAGAACTACTGAATCACTTAGATTGGAAAAGACCTTTAGGATCCTTGAGTCCAACCATGAACTCAGTACTGCCAAGTCCACCACTATTATGTCCCTAAGTGCCATGTCTATATGGCTTCTAAATTCCTCTGAGTTCAGTGACTCAACCATGTCCCTGGGCAGCCTGTTCCAGTGCATGGTAACCCCTTTCAATGAAGATTTTTTTCCTAATATCCATTCTAAACCGTCCCTGGTACAGCTTGAGGCTGTTTCTGTATGTTCAGTTTCTTGTTTCTTGGGGTAAGAGGCTAACTCCTGACCTACATCCTCAAAAGCTACACACTCCTTTTAGGTAGTTTTAAGGTAAGGGCCTCACTCTGCCTCCTTTTCTCCAGACTAAAGAACTCTAGCTGCCTTGGCTACTCCTCACAGGACTTGTGCTCCAGATCCCTCCCCAGTTCTGTTGCCCTTCTCTGGACATATTCCATCACCCCAATGTCTTTGTTGCTGTGAGGAGCCCCATATAAAGTATAATATTCAAGCTGCAGCCTCACCAGTACCAAGTACAGGGGGACAATCCCTTCCCTTGTTCTACTGGCCACACTATTGCTTTTGGCCACCTGGGCACTCACTGGCTCTCATTCAGAAGGTTGTCAGTCAGCTTGACCTGCTGCTCTCCTCCCTGAGCTGTGTCAGGAAGCAGAAGGATTCTCTACTTGGGCACACCTCCCACAGGTGTGCTCACAGCTGCTGTCTGGTGTTGGCATAAGAGTTGGGCACATCCTGCAGCTTGGCACCTGGGTGGCAGCATGTTCCCACCAGAGCTCTGATCAGGTGCAGCTGTCGTGGTGGTACCATGCTTTGGTAACGGGCTGCTCCAGTCCAAGAATGTGTTGGATTGCTTCGGAAAGTAGAATTAGTGAAGAAAATACTCTGTAGATACTAAAAATTATGTGATCTGGTTGTAAATCCAAGTTATTTCAGTGACAAATAATTTCACCACCTCTTGTGAGTATTGATCATTTGTGAGCAGTTTGAAGGGTTGGCACTTGTAGTTGTTTATGTGCTTGAGACAACCTTCTGGATCTAATCATAGATCTAATAGCCCACCTCCTTTTCCACCCATACAAGATTACTCTTGGAAGCATTACATAGAAGAACACATTTCAAAATCAGACTTCAGTGTGTGTGACATCTTTTTCCTGAAGTGGATGAGTAATTTTTGTAGTGAATGTGACTTCCTAGATTGGTTCTTCTGATTTAATAGAATTTAGAAATACTATAAGAGAAAATTTAGTTGCCTCTCAGGATATGATTAGTGATTCTGTATTCACTTCGAGTGACATATGCTTAAGTGAGAGGTGGGTCGTTTGTTGAATGAGTATGTTTAACACAAAACAAGTAATTTTTTTCCCTCAATTGCATACTGGAAAAGATCAAGCCCCAGGAGGAAAAATGGCATGTAAAATTAAAACTGTGTCCCAGTAGATAAATAGGGTTATTAATTTAGTAATTCTGAATCTTCAAGTTATTTTTAACATAAAAGTTACAATGGCCTTAGAGTCCAGCAGTACTGAAAAATAAATGCTGTGTCTTAGACACTACTTTTTAAACCTCTTTTAGTTCTTTTGCTATTACCTGGGTTTGACAAAACCAAATATGAATCCAAAATTATTAGACATATAAGGATGAGGACAGACACATTTAATCAGAGATGAACATCAGGGAGGGCACATACAAATGTGAAATACCAAAGAAGTATGGGTGACCCAAAGCTGAATCAAAGGAATATTGACTGATATTAAAGGAAAGACATTGATGATGAACAGTCCAAATCATCTTTTCCTCTCTAATGTGTCGCAACTGAATTCAGCAGAGTTCAGAAATACCTTTCACATGTCTGAGTTGTTTAATGCAATAATATTTTATACATGAAAATTCTGAATTATTATTCTACTGATTACAAAGGGTTTGAGACTTTATACTTTGGAGTATAAGACACTTATTAAAGAAAATTATTCTATGCATAGTATATAATATATTTTAATTCGCTTTTTGTTTCTTTCTTTGAGGAAGAAATGGTGTTAATACTCTGTTTTTTGTTTTGGTGCAGTCTAGGAATTTTAGATATTTGCTGTGCTGTGCTAGTTGTAAGACTCTGTGATCTATAGTGAGGACTAAATCATTTGTTGTGGTAGTAACAAGTATTTGTAGAATTTGTACTTTGAATATTTCTGAAATTGATTTATGCTTTTTTTTTTTTGGACATGTTTTAAGATGACAAGCAAAAGTCGTTCTGATTTATCAGAAATTAAAGTAGGACAAACGTCTATTGAAGATATAATGTCCAGAGCTTATGATAGTTTTGATGTTCAGCTCAGCAGCATGCAGTTACTGTACAGCAAACATGGTAAGTGTTCATGAAAGTAATCTTTCTTTATATGACTAAATATAATGTGGTGGTGGTTGTGCCTCATATTTTTAGCTGAAGTAATGGAGAACCCTTTGGAATGTACTTCTTCAAATGTAAGTGTTCCAAATTCAGTACTATGAACATGTGATGAATTTCCAAAACATACCTTTAGGACTTCAGTTCCAATCTTAGTGAATTCATAATAAAATTCCTTTTGTTGAAGACATCTCATTTGTTTTGTTGCATAATGAGTATAAGACTGTAATTACTTTGTTAATGGTATTTTTCTTCAGTGCCTTTGTTTTTCTCCTGATTTAAAGCAGAATCCACAAGTAGTTGTTGGTTTGATCATTTTTTTGAGGGTAAAGAAAGGATGTGAATTGAACTACTTCAACAAGGTATCAAAGGAAACTTTAGGATTTTGGAAACTAGCAATGTAGAGTCAGTCATAATCAGAGAAGTCTTAATCATTTAATTATTAATCCTTTGGATATAATTCAGTTGAATGATTTAACTCTCCAGGGGAGAATCCAGAGCCTAAACTCCCAGTACCATGCATGTTAAGGATTGGGTCCTTAGAAGTTTACCCCATGGATGTTGTAGCTGTGAACATGAGAATAGGAGAAATTATTAATTAGTCTTCAATGTCTGAAGTTCAGATCCTATCTGTTGATAAAACTGTAAAAGAGATCATGGCACCTGAATTTTTAGGAATATGTACTAATATCAGATACTTGAATTCTGGGATGTGTACTGAGAAGGAATCTCTTTCAGTGTTTAAAGTAGGTTTTCTCTGCTCTTCTAGATGAGAACTGGCGAGAAGCTCGGAAGATGAAAAACTCATCTCAGTGTATCTTACAGCCCTTGGATGTAAAACTGGAATTTAGCAGGGCTATGGTTGTTACAGATGCAAGAATGCCCAGGTATGTATTTTTCCCAATTTTGAAATTTTATGGTAAATGACATTTTTGAGGAAAAAAAGAGGAAAAAAATAAGGATCTGGTCATACCTGTGCACTTTTGCATTGGCTATATTTAAATATTAAAAGTAAAATACATTAATCTAGAAAAATAGATAATAAATTAACATAAGTTTTCAGGTACTGAAAAGGTGATATAATGTCATAGTAGTATATTTAACATATTTAAAGATTTTTATTAAAGATATTACTGCTTCTTCAAATTCGGTTTTCCTAATAGCTACATTTCAGTTCTCATTGAAAATGCCCATGAGCTAAAAATCTGAATTTAAAATCAGTTCTATAAATACCAAAAAATATTTTGAAAAGTAATGTGCTGTCATACTTGCTCTCTTTTGACTTGGCTTATTGCTCTAGTTAGTTTACCTGCTATGGAAACAGCTCTTAATGCCTTGAGTTTGCACTTAGCGTTGTTTAGCAAAATCTTGTTAGATACGGAAATTGTACCAATCAGAAGAAAATAATTAGTACTGTTAATAATGATCAGTGATTGCATGGTGTAGTGCTGCCACCTTCTGGAAACCTGGGAGGCCAGATTCTGAATTTTGGTGCTTACGAAACATCTTAATGTTTTCCCTCACTTTTTCTCTGGTGAAGAAGCTCAAATAAGGGGAATGCAATTCACAGGAATCTTTTTATTTTAGAAAGTGAGGTTTCATTTCTATGGTCATATAACAGAATGACATAATTTTAATATAGACTTGTAATTCACATTTCTGAAAAATTACATTGGTATAACCTGGATTAAGGAGTGTCTTTTAGTGAGTACATGTGTTGCACTATTGCAGTACTACCTGTCTAACTGTTTTGGCTACCAGGTGTGCTTTGGCAGTTAATGTGTCAAACTGATTCTGGAAAATTTCTGTGTAATTTTTCTCTATACCACATTGGGCACAAATGATAAAGGTTAACTATAGCTTCTGTGTCAGCAAGAATCCCCTAAACTGTAAATTTTAGTATAGTTGAATAGGGTTGAATATATAGTTTAGTTGAATATTATGCTCACATCACTTACATATNTATATTAGTGTACATGTATCTGTTCTTTTATATTTCAGTTTTTATGAGCATACTGTCATGTAAGCCCAACATTATATTTTTCCAGAGGTTTTTTATTAATATTTGGAACTGTCTGCATAGAACAGCATAGTTCTGTTGAGAAAAAAGAGTGGAAAAATGTTACTTTTACAGCGATACCTAGTACCAGAATTATTGTTTAATGCAGTAGATGTTTACAAATAAGTTTCTTAGTTTGGAAGGCCCCTGTTTTGCATTTAGTCATCAGAGAAGCAGATGATTGGGTGTCTCTATTTTTTGATTCTTTGATTGTATGTCTTTCAGTGACTATTGAACTCATTTGAATGCCGTGCAATTTTGTTACTCAAAACAGTAATGAATTTACTAGGCTTTGTCCTGACATTGTTTAGAAAGGCACATTTCTATATTGCTGCCTTGAGGAGAATACTAATTTAGGTAATTTTGGTAATGACTACTGTATCAAAGGACTTTCACTGTTCATCTGTGTTTTCATCTACTCATACTTCCTAATCATTAAAATGGACTTTCATTGTGGTTGGATATTAATATCTGCATTTCTTTCATTTCTGGTACTAGGATGCTCCTTACAGTTTGTTACTTGAAATTTGGGAGCACTAATAAGATTCTGTAGTTTTACAGCCTGTGTAAGGTTTTATAATTTTTTTTGTTTGTGTTATCCTGTTGTATGGTTCCTGCATTTTCTGGAGAAGGTGACTGAGAATCTGTCATATGATTTTTGAAGGTGTATGAGGGAAGTATTAGGATAGCTATGTTAAGAGCATCCTATATAATAGCATTCATTATAAACACAATAAAAATTCCAATGTGAAGGAATGTACCGATTTGCAGCTTTGATGATGGCATTCTTTTAACATTTCTTTCTTTCTTTCTAAACACAACCAGACTGAACTTGAAGCTAGTTTCTGCACAGATTGCTTCATCAATTGAAACACTTAGCTTTTCCATGGCTCACTTTCTACAAATGGGGTGTAATTGATTCTCCTTACGGAGGTTTTCCAAACCTTAAAAGCTTTTGTTTAAAGAGCAGTGTACAGAGCCCAGATTATTTGCAGTTGTCTGCTTTGTATCTGCTGAGTGCCTTCCTTCTAACTGCATGGGCTGTCTGTTATACAAACACTCATGAAAAATGTCTTAACAATGTACACAAATTTTTGTTGAGAGATTTAAGTGCAATGAAAGTGAGAATTGCTATTGTATATTTAATTGCAATTGCTCCTACAGCTGAGGAGCACAGTAGAGAGAGAGGTCCTTCAAACCTGGTAGTTACACATCTACCTTAATGCTCTCCATAATAATAAAAGAAAAAAGTGGGAAAAAAAAAAAAGGAAGAGTCTAATTCTCTCTGATAGAACTGGAATTAAGAATTAGAATAGTAGTTGAGAACTAATCCTGTAAGTTTAAGGATGTGAAGAAGTTATTAAACTGCAGAAAACTAGTTATAGTCACAGTTTAATATGTACAATTATGTGCTTCCTTAAGTTTCAGGAACTGTTTTTTCAGATACTCTTATAGAATCAAAGTTAGCTGAGATGGGTTGAAAATTGGAGCTTTTTATTCTCACATCTTCTTTAGTCTTACATTTTATGTCACTTTGAAGACTCAGATGTTAGTTAAGCATATCAAAAGTGGAAGGAAGCAGCTTATCTTGTTCCTTACACACTATGCATTAAGCATCTGGTGCTCCTTGTTACCTGTTGAACAGAGCTCTTTATCTGTTCTAAGTAGAAGTTGTAATAAAAACCAATATGTTCTTTGAGTAAATTTTCTGCTTGCTTCTGTTACAGTCACTTGTATGAAAAACAAAGTAGTGTTTTGAGTCTTTAAATACTCAGTGTGTATGTTTGATGTGATTTCTATTTATTTTTTGGACAAATCCTATTCAAATGCACTTAAAATGTGTTTTACTATTTTCATTTTTAAAGATGGTTATTTTATTCTTTTATACTCTGTATTGCTATATGTTTATCCCTTTCTTAAATAGCTAGACTACTGCTATATTCTGCTTAACTATACATGAGTACTAGGAAGTATTTTGTATTTTGTTTTGAGCCATAAACATTCATATGCAAAAAAACCCTCCACCTTTTCTTCTGTAAAAGACTGTGTAAAAGCTTAGTTATTTGATTTATTGTAAGTAATTAAATTAAATTCATGAACATGAGGGGGTAATTTCTGATTGTAAGGAAACTATGCCTTATGTAACCAAACTGGAAATGGTTATTAGTACTATTTTTAGTCCTGATCCATAAGATTTTGTAGCAAATGGAATATATAAATTGTGCTACTAAGGAGATAGTAGCTGATCAAGTAATTTTTCTGTGTGCAACAGAAGGGTTGCATATATGTATATACATATATACACACACACACACACACACACATATATATATGCACAATACATGCAATGGTTAGATGAAGAATTTTCTGACCTGGAAGATTTTCATGTTTTTCAGAGGAAAAATAATGTGAAGTTTGACTGAAATAATTTTAAGATCAAATAACTTTTGACTTTGGTTCTTTAAAAAACAGGTTCAAACTGTCAGGACAGTTGCCTTTACTTTCTGTCCAAATATCAGACCAGAAGGTGACAAGTATCTTGGAGCTAATTGATAGCATTCCTAAGCCAGAAAGTGCACCTGCTACCAGTTCTCCTCCAAAAATGACCGAGGTAAGATTTTTAAGACATTTCATTAAAAATGATCAGAAAAATACCTTCTTGATATTAGCATTCCAGTTTTGAAAGGTGCACAAAAAAGTGATGAGCAAGCATTGACTTAGTGCCTCTTGAAAAAGTTAGCGCTTTCTCTAAAGCTGTGGAAAATTTTCTTGCTGTTTAGTTAGTTTATTGTGAACTTTAGCCAATAATTATGAAATAGTTGTCCAGTGTTTGGATTTAAAATAGAACCCCTCAGAGTTTTACTACTATGGGAATTAATTTATAGTTCATAATAATCTTGACTAACAAGCATACTCAGTTTTGTTGAGGATTAGTTTAATTGTACCTTCAAATTTAGAAATGTATTGTAATGCTCCAGAATTTGGGTTCAGCTGTTTTGTGTAGTGAAGAAAACATTAAATGCTGAAATTTTTGAAATTCAAGTCTTATGTGATGCTAGATGAGAGTTTCAAAAGCCAAACAAAAAATATTCATTATCTGTTTTATAAACAATGCCTGCCTGGCAAAAGTAGCAGGTTTTTTTCAGCTGACCTCAGTGCTTTTCCCATTTCAAGTCCTTTACACAGTGTAGCTCAGGGGTGGAAGTTTTTCCTTGTGCTTGTATCAATTAGGAGTTTGGAGAGTGGTTCTTGCTCTTTCATCACCCCCTTTCCTTGGTGAAAATGGTTTGGGTCACTCTTTTATACCTTCTTCAGGACAGAAGTTTGTGCCCTTATTATTATTCCTGAAAAATTCCAAAAAAATTTTTTCAAAAAATATTTTCAAAAGGTGACAATATTTTACCTTTTGAGCTGTTCTTAACATAACTGGGAAATAAACTCACATTTACTAGTTTTTGACATGACTAGTTTTTGTGATCTGGCTATATTTTATATGTGTGTAAAGCAGTCCTGTTATTAGAATGTATGGGAACTCTTTACAAAAATGTCAAAGACAAAATCTGGCTCTCCATTTTTCTGTCATTTATAAATACTTCTAACAATCTGTTATTTAGTAACTCATGAACTTGCTTCTACAGGAATAGTGGTCATCTTTGTATTTGGGGTTTTTTAAATTTATTTGATAATTATCTTTCCATTTTTGTACAAATTATTCTGCACTTCTCTGGAAAGCTGTTACTGCAGTTTGGTATTTTCTGTGGGTTATATTAGCATAGTATTTACTAACAATAAATGCAACAATTAGACATGCATACCTATGGAAAGTATATATACAGTGAAGACCGTTTTTCTTCATGTGGTTCTTGCCATCTCTTTATTGGTGCCATTAAAATTTTAGCTAATTCTGCCTTCTTTCACTCTTCATGTACTAATAATGTACCCAGCCAAAGCTTCCTTAGTCTCTCTTGTTTTGTGCAACTAATCACAGACTAACTTTTTTTGAGGATAGGTATTAGGACTTTACATAAATAGAATTTGCATGTGTAAGGTGCACATTGTCCTGTGCTTTATAACACTGAATATACTTGAATTTAATTATAGAATTCAACTGTTATGTATGAGGCATTTAAGTGACCTTGAAGTAGTTACTATTACCTGTACATTAGTTGTGATATACAGTAGATGAGGAGAGGAAAGACTGTGGACCAAGTATAAATATATTTGTGTTATATGTGAATCCATATCAAAACTTAGGCTTAAACCTGTCTGCCCAAGCTTCCATTTACTTCAGACTTCAATTGCTGGAATTAAATTCAGTTAATTTGAGTGGATTTTGTACTTTGATGGTGGCAGGTAACTATCATGCCTTCATCCTTATAGCTGTAATTCTTCTGAACTTCGTTAACATCCCACCATTTCTGATCTAAAAAGAATGTAAAATCCTTTTCCAGAGTGCTGTTTTCTTCTTTACATTCTGAGTTAGTGGGGGAAGTGTTCTTGAGCTGTGAAAACTGAAGACATTTTGGAACAGATCCTTCTACATTTTTGCGCTCAGCATTTCAGTCCAAGAAGACACTTCAGTGTATTAAGACCATTTTTCATGATTTGGTACTATGAAGTCAAATTTCAGTTTTTTCTCCTTGTTTTCATAGAATGTGGAAGTGTTACAGATGAGACATTTTCACATATTTCTTAAATACTTTGTCTATTTATTACTTGTAGACATGAATATATTTAGTAAAGTCAGATTACGTAGGCTGGAGACTAAGAGAGATGTGGGAATATTGAGAGTGAGATGAAAAATGTAGCCTTGGAAACAATATTCAAGATGAGTGTTTCTTGTTGCCATAATGTATAGATTTGATAATGTGATGTTATGAATAATTGTCTGAGCCTGAGCTTTGAAAGGTGCAATAACAAGGGAGGAGGAGAAAGTGTGGTTGTGCAGGGAAAGAACTGCTGTCAACTGTGCAGTCCAGGGCCAAAGGCACTCAAGAAGAAAGGGCACTCAAGAAGAAAGGGCACACAGTGCACAGTTCTCTTACTTTGATACTCTGTGCAAGGCATATGTATAATACATGTGCATGTGGAACTTGCAGATGAGAATTCTTTGCGAACTCAGAGATTACTTTCTGAGACTTGATGATAAATAAATCATTTGGATACCTTTACTAAGAGCATTTGATTCTATCATATATTAAACTATGTGGAGTGGAGCATTCCTGTTCTAGAGTGCACTCTAGTGGCATTTCACATATTTTCAGTTACTACTCTGAGTTGTGCATAACTGCATTTCACAGGTAAAGACTCAGAATCATAGATTATCCTGACCTGGAAAGGACCCACAAGGATCATCAAAGTCCAACTCCTGGCCCTGCACAGGACCATTCCTAGGACTCAACACTATATACCTGAGAGCATTGTCTAAACACTTCTTGAACTCTCTCAGGCTGGTGCTGTGACCACTTCCCTGGGGAGCCTGTTTCAGTGCTCAACTTTCTTGGGAAGGAACCTTTTCCTAGTGTAAACCTCCCTGATGCTCCTTCATGCTGTTCCCTTGAGTCCTGTCACTGGTTACCAGAGAAAAGGGATCAGTATCTGCCCCTCTGCTTCCTCTTGTGAGAAAGATGAAGACTACTGTGAGGTCTCCTCCCAGTACTTTACTAGTTGTTTGAAGCAGTGCAATGTCTTATGTCTGAAGCAGTGCAATTCAGTGAGGCAAAGAGCTAGATTCCACACTTGGGTCACAACAGCCCCAAGCAGTGCTACAGACTGGGGACAGAGTTGCTGGAAACCTGTCCAACAGATAAGGAACTGGGATGCTGCTTAACAGGCAGCTGAACACAAGCCAGTGTGTGCCCAGGTGGCCAAGAAGGCCAAGGGCATCTTGGCCTGTATCAGCAATAGTGTGATCAGCAGGACCAAGGCAGTGATTGTCCCCCTGTCCTTGGCACTGGTGGGGCCTCACCTCAAATCCTGTGCTCAGTTTTGGGCTCCTCACTGCGAGAAAGACTGAGGTGTTGGTCTTTCCTCCCAGGTAAAAAGTGCCAGGATAAGAGTAAATGGCCTCAGATTACTCCAGAGGTGGTTTAGATAGGATATTAGAAAAGTTTTTTCACCAAAATGATTGTCAAACATTGGAGCAGTCTGCCCAGTGGATGAGTCACCATCCCTGTAGCTATTTAAAACGCTTGTAGATGTGGCATTTAAGCTTATTAAACCATGTCTTTGCAGTGCTATGTTTACAGTTGGACTTGGTGATCTGAAGGGTCTTTTCTAACCTAAATGTTTCTATGATTTTATGAAATAGAAAGCAGTCTTGTCTACTCTAATGTTTTGTGTATCTCCTTTTCTTTTTTCCCCACCCAGCACTTGTGTTATTTTTGTAAAGAACCGTTGAGCTTTATTGTTCTCTGAAGTTGCTGTATTATAATCCTTTGAGGGACTAGGTTTTGTCTTTTATGATTTTTCATATAATGTGCCATTTCTGACCATCTTTTGGTCTGTGAAGTTGAATGTTTGAACCTCTTCAGTGTGTTTGTAGTGTATTCTCACTAGTTAGATGCAAGTGCAAAAGCTGCTCTTTCTACCTATTTTAGGCCTCACTTATCCCCATGCTTGTAATTTTAGTAATGTGCTTAATTTTATTGAATATCACGTAAGATAAGCTTTCCTAAGTTGTAAAACTTGGATGCAGCATAACATGCGTGCAATAGCATGACCAATAAATACAAGAAAAAATGTTATGATATCTCCTGTTTCAGGCTGCACTGTCCCCTGTGCTTTCAGCACCACATTTATCTCAAGGCGTGTATCCTGTTTTGGATCTTCAGTCATTTGCTGAGTCAGGTAATATGATCTATTTTAAAGTCTTGCTTAAGAAGCAGGTCAAGTCAAGAAGTTTTCGAATTCTTTGAATTAATTTTTTACTCTTGCTGTAAGCAAGGATATGGGGCTTTGTTTCAATTTCTTGAGGGCTGAGTAGAGTTACATTCTGTTTAGCTTATAATTAATAACTACTTGAGTATTTTTTCATAGCAATAAAATTCTGTGTGCTTGCTTTTGTTGTTCCCTTCCTGAGGATATAGCAGGAAAATTTTGTTTGGTATATTTATTTTTGTCAGGGCATATGTTATTACAAATCTATATTCAGGGCATTTGAACTAGTATGAAATTTTAGCTTTAGCTTGTTCTTAGTCCTCTGATGATGGTTTGAATTATTTTCTTATGGTGAAGGATTTCTCTCCTATTTAGGTGGATTTGTTTAAATTATGAGGTAGGGAAATTATGACCATTAGAAACTGCTGTGTTTTTATAAACAAACATTCTGACTTCTACTGAATAAAGCAGACGATTGGCTGTGGGAGAACTAGTTGTGTTCAATACTGCCTTTCTGTTCATAACAGCTTAGCTAGATCCTAACATTTCATCTAGTAGTTACATTAGAAAAATAATCAAATATCAGTGTTATTTCAGTGTCAATCATGTTTGTGATGCCAAAACACTCAACTGGAGAAACAGACTACTACTCTTTTCTCAAGTTAATGATTTATGTGGTTAGGAAACACTAGCAAAATTATCAGCAAAGTTACTATGTCTATTTCATAGCTATAAATTCAGTGTGCAGTATGTGTAAAAATATGTATTTGTGCATCTTCATCTGTTTTTATATAAGCTCCTTTAAGTGTCCAAAGGTAAAGTTAAAATGTCTTTTAGTTCTTAAAAACTAGGCTGAAGTGAGAATGCATGCTTGCAACAAGTAATTTGAGAAAGTAATAGCTAGATTTAGATTTGAATCAACTCTGATTTTTAATCTATATTATACATACAGCTATACAGTCCTTTTAAGCGATTAATGTTAGTTCTCTATCTTCACCCTCCAAAATCTCAGGGCTGCTTTAAAGCTTTACAAAATACTTCATGTAATGAAGTTGAGTTTTTTTAGAAGGATACTTCTTCCACAGTTACCTTATACTTCAGTGTTTGTGGTTTTTAGGTGAAGACCTTCACAAGACAGTGCAATCTATTTATCTTAGTTATATTTCTGCACTAATGTAAAGTAGATTAAAAGCTTGATAGTTCTTAGGAGCCTCTCTGAAATGGGAGATCTACAGCAGTGAGAAATCCCAAGTAGTGGCTGATACTGAGGTCAAAGCTCCTGTATTGTCAACAGCAGTCAGATCAGCAGATGAGTTAAGCTGTTAGGTCACACCAAAGGCAAGACAAAGCATTGATTTTACTGTCTTTTGCAAAGCCAGAAGTAAGAGAATGCTGACGAAGGAATTAGCTAATGAGATCTGAAGTTTATGATGACATGATGAAGGCAGCTGTAGGTGTGGTGTAAAGTTGTGGAGGCAGGAATTAAGATGGTTATGGAAACAGATTTTATTGTTAGTTTTCAGCTGGATACTTATATGTGTAAGCTTTTATGTAGATGTAAAAACTCTAGGTCATAATACTGTAAAATACTGGCTGTGTAAACTGCATGTGTAATGTTGTTGTGAATTAATCCTTAGAATCAGAAGAAGAATTTTATGATGCACTAAGCAGTCCTGTGGAAGATGTGCCGTTTTTTGAAGTCTCATCTGATTCCCTCAAGCGGGCTGTCAGTACAAGGCGAAAAAACCTACATAAACAAGAATCTCTGAAAAATATGACAGATTTCCAGCTAAAGTTTGAAGTAGCTGAGGTAAAATTACTTTTTAAAATTTCCCTGAAGCACAGCAAGACTGTAATTTTTTTTCCACATTTGTTGTGTTTATAATTCCATGTGTGCAGAGATACTCATTCCCCATTTTTCCCTGAAACTATAATGCAGAGTTTTTTCCAAGTCATAATTGTGCTTCTGAATCCTTGTCATCACTGAAGTGTTTTGATTTATCCACTTGATTTCCCAATTCACTTTGTCACTGAATTTTCTTTACTTACATCTCAGAAATCACATTACATTTTTGTTTTAGCTAAATAGGTGCTTGTGGCATCTTTTTTCCAGATACTGCTGTGGTCAATGGGAAAACTTCATTAATGTTTTATGTTGTAACAAGCACCTTATTTTTCTGTTCTAGTTTTTCTCAGATGCTGTCGTCCACATGTGTAAATCTGTAATACCTTCATTATGAAGAGTTTTCTGTGTTCTTGCTATTTCAGGCTTAGGGGGGAAAAAGTACTTTATCCTAATGCAAGAACACTTGCTAACTGCATCAGTTCTAGTAAAAGCAGTGATCTCTTAACACTATCATTAACTTTGTCATTAGACCATCATGGCTATGACACTGTTATTCTTGCAACTCAGTGTATTTTACTTTATATTTATTTTTAAAATAAATCATACTAATTCAGTTAACTTTACAAATTTTGGTTTTTGCTAGGACATACAGAATGTCTTCAACACACCGCAGCTAGCTTTTAGTGTACTATATACTGCACCTTTACTACAAATAAAACTGAAATGTACTGTTTTTGTGATGACAAGATCTTATTTAGAACTACTAGTCTAAAACGAGGATGCTGTGTTTTATGTTATTTTCTAATGACGACTAACTTACAATCTTTATGAAAAAATTACTTTGGGAGTCTATTAGAAATCACCTCTGTTGTCCTCATAGTTTAAAATTGCTTACTGGGTTTTATTTTGGTTTTCCTTATTTGTAGACAGCATTACATGGAAAGGAAGAATACAACATACATATGTTGTATCTCATTGTCAAAATCAGATACAACAGCTCAGCTAGGTATTTAACAACAGCATTGTCACGCATTAGTGAAAATGTAGTAAATCCTCTTGCCAGACATTCAGCTTGGCAATCTAACTCTTAGCAGGAGAATTCAGAGAAATTCCAGTGAACGTAGTAAACACTGTGCTGACTGAAAATCTAGTTTTGACTATATTGAACATTGCTGAGGGCTATACAGAATGTTTTAAAAAAATAACTTAGTTTGTGTAACAGTTACTTTGGTATTTCATACATGCATGTTTGAAGTTTTCGTTATAATAACAGCAACCAGTACTGCTTGTTGAATTGTTTATTTCTCTTCAAGGCATTTGCTGTATAGACAATACACAAATAGACATTAACTAATAAAATGTAAGTAAATATATTATATCCTGTATAAAAACTAAGCAGTTTTTATGCTTCTTATAATCTCTTACTTGTTTTGGGTGTATGTTTCGTTTCTTTTTTTTAGGTCTTAATAAAATTATGCCGTCTAACTGGTAATACTGAGATGCCTGTGCTCCAGCTTGATATTTTGGGCTTAGGCACTGAACTTAAAATGAGAACATTTGACATGACTGGGAGTGCTTTCCTTCGTGAAGTTGGTCTTCTGTGCCCAGAGTATATTGGTAAGTATTTATAATCTGGTTGAGGAATTCTTCGCAAATAACACTGTGAATTTGTCTTCAAAAACTCTATAGGTCTTTTGTCAAATAAGGAAGTTTTGCTGCCTAACTTAAGTGCAGGGCTGAGGGCAAGTAAATCAGAACTCATTCAATTATTAGTGCTTTGGTAAATATGTTCTGGTGCTGATGATTGTAGGGAGACGTTTAACTATTTCGTGTCTGCAAAAGAGGTTTTTTGATTAAGCAGCAATGACAGCTAGTAGCCTTGCTAGCAGTTTATAGATTAAGAAAGTTTTGATTTTTTTTTTCTTTTAAAATAAGTAATTTTCTGTATTCTCTCTTTTTTTTTTTTTTCAGATGATAATGACAAGCCAGTTTACATAATTACTACATTGGATAATGTAGAAGATGATCTTCTCACTCTGGAGTATACAAAGGTTAGGAAAGAATAGACTTTGATTTTGAATTGTAAGCCTGTCATAAACATCACATTAATATGCAGCAGATGTTGAAGGTTTTTTCCTTACATATTGACGTTTTTAACATCTTTTAACAGAGTGTCTATCTGCTCCTTCAACAGAATAATTTTTACATCTTAAGTTGTAGTGGATTTGAAAATAATTTTTTTAAAATGGAATTTACAAACTTCTGACTTGTTTGTTTTATGTGCATTTTTGGTGAAATAGACTGATATTAAGGGACCAGAACTGAAAACTGTCTGTCAGAATGTTCTACAGAAAATAAAGGTATGATAACTTCTTTTTAACATAATTTTCTCAGTTTGGGAGGAGAGGCATACTGGATAAACAAAAATTTTTCTTTTAGGTGAACTTTTCTTCTCTAGATGTTCATTTGCATACTGAAGCTCTGCTGAATGCTATGAACTATCTGAATAATCTTCTGCCTCAACAAGGAACTAAAGTTGTGGAAGAACCAGTCCATGAAAAAACAGAGGAGAAGAAGGATGTTCTTAAAAAATTAAGTAAGTTTCTTTATTATTTTGTCGTCCTTTCATTCCTCTATCTTCACTTCAGTAAGAAATAAAACAAACATGCTTTCTATTTTTGAAAACCTGTCAATGATGTTTGATATGAGAAATTTTGCTTCAAATTATATGTATTTGTAGGGTTGTATACTTGGCCATGTGCAGTTTTCTGACATACAGGTCAAGGCATACCTTTGCTATGTATTGGAGGCACTAAGTCAGTGTAAATAGAAAAGCCATAAATTGTTGTCATGTTTTTATTGTTTTTTTCCTGGTGTGAACTATGGTGTTTGATGGCATTGTGGTTATTACCTTATACTTGAGGAGCATTAACCTCTTGCTTTCTGGGCAGTTCAGAAGGATACCAAAACAGTACACATCCTCATTGAAGAATGGTAACTTTTGTTATTTTTTTATTTCCTATAGCATCCAAAAAATCGAAGTGCGAAGATGTTATTGACCTCATTATCTGTGCGGAATTATCATGTTTGTGTATTTTTATCAGAGAGAAAAACCGTAGAATAGCTGAAATTCACATTGAAGGTAGGAACAAAACTTAAATCACAAAGGCACAAAACTTTGTAACAGTAATAGTGTATAGATTTTGTATGTCTTGTTTTTGAGGTCTGGATAGCCAAGTGATTATGAAGAAAGCAGGAACTGATGTGACTGCAAAATTGAAGAACATCAGCATTATGGATTCTGATGAGAAAGCATTGTATAAAAAGGTAGGCATATGCATGTATTGTTGATTTTCTTTTTTAATGGATGCTAAATTAAACTTACTTTTTAGCCTCTACTGTGACTTTTTTCAGTCATGTTTTATGTATTTGTTGGGAGTAGTATTCTCTATATGACAAATTGATTTTGCTCTCACAATCAGTAATTATTACACTGACATTAATTTGTGCAACTGTGATATTTAGCTATTTATTGTGCCTCTTACTGTGTTGACTTTTGTAAAGGGAATTATTCAAGCTGAGATGTCAATAGAATATTTTCAGCTATTTCAATGGATTTTTAAAATTCAATTTTTTTCATATATTGTTGAGATACTTGAATTAAAAATGTCTTAGTGGTGTGAGGTACTGCATTTTGGTTTGAAGTTAAGTTTCTCCAGTATGTAAGTTAAGATACTATTTTTAAAACAGTTAAGATACTATTTTTTTTTTCTTAAGGCTCTTTACATCACAGAAAAAGAAGTCTTCAACTTCAGAATGCTGTCATATGTGAATGCAACAGATGGCGTTGCATATACAAATATGGATGTTGTTGACAATCGTATTTACCTAACTGTTGGGTGTATTCAAGTAGTTTTTGTCAACAAGTTTGTTTCATCTGTTTTGGTAAGTTAAATTTTCTGGATACTGTTTCAGAAGTTGTCAGAGCAAGAAAGGGATAGGAGTATTCCATGTGGGGTGGTGTCCATTTGTGTAAGAGCTTATATACTATTGTAAAAAACTTTACTAGGATTGATGGTTAGGCTTGATGGTTTATTTTTCTTCTACATATGTTTGTTACTGTGGAGCAGATGAGTAAGCAAAAATGTTTACTATTGTTAATAATAATGTTTTTCTTAGATGGGTTGTGACAGCTGTTAAATATACATACCATTCATTATTTATAACACTGAAATATAAGTAAGAAACCATGAAAAATAATGCCATTTCTATAGATACTACTAAGTAAATAAATCTTCTGCTGCTCATATGATTAAATAAAATGTAATTCCTACAAGTCATGTTACAAGGTCATTGTTCTTACCATCTAATTTTCCAAATATTTGGTATAGACATTTATTTTTATATATGCATAATTTATCATATTTGAGGGAAGATTATCCTATTAAAGAATTTGGACAAAATATATAGCAAAAACAACATTTTAGGATGGTTCGCTATTCAAGTAACTATGATTCATAGTGTTTTTAGAAGTACTGTAATTTTAATAATTAGTTCCTGAGATCTGTATTCCTTTCCTAGGCTTTTATAAATAACTTTCAAGCTGCCAAGGAAGCTCTTACTGAGGCAACTGTTCGAACAGCAGAGAAAGCAGCTACAGGTGTGAAAGAGTTAGCAGTGCGTAGTTCCCGTTTGGCACTGGATATCAATATCAAGGCACCTGTTGTGATAATTCCACAGTCAGCAATGTCTGCAAATGTCCTGGTGGCTGATCTTGGTCTAATTACTGTGAAGAACCAATTCTTTATTGCTAAAACAAAAACACGGTGTAGTCTTCCACCTGTAATTGACTCTATGACGGTGAAATTGAGTGAACTGAAGTTATACAGGTAATGTAATATCAATATTTTTAGAATTCATTTAATCCTTTTGGGATTCTTCAGTTAGAGAGCTTCAAGGAGTAGTTAAATAATTAGTTAATGGTTGGTGACTGACAGACTACTATCTTGGAATATAACAGCAAATGAATATTTTTTTAAAGCAATGAAAATGTATGGTTTAGGAAAAGGAGCAATCTGTACATCTTTAAATAGAAGCAAATGTTTGTTCCGGATAAATTGTGTAGTACTATAGAGTTGTGCATTATTCATTACTTTGGAACAGGCTATGCATAGCAGCAAAGACAATAAGCTCAGATAGCCATCAAGAACTGTTTGAAAATGGTCCTTGGTGCAGGGGGTTCATGGAGGGAGAGGGAATGGAAGGGGCTTTTCAAACACAGTTGAAGAGTACAGAAGAAAGAAGGAATTGCTCTCCACTGGAGAGCAGGTAAGAGGTCCTGACTTGAATGAGTTTTTATGTTGCATGCCTGGTATGTGCCTGATACCTCCACCCTACAAAGGAAGGAGGTCTACTTGGTGGAGTAAGGCTTCAACTAGAGCTACTAGGAGTAGTGTGAAGGCAGTTTTATAGCATTATTTAAAAGGGTGAGCAAAAGACAAAAATGTGTTTTTTAGAATGTGAAATATGTGAAAGCTGGGAGTATTTTGCTTCTTTTCACAGATCTTACTATGAGCAAGATTCTTTGCAAACTGAAGTACAGTTGCTGCAGCCAGTCAATCTGGAAGTAGCTGTTGAACGAAATTTAGCTGCTGCATGGTATAATGAAGTTCCTGATATTGAAATATCTGGCAGACTCAAGCCTATGAATGTAAGCACTTGTTTCTGAAAGCAACTGTTAAAATATTTGTGGAAAACAGATTCATTTTTCTCTATAAAAGTCCAAGCTCAGTAGTTAAAGTATTGTTTGATTTCAAGACATAGAGGTAGAGCAGCTTTTGTTGTTTCATAGGGAAAAAGGAAATGAATAGATTTCAGTTTTAATTTAAGGTCTGTATTTCATTTGTGGTACTCCAGGCAGACTTTGTAGTATGAATTACTGTTGATAGCTAAAAATGCTTATTCTGTTATAGCCTTTTATCTGTCAGTGTTTTCCAGTGAAGGATTGGAAAAGTTGGGGTTTATTGGTTTGTTCAATAGCAGTGCTGAATTTGTACCTATGACAAACCTGAATAGTTATTAATAACCTGCTGTGCCACATAGGCACTCACAGATCTATGGGGCCAGATGGGATTCATCCTAGCGTGATTTAATTTTAACATTAAAAAAAAAGTAACGTAAATTGAAGTTTAAACTGAACATAATTTAAATTTAACATTAAAAATAGAAAGGCTATGAAGTGTGTGAGGAAAACCAATTTACCAGATTTTGAAATAGGACTCATAAGTATTACTGTAAAGTGCCTTGTGACTAAATGCAGATAAAAGTTTTGGCTAACTGTAAGTCAAACTGTATGTGTACGTGTTCTGACATTCTAGTTTCTAAATTGTAACTTGGTAGGGAAAGGTTGTATATGAAAACAAAATAATGTGTGACTGATTCCTGATTTCTAGAAATTAATGTAAGGAGTTATTTGAATTTGAGAAAAATGTTCAGTGTCCTAAACAGAGACTCAGATGAGATTAATTTGATTTATCTGTCTACTTGTAAGCCCAGATTTTAGTTACCAAAAGTTATGTGAACAGAGTTGCTCTCATTTCCATTCCAATCTTTTTTAAAGCTCATTCTGAGTCAGGAAGATATTACCACGATACTGAGGACACTAAATGAAAATGCAGGTGAAAGCTCTGGTGCATCAACAGCTTTGCCAGAATCAAAAGCATCAACTAGTTATTCTACTGAAATGCATGGTACTTCTCAGCATTCTGCAGGTAATATTTTCTAAAATTCCATCATCTGGCATTTTTAGGTATTATTGTCAATGTATGGCTTCTGTTGGAATTGCATTTAAAAATGGATGCCAGATTCATCTGTGTATACCAATACTGTAGAATCATAAAATAATTAAGGTTGCAGAAGACCTCCAAGACAATCAAATGCAATCTTTGACCAAACACCACCATGTCAACTGAACCATAGCACCAAGTGCCATGTCCAGATCTTCTTAAAAACTTCCAGGGATGGTTACTCTACCACCTTCCTGAGCAGAAATTCTTCCTGATGTCCAGCCTGAACCTCCCCTGTCTCAGCTTGAGGCTGCATCATCTTACCCTGTCACTCACTAGCTGTCTGTGAAAAGAGACCAGCTGCCCATCTTGCTACAACCTCCTTTCAAGTAGTTGTGGGGTGCAGTAGGGTCCCTCTGAGCTTCCTTTTCTCTATCCTGAACACCCCCATCTCCATTAGCCAGTCCTACAACTTGTGTTCCAGACCGTTTGGCGGTTCCATTGTCCTTCTCTGGACATGTTTCAGGACCTCAATGTCATTGTTTTGTGAGGGGCCCAGAACTGGAAACAGGATTCGAAGTGTGGCCTCACTTTCAGTATGGGCTGAGTACACGCGGACAGTCACTGTCCTGGTCCTGCTGGCCACACTGTTGCTGCTACAGGCCAGGATGACACTGGCCACCTGGGCACAGCTGGTTCATGTTCAGACACTACTGACTAGTACTCTCAGGTCCTTGTCCCCTGGCCAGCTTTCTAGACACTCTGTCCTCAGCCTGTGCTGTCCTCAGCACTGCCTGGGGTTGTTGTGATCCAAGAGCAGGACTTGGCACTTCACCTTGTTGTACCTCATGCCATTGCCCTGAGCCCATTATCCAGCCTGTCCAGACCCCTCTGCAGAGCCTTCCAACCCTCCAGCATATTAACACTCCCGCCCAACTTGTGAACATGACAGTCATCTGTGAACTGAGTGAGGGGCACTTGATCTCCTTATCCAGATCCTTAATATTAAGTTTTTAAACAGAACTGGTCCCAATATTGAGCTCTGGAGAACACCACTGATGACTGTCTGCCAGTTGGATATAATTCCATTCACTACCACCAGGTCCAGCCAGTTTTTAACCCAGCAAAGAGTTTATCTGTCCAAGCTCTGGCCTGCCAGCTTCCCCAGGAGTATGCTGTGGGGAAAAGTATTGAAGACTTCACTAATGTACAGGTAACTAACATCCACAGCCTTTCTTTAACTAGATGAGTCATCTGGTTGAAAAGGGAGATGAGGTTGGTCAAGCAGGACCTGCCTTTCCTAAACCTGTTTTGAAACCATTCTGGCTGGACCTGATCCCGTAGTTGACCAGTTTGTGCCATGTGATTGCATTCCAGATGATCTGCTCCATAACTTTCCCCAGCACCAAGGCCAGGCTGACAGGCTTGTAGTTCCCTGGATCTTTCTTTTGTAGATGGGCTTCACGTAGGCCAATCTCCACTCATCTGGGGCCCCTCCAGTTAACCAGGACTGATGATAAATGGTGGAGAGTGCCTTGGTGAGCCCCTCTGCCAGCTCCATCATTGCCCTAGGTTGAATCCTGTCTGGTCCTATAGACTTGTGAACACCTGAGTGGCACGGCAGTCACTAATTACTTACTCATGGATTGCAGCAGGTTTCTTCTATTCTCTGACCCTCTCTACCAGCACAGATGGCCAGTTGCCTGGACTATAACCACTTTCACTCTTAAAAACAGAGGTAAAGATGGCATGAAATACATCAGCCTTTTCCTCATCCTTGGTGGCAGGGTACTCCTCCACATACAATGAAGGATGGAGATTATTCCTTTGCCTCCTCTTTGTTGTTAATGTATTTATAAAAACACTTATTTTCCTTCTCTGCAGTGGTCAGATTGAGATCTACCTGAGTTTTAACCTTGCTAATTTTCTCTCTATGTGACTTAACAGCATCCTTGTACTTTTCTTCCAGTTGCATGCTCCTTCTTCCAGAAGTCATAAACTCTCATTTTTCCCCCTGAGTTCCTCCCTATTCAGTCAGGCCAGCACATAGAGACAGTCTGGTCCTCTGCCTATAAGATTTCATTCCCAAAGTACATCTCGACTTTGTGGACCCCTTTGGTTTTAAGGGCTTATTGCCAAGGGACTGTCTGAACCAGTGCCCTGAAAGTCTGCCCTCCAGAAGTCCAAGATTTTGTTGACACCCCTGAGTATTGAAAACTCTTGTGTCATGGTCACTGTGCTCAAGATGGCTCCAACCACGGTGTCTCCCACCAGCCCTTCTCTGTAAGCAGCAGATCCATCAGGGTAGCTCCCCTGGTAGGCTCACTTCCCAGCTGTGTTGGGAAGTTATCTTCACACACTCCAGGAATCTCATAGACTGCCTCCTCCCTGGTGTTGAATTTCCAGCAAACATCTGGCAGGTTAAAATCACCCACAAGAACAAGGGCTGACAATCATGAAACATGACCATCACTTTGTAGAATAGTTCATCCCCCTCCTCATCCTGGCTGGGTGGTCTATAACAGACTCCCACCCGAATATCTGCCTTTTTGGCCTTCCCCCTGATTGTCACCCATAGGCACTCAGCCTTCTCATTGCTATCCTTGAGCTCTGTACAGTCAAAACACTTTCTAATGTACAGAGCCATCCCCACCACCTCTCCTTCCTTGCCTGTCCCTACTGAAGAGCTTGTAGCCATCCAGTGCAGCACTCTGGTCATCCCACCACATTTCTGTCATTGCTTTCCTGCTGCACAGTGGCCTCCACTTCCTCCTCTTTCTTACCCATATTGTGTGCATTGGTGTAGTTGCACTTCAGCTGGGCTACTGATTTTACTCCTAACCCTGGCATCCTGCCCCTAGGCTCATCTTAAGTGGGCCTGGTCTTCTTCCCAACCCCCTGCCAACCTAGTTTAAAGCCCTCTTAACTCATGCCAACTCATGGGCAAGAATTGTTTTACCCCTTTGAGACAAATGTACCTCATCTGTCCCCAGCAGTCCTGATATTACATCAGTTGCCTCATGGTCAAAAAAAGAAAATTCCACTGATGTCACCAGCCTTCAAGCATTGCGTTCATCACAATGAGATGAACACAGGTGAGAACAGGTGCGTTCTCCTGTTCATTTCAGCATCCTTCCCTGCTACTGATGGGATCAAGGAAAACACCACCTTATGTTTCTGTGCCTTCAGTCAGCCATCCTGAAGTCCTTTAATTGCTGTAGGACTTTTTTCCTCAACCTTCTATTTGCCATCCTGTACAAACAGAATTGGGTAATAATGAGGGGGCTGAATCTAGAGGAGATCTACAGGATCTCACAGAATCACAGAATGGGACATGTTGGAAGAGACCACAGCAGGTCATCTGGTCCAACCCCTTTGCTCAAGCAGGGTCATCCCAGAGCACCTGGCACTGGATTGTGTCCAGACAGTTCTTAAATATCTCCAGTGAGGGAGACTCCACAACCTCTTTAGGCAATCTGTGCCAGTGTGTGGTCATCTGCACAGTAAAGAAGTTCTGTTTGGAACTTCCTGTCTGTAACTTTCTGCCCTGTCCACCTCACTGTCCCCTAATCCTGGCAACACTTGTGAGTTTGCCTGTGAGGATGTTGTGAGAGGCATTATTGAAAGCCTTGTTGGAGTCAAGGTAGACAATAACCACTGCTCTTACCTCATCCATCCAGGTAGTTATTTCATTATAGAAGACATCATGTTGGTCAAGCATGATTCCCCATAGGTGAATCCATGCTGACTACTCCTGGCCATCTTTTTGTCTTTCATGGGGATAGAAGAGATGGCCTCCAGAATGAGATACTCCATCACTTTTGCAGGGCTGAAGTGAGGCTTTCTGGCTGGTAGTTCCTTGGGTTCTCCTTCATTGCCCTATTTGAAGACTGGGATGACTGAGATTTGGTTCCTTCCAGTCGTCAGGCATCACTCCTAATCACCATAGCCTTTCAAAGATGAATGTGTGCAGTCAGCTCTGTCAACATTCATAAATGCATCCCATTAGGACCCATGGTCTTGTGGATGTCATGGTTGCACAGGTGTTCTCTAACCCAATTCTCCCTGACCAAGGGAAGAGCTTTCTTTCAACATTCCTTTACTCAGGCCTCTGCGTCAGAGATTCCTGAGGGCTGATCTTGTCAGTGAAGAGTGATGTAAAGAAGATATTCAGTAATTCCTTTGCTTCCTCTGTTACCAGTGTCCCCCCTCCATTTAACACGTTATTCTTAGGTTTTTTTTTCTTATTGGAGAAGCCCTTCTTGTTGTTCTTGACATCCTTGGCCAGATCTAATTCCTGATGGGCCTTGGGCTTCATTGTCTCAGCTTAGTCTGACAACCCTTCTATATGCATTCCAAGTATCTTCACCCCACTTACATCTCCTATCTATTTTCTGCTTATATGTGAGTAGTGGCAGAAGCTCTTTATTCATTTATGGAGGTGTCTTGCCCCTTTGCCCCTTTGATTGCTTGCTCACTGGTCTGCATTGGGATGCCAGTTCTTGAGCCTGGAGGAAGTGATTCTTGAATGTCAACTCCTCTTCCCTGCAGGGCCTGTTTCACAGATTCTTCCAAGAAAATTCCCTGAAGTGGCCAAAATTCTTTCTCTTGAAGTCCATGGTTGCAGTCTTACTTGCTGCCTTATTCATTCCTCACCCAATATGGAACTCCACAATCTCATGATACTGCCCAGCCAAGGCTGCCCCCAACCTTCATATCCCCCACAAGGCCTTCCCTGCTTGTTAGTGTGAGGTCAAACAGCTACAACATTCCTTGTGGGATCATCCACTATACATGACAGGGAGCTGTGATCAATGCCTCTGAGGAACCTGCTGGGCTGTTTGTGTTTCAGAGTGTTGGTTCTGCCGCAGATATCAGGGTAGTTAAAGCTGAACCAGTGTTTGTGTGTCTGAGGCTGCTTTGTGCTGCATGTCAAAGGCCTCATCCACTTCCTTCTCCTGCTTGGGTGGCCTGTAGCAAACACCTACAACAGTGTCATCCCTATTGGTCTGCCCTTTTATTCTGACCCATAAGCTTTTGACTTGCTCATCATCCACCACAAGACAGAGTTTGATTTATTCCGGATGTTTCCTCACATAGACTGTTTCTCCTAAACAGAATATAGCCCTTCATGACAACATTCCAGTTATGTGAGCTGTCCCACCACATCTCTGTAATTGCAATTTGATCTAAGTCCTTTGACTGCACTTCTCGTTTCTCCTGTTTGTTTTCCATGCTCTGTGCATTGTTGTACTGGCACATTAAAGAAGTATTTGATTGTGCAAAGGGATGCCCCCTAGTCTGCCTTGTGGTTACATCTTTGGATGTTTATACTCACTGAATGTATTCCCTCTTAAGCCTCCCTTTGCTGCTTGAATGGTCACTGTAGTTCTCCCCTTCCCACACCTTATCTCTGTCAAGCCTGGCCCTGTCCTCATTCCTCTTCAAATTTAGTTTAAAGCTCTCTCAACAAGCCCTGCTAATTCCTGAGCTAAAGTCCTTTTTCCCCTTTGAGACAGGAGGACCCTGTTTGGTGCCAGCAGGCTCTGTGTTCTATAGCCTGACCCCTGATGAACAAAACCAAAATTCTGATGGTAACACAGAATTGCTTTACCAAAGTGTTCCTCTGCATGATTTTCTTGACAGGACAGAAGAGAACACAACTTGTGTTCCAGATCCCATCTCCTATTAGTACTTTTTACCTGAGCTCCAGGTAGACAGCAGACCTGTGGGATGGGTCCAGCTGGCATGCAGGGCCCTCAGTTCCCCTCAGAATTGTTGAGTCACAACAACTACTTTTCTTTCTCTCTTTCTTAACCTGAAGTTGTGATGCATTTGGTTGACTGACTTGCTCTGGGCAACTCCCCAGGTAGACCTTCACCTTCACTATCATTTGCTTCCCCCTCAGATTCTGGAGCCTCATAGCTATTTCCTAAGGTTACCTCTGAAGGCAAAGGTGGTGATTCTCCTGCTGCTCCCAGCAGGCACCTGTTTCCATTTGCCTCTTGTCTTTTAGATCCCCTCCTTCTGTCTGATGACCAGAGTGTTGGAGTTCTTTGACTTGTGCTGAGCTTCCACCTCCTGTATTTTTTTTCAGGAATTTTCACCAGTCTATTTTTCTGTCAGACTCCTTGATATTCTTCAGCCTCTCACTTCTTCTCAGCCACCAGGCTCAGTACATCATCCACCTGGTCCGACTGCACACACGTGTAGTCTCTTCTGCCCTCTGGTGCTAATGCCAAGCTCAAACGCTCCCTGCAGTTGCAGTCCTGAACAGGTGCATGCTTCTGAGACTCTTAGTCTGTGCTACTAGCAGTGGCTTTTGGCTTTATGGAGATCACTGTTGTGCCTGTTCTCATGGGGTAGGTGAAAGCCACCAGGTGAGCTTTCTCAGGAGCTGGGGAGGGTCACCCTGCCCTCCTACATGCCCTGCCTGTATGAACTGCTGCAGCAGATGCTGTGCCACATCCTTCTGATGTGCCATGTCCTGTTTGCCCATGTTTTCACTGTGCTCCAAGTTTTTATGCTCCCTGGAGTAGTTTAAATCTCTCTCGGTTGCTCTGGCAAGGCCCTCACTATGTAGGCCTCACACAGGAGAGCTCCTGGGCCCTGCCAGGTCTCTCCCATTTCTTGGGTTTCCCTGACTCTGGGAACCCCCTGCCAGGCACTTTGAGGTATTTTGCCCTGCAACTGTAGCCACTTCTGCTGCTGTTGTTGCTGCTGTCTTAGCTGATGAGCTTGGTGGACTGCCAGTGGACCTATTATCTTGACGTTATGGTTTGAGCTATATCTAACAGTAATAATAATGAATAGGAGCAAGTGAGCCACTGTAGTGAGTTTTGAAGCATGATATGTAATATGAGGGACTTGATTTCCTGGCCATAATGCAAGGCAGCACTTAAAAGTCTGTTGACTGTATTTTTTAACATCCCAACTTTGGAAAGCTACCATTTTACTCTCTTTCCTTTATATGGTGGTTTCCTTGCTGTTCTGATTTAGATCTGTTTGTCTGTTGTAATGATGACGCCCCTGAAACTTGTTCCATACATGTCACTGCCTATCGACTCAGCACACACTAAAAAGAAAAGCAAGTAAAGTTAGGAAAACCACCTTTTGTTGAACTCCTTTATTACATATGAAAGCCAGGAACAATGTGGCAGATGAACAAATGAGGAGGAAAGTAAATTTGTATTCTTTGTAACACTCTTGCACACAATACTGTGTAATATTAACCAGAAGTTGTACATTTGAGTTTTAAAGATGGTAAAAATCTCATGTAGAATATGTAAAGGGAGTGTTTTATATTCTCAAACATGTGATTTTGCCAAAAGTAGTTACATAAAGTATGATAAACATACGCTAAGTGTGGGTGGATTTACATGTGGAGAAAAAGGTAAGTTGCTGTCTTTATGATCATAAGCGAGGATATTTTGCTTTGGTTTTTTTCTTATTTGCAGTCAGGTAATTTTCTTAATATTAACAATTTTTCTGATTCCTGAAAGGTGTAACTGTTGTGACATCAGCTGTGGTGGAATTGCATTCACCCATGAAAATAAAAACAACACTAAAACTGGACTTCAGATTTGACTCTCTGACTTTAGTGTTGTATAGTCCAAATTCAAAACAGGTAAGTATAATTTTGGTCACAAAGAGTAATCAGCAGCTTTAAGGTTGCTTAGATTCCTGGAAATTTTGAACAAGAATAGCTTAATTTATGACAGGGAAAGTGTGTTCTAGCAATAATAACAAATATGATGGAAATGATAGCTATTTTATCTAAATCACTTGACAGATACTGCAGGAAATAGAATAACCAGTAGTAGCACATAATACATAGCATTTTCTGTCACCTGACTAAAAATCTGATGAAAATTTATATTAATTTAAAATATAGTTTGGGAAGAAAAATATGCAGAGGAATGAAACTTATTAATTAGTTACATGTAGAGATGGGTATATGGACACACAAAACGGTAGAGAAATTGTCAATAGGAATGCATTCATATTCATCTTGTTTTAAACTTACAAAACTTGTTACCAGATTTCTGACTAAAAGTTTGTAATTTATTATAAACAGGTCTCTCACTCATGTTAATTTGCTTTAGAAAGATAGAATGGCAGAATGGCAAAGCTTTGCTTTTTGAAAGTTTTGTCTAGTATGTTGTTGTTTGTGGTTGTCATTTGAATTAGTGGGTTTATTTAATTTATTATTATTGAAAATATCATTAGTTAGAGTAAAACTGTATATCACACCTATATATTATTTTTGCTACCTGTAAGGAAATCTACAATGCTTCATTTAAACAGGTTAACAGTTTGGATCAGAGAGATGAGCTTTTGAAGCTTGCAGAGTTTAAATTAGTTCTCATGTCAGCTGCTCTGAAAATGTTATCAGATGGTTCAATGAATGCTTCAGTCAAACTGGCAAACTGCACATTAGATGATAAGAGACAGTCAATCCAGAAGGCTACACCAAGGTCTGTAATTTTACGTAGTTTACTATTTATTAGAGTTAGACGAAGAGTTCATAATGTTTACGTTTTATTAGTATTCTGTTGAAACGACAATTGTTGTAGCGTAGGGGTTCTTAAAGTACTTATTACTGTGCATTTATGTGTTTCACGTGCCTTTTGTTACACATATCTTTGCAAGAGACCAGTGCTAGATACAAAAAATTAAGTAAACTGAACTTTAAATATAAATTTAATAAATGTGCATAGAAAACAACTTCACTTTCCACTTAATGAAGTTCTAAGTAAGCCTGAGATGGTGTCTCATGAATAGTAACAAACTTCAGTAAAATATAGTACTTTTGTTATTTAAACAAGGAAATATGATGGTTTGTCTTGTTAAATTTTTAACAACTTTAGTTACCAGTGTGTGGGATTCCAGTTAGTTTTAAAGTTATGAAAAATTTGTGCTAATGTTTTTGTCAGTCATGTTCTAAAATTGTTTGTATTGCTTTTTAAATTTGGTCTAGTTAATATATTGCTTCTGGAGTGAGAATCTTGAGTGTTTTTCAGTATTTGTGGCTGGCTTTTTATTGTTTCATTAAATCCCTCCTTAATTGTCTTTCAGAATGGTGGAAATGAAACATGGATTTGAAAAGAAAGTTATGGTGGATGTAAACTACAAACAAGGGAGAGATGGCACTGTTTTTGATGTTATTGTTCAAGAGATATACCTTTGTGCAAGCATGGAATTTCTACTTACTGTAGCAGATATATTTCTAAAGGCTAATGCAGAAAGTGCTGCTGCACAGAGAAATCTCAAACAGTCATTACCTGTAAAGGACCAAGGTATATACCAGTATACATCAGAAGTAGTTTAAAGTCTGCATTTGAATATCAGCTTAATTTTGGTATTGTAATAGACAATATTGTAAAAATATAATACTCCTTTTATGCTATGTTTATATGTATAGAAGAGCTTGTAACCAATGATATTGCTTTCTTTGCATCATGGAAATAGATTCATGACCTTTAGTCTTTGTTTCCAAATGAAGTATTGTCTTATTAGAGAAAAAAGATACCTAAAAATGTATGTTTAAAATAAAATGGGATTAATAATGGAGCATATTATATATATTGTGATTATACATGGAATTGGCCTGCCTGATATTGCTGCCTAGAAATGTCATTTCAGTTGTCCACTGATGTGCATTTCTTCCTGCATCAGAAAACAGACTTTTAGCTTGAGTACCAAAATAGGTCCATCAGAGCAGGAAGTATTCTTTTTATGCTTCCAGGCCTCAGGTGATTCTCATCAGGTATGCCAAAGCAAGTCCCTGGTTTTTTGGTGTTGTTTTTCTGTGCCCTAAATACTGTAGTTGTGTCCCTGTCAGCCAGGCCTATTGTGATTATTTGCTGATGATCAAAGTCTGAACAGACAAGGAAGTCTTATATGAAAGTATGTTTTTATTGCAAGTGTTTATGTTAGGCATCAGTAATGCTGCATTATTGTCCTGTGGAAAAATGAGGGCTTGCTACTCCAGAGAGCAGAAAATGTGCCCAGCATTTTTGTAAAACTCTAATAAGAGTAGCAGATGTAGGTATGGAGTGAAGCTGATACATTTATTAATGTCAGAGATAGTAACAGTGGTGATACTTGTCATTTTCATTCAACAGTGGTTATCCTTTTCATTTTGACAGAGAAGCTTTGTGGAGTCTTCTGTAGTACCCAAGAGTAATTAGATATTAAATGGTTTTGTGCCTGCAGTGAAGAGCCTAGAAATGTCAGTTGCAGGGATCTACAGATTTGCTAACGCTAGTCGTGCTAGATCTTACCCCTAAATAGTCAGTGACACCCTGTAAGTTACAAGAATTAAGTAATTATTGTAATTAGTGTTATTAATTATAATAATCAATTATATTAATAATTAAATCACAACAAGAAAATAATTGAGATTTAATTTTTGAACAATTAAACTAATGTAATTTATATTTCTGAAGCATCTGTGCAGCCTGTATCTACGATGGAAATGAACATTGTTGTTAAAAATCCAGAGATTGTGTTTGTGGCTGATTTAACAAGAAGTGATGCTCCTGCATTGGTGGTTACAACACAGTGTGAGGTCTTCATAAAAAATAGCCCTGAAAGGTACAATATGACAGCTGCTGTTAGAGAAATACAGATTAAAGCATGCCCATTTCTTCCAGAAGAAAGGAAGGGGAACGTTACTACGGTGAGTTTGTTAGATCAAATGTATTTGGGAAAAGTGTGGTCAAACTGATTCAGGTTATATCTATGCCTCCAGTATCTGATTTAGATATGGACAGAGATGTCAGAAAAGATTGCTGCATCAATATGGTTTGAAATTACAGTTTTTGAAAGACTGACCATCTTAGATGGGGACTTGAGAGCAAATTTTCCTGTCTGTACAGTGTCAGTATAGTCTAATTACATCTGAGTCCTTTATTAATAACATTGCACTGGTTTTGTTTATAGCATACCTCTGATTTGGTAAACTTTGGCGAGTGAAAACATTCAGGGACTGATTGCAAAACAAAGCTGGAACTGAGTGATTGTGATTGAAACAGTTATATTGTTAATCAGGAAAACTGTAACTGTGTCATTGCTGTGTTGCAACTGAAAAACTGGTTCTCCTCAAAAGTCAGAGGCATGATGGTGCAGTGCATTGAAGGTATTGGCAGACTTTACCATAAGAATGGAGTTACTGAAGTGTAATGCGTTTTACTGTAATGGACATTTCAGTCTTTAATGATTGAGAATGGCTGAGGTGATGCTTCTGGATACTTGTTTTTTCTTTCAACATGTTACTAGTGTTCATATTTCTCTTAATTTTGAAGAACCAAATATTTGTAAGTTTTCTTTCGGTAAAAAGAAAGAAACCCTTTTATTAACATAAAAAATTTTAATTTTTATGTGTATGATTTCAAAGTAAGTTTCTAAAAATCTTTTTTCTCTCTATATGATATCTGGTTTTATTTTATTGTATAGGTATTGCAGCCTTGTGACTTCTTCTTTGAAATGAAACAGTCAGGTGTTAATCCACAGACAGCTGATCTATCCATTAAATCTCTAACAATAGAAGTAAGTAGACTTGTATAGTGTTTTTAGTTTTCTACTTCCCACTCAACAGGCTATGAAGTTGCTTCAGGAATTACTGAAGTGGGGAATTGTTCCTGTTCTTCATTAGGTCACCTACCTGTTGAGATGTCAAAATGAATAAAATTGCAAATAAACAACTGTGTCAGTATGCTTCAGTTTTGAATCTGTGTCTTATAAAATTCCTGGTGTGCGGAGATAAGTTTTGAAGTGTTTGGATGAATCATTGAACGATGTAGTTTAGAAAGCTTCCATCTGGAAATACGGCAAGGATAGCAAATCTGAAAAGATTGAACTATTGCTTGTGGAAGGGAAGTATGTTCAAATGAGAGTCCTGTAGAAAATTGAAGTGTTTTATTATTGTAACATACTCATCATATTTTGTGTCTGAATCTAGCTGTTTCTGTACTATATTCTCATTTCTAGTTATTCCAATTTCTTATTTGTAGGTTTCACCAATAATCATAAACACAGTAATTACTATTACATCAGCCCTTTATCAAACTACAGAAACAACGAAAGAAGAGATTAGTGAAATTCCTCCTGACTTGTGGAATAAGAAAGATATAAAAAATCTGAAACTGTGGTTTCTTGAAGAGACTAATGAAAATGAAGATAAAAATCCAAACACTGAACTGGTTCCCACAGGAGAGTCATTGAAAATTAATTTAGAATCTGTTTTTATTACACTTGAAGCTGGGGTTGGGCACAGAACAGTGCCAATGCTTTTAGCCAAGTCCTCATTTGTTGGAGAAGTCAAGAACTGGAGTACTCTAATCAACCTACATTCTCGTCTTGAGCTAGAGGTGAGGAGTCTTACATAAAGAAACAAGTTTTCCTAGGATTCTAAACCTTATTGTCTAAATCTTACATACATGTTATGTAGACCATTAAAGAAAAATAACCCATATATTTGGTGACTAAACTCCTGCAAATATGTGTTGTGGGAGCATGATGGGAATGCGGGCTTAAGATAGCTAAATTAAAATGAAAATCTAATGCATTAGATATAATGTTAATTAATGGCACAGCAATTGGTGTTATGCAGCCTCACATTTACACTCTTTGCAAGTTCTAAAGGCCTGTTGCATCAGTGTTAAATGTTGGAATGGCAGCTGGCTAAAAGTCTCTAATAATCTTCAGTTTATATTTCAGTAGAATATATGATGTGTTGTTTCTGTAAAATGTGGTTTTGTTCATAAAACATCCAAACTGACTCATTATTTGGAAATTACTGACAAAATTCTGTGATTGTTGTAGGTAGATTCTTCCTTATTTGTAGTGCTTTTGAATTCCAGTGCACCTACCATTTAAGCCAAAATTGTATTTTAAGTGGCACAATTTTGACCACTTATTTGTAACCAGGACTTCGCAGTAGAGACTTAGCTGCCTCATTTATTTCTTTAATGCATTTGTTTCATCTTATGGTAGCAGCTGAAAGTGCAATCTAATTATGAATCTTTTAGATTACCAAAAGAATTAATATACTTGTAAATCAGGATTTTTTATTTAAGTTTCATGTAAATTCCTAACTGATTCCTGGATTTTGATAGGTACATTATTTTAATGAGATGTTTGGTGTGTGGGAGCCTTTGCTTGAACCACTAGAAGTTGAGAAGACTGACTTATTCAAGCCATGGACTCTTGAAATCAAGGTATAGTTTACGAAGTTGAGCTCAAATATCGCATTATAATACCTTAAAAAAAACCAAATGCTTTCCACCTTTCATTTCTGAGACTAATCTAATCTAACAATTTTGTTCCTCTTTGTTGGTTACTGAGAGTTTTTTCCCAAATAGTAAATGAAACCTCTTCTTATACAAGGAAAGATCTAGACACACAGATCTGTTAAATATTGTCTTCCAAGTGGGAAAATTTTATTCTAGTTGCATGAGGTAATCATAGCAGCTTTATATCAGTTGGTCCTATTAGACCATATACTAATGATGCATTCAGTGATTTTTGGAAAGACAAGCCACTGGTCTTGTTCCACAGTAGTATGTGTAGCAAAATTGTACTGGAAAAACTGATAGCTGTTGAGTAGCACAAAGAGTACTGTGGGAGTAGTGTTCTTACCACTTAATTTTCCTCTTTCATGGAAATAGTCTGGATTCTGGTCTCAAACTAGATAAGGCTTTATCAAAGAATGGGAGGTACCTTTTGTTTTTTCTCCTTCTGTCTTAACTGTTTCATTTCATTGTTTCCTGACTTTTTTCAAAACTGTTCCAGTATTTTTAACCTGAGGGATTACTCAGAACTAAATACCCACCCTTTTCCTAGGACTATCATTTTCAAAAACTTTCTACAGTGATAGCCTCAGAAGGATAAAGACTAAGGACTGAGATACTGCTGTTAAGAAACTGCTATTAGAAATACCCCTGACAGTTTTCCAGAAAGGTACAAGACATAATACAGGAGAAAGGTAGAAGATAGTGAGTCAAATCTCATGTCTTCTCACCCCGATATGAAATAAAACATTTGGAAATACATAATTTCCAGAAGTGTTGAAGGCTAGAGAAACTTATTCCATAAGGGTTTTTTATTTTTTCTTTCAACCAAATGAAAATAAAATAGGTATTTGATTTGGAAACACATAAAGACTAAATTGGGAGACTGTTTTAACACTAGGAAGTCAATTACGTGTGATGTTTAACACAGTGTTACTCAAGAGGTTAAGATGAGTATTATCACACAGTATTTACTGGATATGTTAGTTGTTAGTATGTATTTTCTTTACTTTGGAATAATCATAAATTTAGTTATTCTTACTTGAATTTCATTGACTTCCTGAATATATAATTTGTCTCTTGTCTTATTCTCTCCCTCTTTGTTTTTTATTTGAGAATAAAAACATAAACAACATAAAAGGAAAACTGTGGCAGGACATAGAAATGGGAAAGGGAGATTTAGAGAGTCTTGAGGTGAAACTTTCTTCTACAGAATGAGTGGTCAGATAAGAATTCTTTAAACATCTCCTTTCAGATGAAGAAGGCTAAAAAAGCGCTGTTTGAATCAGATGATGAAGAAGAAGAGAACTACAAAGTTCCAGAATATAAAACAGTAATAAATGTTTCCTCAAAGGACCAGCTCAACATTACACTGTCCAAGTTAGGACTGCAAATGTTGAGTAACTTGGGCACGGTAAGGAAGATTTCTAAACTATGTGGTGTTAGAATTTCTAGATGAATACTTGCAGAGATCATCTTGGCAAAGTCTTACTCAGTATGTTTGTTTTGTATTGATTCTTTGCTTTCTAGGCATTTGCTGAAGCAGCTAGTCAAACTTCAGACATCTTCAGAAAAGACCGAGCACCATTTGTAATAATAAATTCTTTAGGAGTTCCCATCACAGTCTCGCCTAGTGATTCCTTTAGTGTCCTTAATGTTGAATTTGGAGCAAAAATGTTTCATTTAGAAGACAAAGAGAGTTTAAATATGGATTTTGTCAGAAGTAGAAATGAGAGTGACCAGTTCACAGCAATGACAACACTGAGTAGCAAGAGATTTTACATTCAGATCTGTAAGTTCCAAAGTTCATACATCTTTTGTTTTTGTAAATATTGATCATCCTTAATGCAGTGTCTTGTACAGGTCAATAAATTTTGGAGGACAACATAGCATGAAAGAAGCGTCTCTTTGAATTCTAGATGCATGGCATTATTTGAAATCCTGCTTTAGCCTTTACAGCTTAAAGTTATATGTATATATATAATATTTCTTAATTTTTGCAGTATAGGTTTTCTACTGTGATTAATTATTTGTGTAATAATATTTGTTGAATCAGATATTTGTTTGCATTTATATATTATTGCAGGATTCCACTGCTCAAAATAATTTTTGTTTTAAAATTGAGTTCTGTATATATGTGTGTTTACAGAAGTTACTCTTAAGAGGGGTGTTTTTTAAAAAAAGATTATTTTAAATAATTTTAAACAAACATAGCTAAAGCTAAAATTAAAATTTTGCTATTTTTAATGGTGTTTTTGTTTAAAATTTAAATTGATTTATTGTAGAAATTGGCAGTTTTTTAAACTTGACCATTTGATGAATTGTTTTTACAATATAATACCTATACCTTGTTAATAAGCTGTTACATCTTGTAAACATTTCCTGTGAGGCACTAATTTTATTTGCAGTAGCAAAACCCACTTAAATATTTGAGTGATGGACTCATTTACTCTTTTCCTTGTGGCAAGAAAAGAATCCTTGCTGTTTCCTTAGTAACACTGCAAGAGCAGCATATTAAGAGTGCTGGTTGTACTTTTTCATCCAGTCAGTGGTTTTTTTATTATTAGATTGAATGCTACAGAAAATTCTACTGAATGCACATGTTTGTCTTTCCACTCTTTCTTTGTGCTCCTTTTGAGTGTTTCATGTCTCATTTTGTAAATTCTAGGTCCATATAATCATTCTGCTGTGGAAAAGATTCCATTGACTAAAGTGGGTCGATGTATTTACAAAGTGAGGCACCAGGAATCAGGTGTTGAAAGGTCCATCGTCAGTCAAATTGACACTGTTGAAGGAAGCAAGATGATAACTATACGTTCCCCTATTCAGGTCATTATATATCCATACATTTAATTTTTTAATGAATAAAAATGATCCTGTAGTCTTTAAATAAACATTGAAAACACGTATTTTAAAACTTACCTTTTTTAGCAAAGTCACAACTTTCCTTTGTGTTTGATTTTTCAAGAATAAAAAACATTTTCAGAGTGACAGATGGGTTGGATGTAGGTCTGATATGAATCAGATTTTGGATCAGGATAATTAATTAGTAATGTTAATTAATTCTGGCTGTAATTTTGGTCTTGAACTATTTGCTTTGTATGAAGTGATCAAACTTCATACATATTTTAATCTTACCTTTGTTACGCAAGTTACCCTTCAGTCAGGTTTTTCATTTTCTTCATCCTGTTCCATTGATATGTTATTTTCAAATATAGTACAGTGTCAGTGAAAAGTGAGACCTTTGCGTATGTCTTTTGTTTGCATAGTATTTTTTGATAGACATTATATGGTTTGTAGCTACAGTGAATGAATTAGATATTACAGGTCTATGGAGATAGTGTTCTTGTTACATTTCAGTTGCTTTTTTTCACTCAAAGTGGTTTATGACTTGATTAATAACAAAATTTACTATTTGATTATTTTCTAATTTTTTTTTTTTCTAGGAGCTAATTAATGCCATTAAATTAACCCTGAAGTAAATAAAAAATAATGCTTGCAAGAAAGATAACTATGTGCCCCAGAATGGACATTAATGATTTAACCTGAAACTTCTGATTTCCCTTATGCTTCCACTGTATGGATTTTTGAACCTTGTATCTAATATATTTTTAGGAGACCACTGTTGGGAAAGTTACCATATAGTTGAGATATACTTGTCTTTGGTTTTTCAAAGTCGTGTGCTTCTCCTTGAAAAGTGTTTTGCAGTTAAAATATTTATTTAATAAATAAAATATAGAATTAAACTGCACAACCAGATAATTTAAAAATATTTGTGGTTTTAGAGACAGTTCTTCTGAAATACTGACCTTGAATGGTATACGGTTAAGATGAAAAACAAGGCTTTTCATTCTTGCTTTATTAAGCTCAAAATACCTTGTCTTTACAGTTCTTTCCTAATATGTGTTGCTGGATTTTTATTTTACATAGATAAGGAATCACTTTTCAATCCCATTAAATGTTTTTGAAGAAGGAAGATGTTTAGGGACTGCTTCACCAGCAAATGAGTTCAACATACCCTTTTCCTCTTACAGGTACTTAATTGTATTTTTTTTTTTTATTGTAGAATATGTTTATACATTTTTGATTATTGTATCCATACAATTATGCTAAAAAAAATCGTTTGCCCTTGCTACCTAATACTGAAATAACACTGTGCTGTCATTGTTAGGTAAGATCTTCTCAGGGCATGTAGTTTGACTTAAACAGAGTGCTATTTCATTGTTGAATTGGAAGTACTTTGAAGTCCATTTTTATGAACAAGTTAAATTAGCTAGGCTACTTTTAAAATTTGAGCTCAGGCACTTTTGGAATACAGTGATTGTAATTCACATGGTACACTTCCTAGTGGGTGATGTTTTGAATTAGTGCAGTTTTTTTGTTTTTTCTGAAAAGGCTTCTTTTGATTTTTTGATTCTGAAGTAAAAGATTGAAAGCTATACACTTAAACTCTATCAAAGATGTAAAAAAAGACTCATCAACCTTAGAAAAACTTGGCATATAGCATAGCTATGCTATTATCACAGTCAAGCTAATAACAAAACTGCAATGAGTTTGAATGTAAATTTTAGCTGAACTGTAACCAAGTTTTAGGTAGGAAGGTTTGCTTTGATGGATTTTTTTTATGGTTGCAGAGATTTTTCCCTTCTGTTTTCTCCCAAACATTCTCCTCATTTTTTACAGTGAAAGCTTTGTATCTCCTTCATTACTTGAGTTATGTTGTACTGTAGATTCATTAATTCATTGATATTTCTAACCATCTGTGCAAGATTTAGTAGTGTTCTGATTCATTGTACAGATGATTCCACTAGGTGGTCAGGAGATGTGTTAAAACAAAAAAAAAAATCTTCATTCAGGAGCAGCTGTATTAAATTAAAGCCATTACCTTATAAAAGCCATGGGTGTAAATAATCCATGAACTAACTTTTTGTTTTATGTGACTGAAGAGAAGGGCACTTTCTGCACATCTATTTTAGAAATAAGTTGTTGATCCAGACCTTTAGCTTGGAACAGGAACAGAGCAGCACTTTTAAGGAAATTTAGTAGTCTCTTCATAAGAATCTCCAATAACCCTTTCTTTGTAAGGGAATCGTGTGGAGGTATGGAACAAGAAACCCCAACTGTTAAAATAGTACGAAATTTTGGGATCCAGTCCTTCATTTGATTCCTTCTTTAATCAAGATAAAGGCAGGCAATAACCTACTGCTGAAAATCTTCCTAAATGCAAATAATATTAGAATATCCCTGTTGCATAGTAATTTTTTATAATTGAAACATTGTCACATATTAAGTGTCTGAAAATGTTTTCATTTACAGATCCATACTGAGTTTGCAACCACTAGCCAATGAAAATGGAGTGGGTGGAGAATATGATATGTGTGAAGGAATTACTTTTGATGAAATTATGAAAAATGTTGACAGTTTATTACAAAGGAAATGCCAATCTGTGAGGTCAACTAACCACTCACTTATCATCAATATTGTTCCTGTAAAAGATGCATTGACAACTTCGTTAGGTGCAGAAGATGAATGGGATTTTCCATATGTTGTTCATTTATGGCCTTCTGTTCTTCTCCGCAATCTTCTTCCTTACCAAATAACTTATTCTGTTGAGGTAATTGGATAATGCTTGAATTTTAGTGATGTTTCCCTCTTATAATGTGAAAGCTGGTTGAAATGGAGATTAGAACAAAGAGATTCTGATGGAGTATTTGTGAAGCAGGTTCACAGATCTTATCAGGGCAAGTCTTTATACATAAAGTATCTATTTCCAGAATTGAAATATCACAGAATTTGGAATATGGTGTTATTAAGCCATACTTTAGATATATATGCAAAATAAAACTTAACACTGTACAAGTTGGGCCTTATGAGAGTCACTCAGTTGCTCAAGTGCAACTTCAGCCTAATTAAATAGTGCAGCTTTTTCTGTGAAGACTGCCTCAGGTGGATCACCCTATGTTAGCATTTTATGTGCAGTCACTGCGTTTCAGCAGTAGCATGCTTTTAACAAATTCTCACAGGCCTGCCTTTTTGACAGGTTTTGGCTTGAATTGCAGCCTACTGCCATACTTCAAATTCTTTCCAGGTGAAATTAAACAATTAGGTGCACTTTGACTGTTAATAGGCATTCTTTCCAGTGCCAGATGAGAGGCAGCCTTGAGTAAAATACCTAAAACGTGCAGTGTAGGCATTGATTCCTCAGGACTATATGTTTCATTCTGTATAATTGTGTCCCACTCCTTATTGATGTTGCTTAGGATAATAGAAATATAGTTGGGAGACAGATTTTTTTCAGATGGTCTTAATATTTAGTATTTGAACTCAAATAGTAGAATCTAATAGTAAAACTTTATCACTGATAAACAATTACTAGGACTGGAGACTGTAGCTTATACCAAATGTATGGAAGCAACAGGCTCTGTATATCTTTTACAAATTTAAATTTACTGAAGAAAATACTGTGTTGAGGAGATTTGTCGTGTAAGAATATTTGTGTGTTTGAATTTGGTGACAGATAGGCTTTTTGATGTTGAATATTGATGACTGTGCATTAAGGTTCTCTTTGCAAAATATTGTTTTAAGGTAGATGTTTAGGAAAGTAGCTTAGTTAAGTAACACAAAAGTTGTTTTAAAATAGTGCCTAAATAGCTTGTATCTTAATTTTTAGAGCTAGCTAAAAAATAAAAGTTTATATGGATTTTGTGTGTTATTCATGGAAATATATCCTATTTGGTGTCTGCTTGTCTTTTTAAGGGAAATGGGAACAAATATGACACTCTACAAGAAGGATGTTCTGCCCAGATTCATAATGCAGTCTTGGACCAAACAAAACTAGATTTGCAGTTGCTTAACTATCTTGATCAAGACTGGAGAAGCGAGTACCATATAAAAAGCAATCTGCCTGATATCAGCTTCACAACATTTCACTGTGTCACGGAGCTGGATAAGACTGAGCTGGATATTGCTGTTCACGTGACCTACACAACTGGGCAGATGATAATAGAAATTCACAGTCCCTACTGGATGGTGAATAAAACCGGTCGAATGTTACAATACAAAGCGGATGGTATTCACCGCAAGCATCCTCCAGATTACAAGAAGCCCCTCCTTTTTTCTTTCCAGCCTAAAAACTTCCTTCAAAATAACAAGGTATTGTATTTTGCAAACCTGACAGCTCTGTACTCTGTTATCTTGTTGTATGAAAGATACAACAAGATAACAGAGTTATCGTTGAAACTTTAAAATGTATTTACTCCATCCTGTGTTCTGTAAAGGGCATGAAACCTATAATATCTCTGTCTAATAAAACAGTGTTCTAAGTAAGCATGTAGTCAAATATGCTTGAGATAGGAAATTTACATTATTAGAGGTGTTATTAAGGAAGAGATCCTCACTTTGAAAGAAGAAGTTCATTGAGAAGTTGTTTTCTAAACAAAACAAATTCCTTTTACATTTAAACTGCATTAATAAAGGTTCCTATTCTAAATAAGACATAGAAATTGTGTAGGAAATGTAAAGCTGCAGTACTGGAACAATGAATTCTACTTGAAAAATTAATACTTGCAATGGTGGTTGGTAGATTGGTTCTGGGTACATAGAATGCCAAAGTTAAGTTCACCATTTGAGTTTCCTGAGTTTTTTAATGATAAATATTACTGATGGATGAATGATATGAAAGAGATTACAAGAGTGCATTGATTTTCCTTAGAAATTTTAATTATTATGCTTTTTTAAAAGAATCCTTATCTGATTGCTTCCTCTGGAATGTCTTATACTTACAATGCTTATTCCACATGGGTCATAACTAAACATGGTAGAAAATACATTTATGAGATATACTGGCAGTTATGTCTTGATTTTTTTAATAGAAACACCAGTCTTTATGCATACTTTATATATATAATTTTAAATGTTGTCAGTGACTTATAAATTGAAAATTAATTCAGGATACTTCTTCACAGGTGCAGCTTCGAGTAACTGACAGTGAACTGTCAGATCAGTTTTCACTGGACACTGTTGGAAGTCATGGTTCTGTGAAATGCAAGAGTCATAAAAAGGAATATCAAGTGAGTTAAATTTATCTTTCAAATTAATTATTTTCAGGAGATATAAATGGGGTTTAAAAAGTGTACTTAAAATAATGTCTTTCTGTTCGCAGGTTGGTGTCACCATAAACAATAGCAGTTTCAATATTACTAGAATTGTAACCTTCACTCCATTTTTTATGATTTCAAATAGAAGTAAATACACTTTGGAAGTAGCTGAAGAGGGCAAGGAAAAGTGGATTCCCATTGTTTTGCAACAGGTAAACTTATAATGGAACCTGTTCCAAGTTGTGTCACTAAGGGAAAAAAACTGGTTTGAACACTCTCTGATGGAAAATGTGAGTCATATATAGTGTTCCATGACAATGCCTGACTGTACCATGCTTTTTCAATAAATGATCTGTGTCCTTTACCATTTCTCAGTGTTGTATTAGGACCTACTGTAAAGCTGGTTTACATTGTAATTGGAATTTTTTATTATGTCAGCTTGTATCATAAATAGTATGAGAAAAAGACCTCTACTATATTATATTACTGCTGTATTATCTCTCTGCAGTGGCACTGGAGCTTCTATTCAGTTTAGCAGTGGTATGTGATAGAATATTTTGGTTGACCTGGTATGCATGGAGGTGCTTTGGTATGGGGAGAAATTCCCTCATGTGATTCAATTCAGAGTGATCCAGATGGTTCTTCTGGATCGAGTCTCACTTCTGCTACTAAGTGCTCAATGCATACTTCCTAGAAAGGGATCCCTGGCCTTCAGGCCAAGTGGTGTGAAAATGGGTTTAGGGCTTTTGTCTGTGCTGCAGAGACTGTTGCAGACTGGGTGTGCATTTTGGCAGTTTGCACTGCATTATCACACAGTTATGTTTTTTATGTGTGTTGGGTTGTGGGGCCATCATGCGTTCCTACAGGACATGTAGGAAAAGCAGCGCTTGTTTGGGGTAGTGTTGGAGGTTTCTTAAAGCTGTAAGCGATCTGTAGTGCCTTCTGGGAAGAGTGAAATCCTTTGCCTTCCCCTTGGCCTTCCCCTTCCCCTAAGAGCATTATTCAAAACAGTTTAGCCTAAAAAATAATGTGATTGAAGGCCCAGTTGATTTCCTTTAGAATCCTAGAAGTACAGGATTGTTAGGCTTGGAAAAGATTTCTTAAGATAATGTAGCAAGTTCCCCCACAAACCTGGCACTACCATAAATAAATCACCACAAAAATAAATCCCCAAATGCCACGTCCACTAATTTTTTGAACACTTCCAGTAATGGTGATTCCACCACTTCCCTGGGCAGTCTATTCTAATGCCAGATTTCCCCTTCAGTGAAGAAATTTTTCCTCATAGCCACTTTAAATGTCCTCTGGTGCCATCTGAGGCTAGACATGATACAGATCCTTTAGTCCTGATGCTAGGAGACCAGCTCCCATTTTGCCACATCCTCCTTTCAGGCAAGTTGTACAGAGATAAGGCGGCCTCTGAGCCTCCTTTTCTCCAGACTGAACAATCCCAGCTCCCTCAGCTCCACAGGTCCTCCTAGGACTTGGGCTTCACACCCTTCAGCAGCTCCATTGCCATTCTTTGGACACACTCCAGCACCTCAATTTCAGCATTGTAAATACTCTTAAGTGGTTACTAAAAATGCTTGCAAACCAAATTGGAAAAGTTAAAAGAATATGATCAGTGAGATTCCTAACCAGATCTTTCTATTACTTTTTTGGTATCTTCAGTACATGTTCCTTAGCTGTGTATATTATCTTTAATGATACAGTCACTAAAGACATGCCATTTAAATAGGATTATTTCAGTTACTGAAATTGATATGTTGTTCCATTGTGATTTTTGTTGAGTGTGCATAAAGGTTTAGATCTTTAGATGTTGAAGTCACTTCCGCTTCCAATTATGCTTATCATTTTCAAAATAAGTTTCTTCGGTTTTACTCAACAATGGACTGTTTGACATATGCCTGCTTGTTTATTCTATTTCCTAATATTCTTATGTTCCTCTGAAGCAAACTTTTTTGCTTGGCCTTACATAGTTTTTGAGTTCTTTACATGTATGATTCCTCCTCTAGTTTATTGATAAAGGTCTGAAATGACTACATCACTGCAGTAGTGTATATGTAGTAGTATGGGCAACTTCATATCTAATTTCTTTTTCTTAGGAGATATGTATTGCTTCTTGTTTTGTGATTTATATTTGATATATCTTTGCTATTTGAATAAGCTAAAATATTTACATAAAGTTCTGAAATTTGTGCAAAAACTACTCAAAAGTAGTAATTTTGATAGTTGAAATACTTTCTGCATATATCATCCCAAGGTTTCCCATGTTAGCTGTTATATTTGTATGCCGACAGGATTTTCTAGTTTGTCCCACAAATATCAATGTTTCTTAGGTGTTTCATAATTGTATTATTAATCTTAGTCTTCTTTCAGTAATAAAGTATCTAGGCAAGACTTGTAGATCTTAGGATCACTCCTAAAAACTTCTAAAAGGTTAGATATGGCAGTTTACCAAATAGAGTAGTACAGGTCAATGGAAGAATCTGTATCTCCTTCTAAAGCCTGTTTCCACATTGTGTCGATATTTTTGATTTTGATAGGCAGTCTCTAGAAATCCATGTTGTGACAACTTGGTCTATCAGGGTTGTTCTTTTGTAATTCAGTTGCCTAATCCAATATCCAATATTTCATCTCTTCTAAATGTAGGTAGTATCAAGCCTCTATTGGTTGGTCTTTGATCTATCTCTGTTCTTAACCCAGAACAATTTCCAGGAGCAAGCTTACATCTGATCCTATTGCTAAGATGGTTAGTTCTGCTATTCTGCTAGTTTAGGTTTGTGGTTTTTTTTTTTTTTTTTTTTAATTAATGCCTGTAATTTTTTGAGTACTTTTCACATAACTCTCTTACATTAGGTTGATCTTCAGAAAATGAAGCCTTCTTGCTGTAGGCAAGAATGTTGCTGTAGGCAACATTTCTTGCTGAAATGTTAATGCATATTTTGGCTTGGTCCTTTCTCCCACTATTCTATTTTTTGTCCTTTTAAGTTAAGCAGAGACTTTCCTGCTGATTTTTTTTAAATTCACTCTTCTTTTTTAGTGACAGATAACTTGTCTTTTCAGTAAAGAAAGCAATTCTTATGTAGAACTAATCTCTGAGACATCTTCCCTGTCCTATCTTTCCCTGTGGAAAGTAGTAAATATATCAAAAACCTTAATCACTATTTCTAGAAAAATTCATTGTTCTTCAACGATTGCAATAGAATTTATTGGACAGTGATTAGTGTGCAGTGGTTTGCTAAGGACAGTCTTTGAATTATGTGTAGTGCAAGGCAGTTGATCAGCAAATATCCTTAGAGAAAGAAGACATTGCTGTCCACTGTTCATAAGACCAGTGCTAAATATAAATTAAAGACCCCACTGTGGAAGCAAAATTGTTGTATAAATATAACATCTGGTGAAGCACTTAGCAAGTGTGTGGTAAAAGGCTTGAAAATGACGTCATTATGTGACACAATCTCTGGCTGAAGTCTACTACAAAAATTTTTCAGTTCCCTATAGTTGACTCTGTAATGTCTTGTTTAGCCAGTCTTTTTTACTTATTTGGTTTGGATTTTAAACTTCCATTTCCTATTGACTGATTCTCCTTGAATTTCCTCTGGGCTCAATTAATTCCACGTTGAGACTTACATGCTGTGTTTTATTATAGTTTACTGCACAATTTAAATTTCCTTTGTCTGTGGGATACATGTTGATGTAAATTGCACCTTCAGTCTTACCGTTTAACTATATTTTTTTCCTTTGTCTTCCTGCTTCCTGTGGTGTGAGAAACAATGGGAAAGGGAACTTAGTGGCATGGTAAGTTGGTGAACTAGTCTTTCACCACTGAGAAATTGATTCTAGGATTCAGATGAAATTAAATATGGACATCTCATTTCTTAAACTATGTTAGAGAAAAATAGTTCTAAAATTTTGGATGCTGCATGTCAACAGTTTGAAATACAGGAAAGATGGTCCATCTGAAAAGACTTTGGCTGTTGATAGCTGAGAGTTACTGTTAGTCATAGCTTGTTCTTGTGGCAGGACTCAGTTAGAGACCTTTCATTAGTTACAATTAAAACTTTCGTCTTCTCTGTCTCCTGGTTCTCTATTTAGCAAGTAAACTATTGAAGAGAGATTGCCTATTGAGATTTTTAAATCCTTAATGGTTATGATTTCAGCTGTGAATGTGAATAGCAGAACGTTCTCTCTGATTTAGCTGCCTGATGCTCCATACTGTGTGTTTTATACCCACATACATATGTGTGTTTATGCACTTCTAAATAGATTTGAAACTCTTTTAAAAGGACTGCTAGTAGCTGATGTCCTGTGTACTCAAATTACTCTGGGGTGGCATTTATGCTAATATCCCGTTTTGTCATTCATTGTTACTGTAAAATTGATTTGAAATTTATTAGACCTTTTTTGGCAAAAGGTCTGCTAATGGAAGAACAGTTTCATCTTTTTTTATTTTACCAAGCTTGGCATTTTCAATGTTGTAGTTATTTTATACTCTGGATTTTACGTACTTTATCCATTTTAAATGTCCTTCTTTTTGTGAATATGAAGTCTTCCTAATCCACTTTAGCTCCTGAACTCCTTACTTTCTTCACTGTAGTCAGAATTATTTCTTGACTTCCTTTCAATTTACTGTATTCATGTAAGTAATAACTTTAAGGTTTTTTTATTAAGGTTTCTGATCCTAAATGATACCCTTTGGATAGACTTCATTAGATGCATTTTGGGCTAATGTGAATGGCTTTTAAAGCCTGATTTGTATTCTCACTTTGAAATTTATGATTTTTCTTTTCTAGTGCATTCCCTTTTGGCCTGAAAATGATGCCAACAAACTGCTTGTTAGAGTTGAAAATTCTGATCTCCCTCCAAAGAAGATAAATTTTGATCAGCAAGAAAACTGTCTTTTACTGCATTTGGACAATAAGGTAACATATTGCCTTCCATGTTTACATGTTAGGTAAAACAGCATAAATCACTTTTTCATTTTCATTCTCAATATTTTGTTTTCCCATGCTATCAACTATTGCAAAACCTTAGCTGAAGAAAAAATTATGTTTATGCAAATACATTCTCATGCTCTCTCTTTTGTGTGTGTTCAAGCAGATGTAAGTAGGTATTCTATTTCAAGTGCTTCTTTGGGGAGCAGTTCTGCAGGAGCTAAAATATGGATTGTTTTGCAAGTATTCTTTGTGAGAAGTATTAATATTAGCTCTAAAGTAACACTGAGTAACTTTGACTTGACTATATTTACTTGTATGTTGCAGATAGTCTCATCTAGCAGTAGTTTTTAAGTAGGTGAGTGGTTTTTGTAGTATAATGTTCTTGAGGGAATGAATGTTTTTGCTTGTAATAAGGAAGGTTACTCTACTAGCAGTCTAACTTTTCATGATACAGAACTCCTGCATAGTTTTAATTATGAATGGTAATACTTGCTACCTAGTATTTAGATCAAGAAAATATTTTGAAGATATGGTAAAACATCTAGCTTTACTACATGATATTTTTATCTTATGATGAGAGGAAAAGTTCTTAAAAATATTTAAATTACATTTGCTTTGCTGGAAATCCATTCCACTTTATTTACTTTATAATTTTTACAATTGATAGCTTGGAGGAATTGCAGTGGATGTTAATTTGAGTGAACATTCGACAGTGATTACCTTTTCTAATTACCATGATGGTGCAGCTCCATTTCTGTTGATAAACCATACCAAAGAGGAAATTATTGAGTATGGGCAAAGGTATGTATGAAGAGGTTTAGTGTGGATGTTTGCATGGAGACATATGAACTGTAGTTTTGTATATTGTAAGTATGGATTCTCTAAAGAAACCTGTTTTGAGGTAATGGCTGTCAAATTTTGTCAGAGCACTCAAAAATCTTGCTTGGTAAATTGAAGACAATGAATTGTTAGCAATGTTATATAGTGCTAGGTAGTTTTACAAGTGAGCTGTTTTGTGGTGTCTTTATATGAATTTTGTGGTCTTGTGGCATCTACATTCCTGGTGGGGGGCAAAGGATGTGCTTTTCTGGATCTGTGCAGGTGCTGACTATGCAGAATAAGTAACAAAGAAAATTCAGCTGAAAGAATGGGTTCAAGTTATATGAGATAGGGGATGAGAGATAGTTACACAAATTTTGCCAAGCCAGGAAAAAACAAAGATAATTTTAACAAATACTAGTTTTCTGCAGTGAGTGAATATTTACTTCTGCAACTGCACACATTAACACTTTTCTCTACCTGTAATGTTTTTGTAATGCTTTGCTACTGTATGCAGATACTGTGCAATGCTGAGAAGTGAACGCTGTAGCATTCTTGAGTTATTTCTTTTTAAAAGCTAAACAGCCTGCTCTTTTCTCCCTTCAGTCAGTCAGAGCAGTGTTGTTTAAAGATTTTTACTTGGAACATGGAAGAATTGTTAGTCAAATCCTGTTTGCTTCCTGTTTGCCTGAAGAATGATTGTTTGGTTTGATTTTTCTTTGTAAAGATTAGTAATTTTTATCTTTTTAGATGAATTGTGGGCATCCCTAGTGTCAGTTTAATTAGAACAGAGTACAGTATTTGAAGTGGAAGGGCCTATCATTTAGTGCAACTACCTGACCACTTCAGGTGTGATCAAAAGTTAAAGCATGTTATTAAGAGTATTATCCAAGTCAAGGGCTTGGGGCATCTCCTGCCTCTCCAGAAAGCCTATTCCAGTATTTTGAAAGACAATCTTCCTAATATTCCATCTAAACCTCCCCTGGCACAGCATGGATGCAAGGGAGTGGTTCAAATCACTGGATCCCAGCAAGCAGAGATCAGCATCTCTCCACTTCCTCTCCTAGGGTAGCCTCCTGTCAGAGAGCTGTAGAGGACAATTCTGCAGGTTTTTGACTATATGTGAGGGGGAATGGAGTTTAAAGCACATTTGTCTGAAAATGTTGATCACAAAGGGGGAATAAAATGAGTATATAAAATCTACTGTTTATACTTTATTTTTAAAGTATATGTGTGTGTATATTAAAGTACAAATCCTCATTCTTATTGCTGTTCTGAGAATGTTTTTGTGCGTGTTTTTTCATAATGTTATTTTTGTTCTCTTCTCATTACTTGAAAATATTATTAGTGTTCTTGTTGAAATGTTAGAATGCAGGTCATTGACACAAAATATTCATTGACATTTGAATTTAAAATTACTTTGTTCTAGCTCCCTCTGTGAATTGGAAGACTGCCTTCAGCCAAATAAGGCAGTGTTGTACACTTGGGCAGACCCAACAGGATCTAAGAAATTAAAATGGAGATGTGGAAATAGAACCGATGAAATTGCCGCAAAAGAGGTATATTTTTTTAATCAAAATCTTCTTTTAATGGTGTCTGATTTTATATTTATATGTCCATTCATCCAAGTATGCATGAAACTTTGTATTTAATGGGCATGATCAGCAGTCTCATATATGAGTTCCGAACCCAGAACACTAACAGCACTTCGTTTGCCAGAGCTTGTTCAAATAAGCAATCTTCAGTTGAAAAGTGTCAGTGTGTGTGTGTGGTGAGAGGCTGTCATAAACTTTGTAATTACTTTTTTTCCTGTACCTTAAAAAAAATGTCTTCCATTGTTGTGTTGCTAAGACTCTGGCTTTTTTTTTTGTGAAGTAGAATGATTAATGGAGTTGTAAAAACTTTTCCTCTCATTTGTAGGACAAAATGGAAGTACTCAATGTGGATTCTAGAAAAGTGGTCTATTTAATGTCATTTTATGAAGGTTTACAGCGTATTGTCCTGTTCACTGAAGATGAGAATGTATTTAAATTGACATATGAAAGTGTAAAAGCAGAACTAGCAGAACAAGAAATTGTTCTGTCTTTGCAAGATGTTGGAATTTCATTGGTTAATAATTACACAAAACAAGAGGTGTCCTACATTGGAATTACGAGGTAATTTACTTTGTGTGCAACAGTCTAAAATGTTTAACTTCAGGTATTTTCACTCTTTGAATTTCATTTTGGCTTATGCTGAAAGAGCAAATAGAGATCTGGGTTAATAACGTTCAAACCTAATCACTATATTTTCCTGCTGCCAAGAGAAATGCTTTCACTGTGTTTTGTACTAATGCATATGCTAACTGTGTTTAGATGTATGTGGTTTTGGAACATGTATTTGTAACTCTGGGTGGCAGATTTCCCAATACACTGGACAGAAAATATTTCCTGTCCACATGGTTTGAGAAGTGATAATAGAGTTTTAAGGAGCAAGGTCTGCAAATAGTTTGTGTCTGTTGGTTTTGTTATCTTCATTACAGAAACAGCTGAATTCTGCGTTAGAAGTTTTGATGCAAAAGCTTGTAGGTCCCTTTAGTTTTGGTTGATTAATTGTGGTGATCCAGGCCTCTACTGCTTGGGTTTCCTACTCTAATTATACATTTCAGAGGGAAGCAGAAAAGAAATTATGTAATGCTTTGGAAATGTGTGCTATCATATATTTTAACAGGGGCTCTTTGGAATCATCAAGGGACACTTGAATATAATTGCCACAATCCACATACTTCTTTTTATTCAGTTATGACGGTGACAGTGAGAGTTTTTTTTTTCTTGATTAATTCTTTGCATTTTACTGAAAAACAAGCAAGTGTGAACTTCTCATACACATAGGCTTCATATAATCATATCCATCATTTACTAAGAAAATTCCGGTCCTTACCCTCACCTAGAAGCTGTGCTCTGATATTTAGGCAGTGGAAACAATCCATTAAAAGTGGCAACTGATTGCTGAAATTCACAATAGTGTTGAGATTTCACTAAATTGGTTTTTCTTTGAAAGCAGTCATCCATAGTCATTAGTCTAGCAGTGCTTATAGTTAGCTTTCTTTTCTTGTCAAACCCTGATGAGAGGTCAGATTTCTTGAAAATGGATGGCAGTACTGTTGAAATTGGCTTCATTTTCTTTAGGACCAAGAAAAAGCCCCCAAAACCCAAAAACAAAACCAAGAAAGGTGGAAAGAAAAATAAAAGGGGGGAAACTCAGCAATCAAGATAGTACTCTTTTTTGTAGTTGTTGTTTTGAACTTCAGCAGACCTTTTTTTTTCTGACCTTGATGTGTCTCAACACAGACACAAATATAGCTAAAAGAGGTTACGTGGCTGTGTCTGGAAAGCTACATATTTGTTGGCTAGAAAATAATTTGTGCAAAGAAGTACCTTCTGCCTGCCTGACAGTGTTAATTTGTGCCCTATTTTGTGCTTTAAGTTTGTCTATAAGGTGAAATCAGGCACAGAGCTTTTCACAGAAGCAGTGGAAAAAAGTCTAATGCCCTTTAAGGTTGTTTAATTATTTGCATTAATAAAACTGAGACACAGAAGAAAGAAAAAACCAAACAAGAAACAAACCCAAAACTCCCACCATGAAATCAGTAGAAGAAACACGTAAAACATAACCACCTCTTGATTTTAGATGGAAAGACTAAATAAACAAGCTGTCAAAAATAAGACACAGTGCAGGAGGCATTTTATCTTGACTTGAACTATTCCATTTGTAGTAAATTTAAAATGCCAAAATAAATGCAGGACTATAAGCAGAAAACTACATTGAGATTGTAGGACAATGGATGGCAGTACTGCTTCTTTGATAGAGCTTCCTTAGTATCACTACATATCCATCTTCATCAAAGTGGGGAGTTAAACAGACTTGTTGACTTTTTTTTCCCATCATAATCGAGAGACTGGCTTGTGCTTAGTTCCAAGAAGGCATTGCATGATTTGGGTCGCTTCTCTTTGCTACAGTAGAGCTTTATGTTGTGGTTTCGCATTCCCTAGTTACAACATATTAAAAGTCACACTAAAGTAGGTGTGTTCTTAAAAACTTGTTTTCAAAAAGCTAATCCTTCTCTTTCGGTTCTTTGTTTTGTTTTCAAAGTTCTGATGTGGTGTGGGAGACAAAACCCAAGAAGAAGTCAAGATGGAGACCAATGAGTGTTAAGCAAATTGATAAATTAGAACAAGAATTCAGAGATTACAGTGAGCTAAGTCCTTCAGAAAATAAGATTATTGAGTTGGAATCAAATGTTTTGGTAATACTGATAGTTCTCTAATTCTATTGCTTATATGTATGCACAAGAAAAAGATAATATATCAATTTTGCTGTCTTTGATAAAACTTAGGGTAAAATTTGAGATAATTGATTTACCTACTCCATTTGAAAACACTTCTTTATCTCTGTATTAAAAAAATGCAGGACAAATTCCACAAACTTGATATATTGCTACAGACTTTTTGTTGTTAGTGCCTGACTTTGAAATTGAGGTGTAACATTTTTGGAGGTTGTAGTACTAAATATGCATAAAACTACAGTGAGTAAGGTTTGCATTTGGTTATCATGTTATATCAGTAAATATGTTAGTTTGAGGATGATTTATTTGTTTGTTTTAGCCTGAAGTATATTATATGAAGCAGGATTTAAAAACACTTGGCATACTAAATTTTCTTTAATAATAATACAATAGGTATGTTTAACTCCTAATGGAATGAACATGACAATTCAACAGCCAAATGAGATTCCTATCAGAAGAAATTATCTGCCAGCTTTAAAAGTGGAATACAGTTCCTCTGCACATCAGAAGTCTTTCAGAATTCAAATTTACAGGATACAAGTGAGTCATGTCAAAAAGTAGTTGTTATTTATTCTGAAAGAGCAACTTTTATGGAAACTTGGGTTCATTTCTAGAATTGTTTGGATTTCTCATGTTTTCAATTTAGTTGTAATCATTGGCTTTAAAATCAGTGCTTCTCAGTCTTTGAAAATACTACTTAAGTGCTTCTTGGAAAAAAAGGAAGACAAATATGACTGTTCAGAAAAAGAATATTTGGCATTCATCTTACTTTTTCTTGGAGCATTTCTTTATAACAAGCAAAAAGAGAGGTGAAATTTCTTGTCTTGTTATGCTCAATATTATAAGAACAAATCCTTTGCAAAACTTTTGCGGACCATTTATTACTACCAATTTAAAGAAGCTTTTCTAAATTATTTGAATTTGATTATTAGATTTTGAAAATAGATATATTTTAAGTACAGTAGTGGCTTTTTTTCTGCTTTTGGATTGGTGGAAGGCCACCAGTAAAGCTCATATCTCTAGAGTTTGTCCTGGTTTTAAAATATTTCACTATTGAAAAGCTAATGTGCTGCACCTTGTCCTGTCCTTACCCCTAATAGATGCAAAACCAGATTCCTGGAGCCATATTTCCCTTTGTGTTCTATCCTATTAAACCTCCAAAGTCCATCACCTTGGATTCAGGTTTGTTCTAGTTTAACATAATCCTTCCTTTTAAAACAAAAGATAACTTGCTTGTACTGAAGTTAATAATTCAATCAAATTTATCACTTTCATCAGGTGAAGTCTGCATGAGCTTTCTGGCTACAGATAATACAAATAATAATGGTAGAAGTAAGGAAGCAGTTACCTCTACAAAGAAAATATACAGAACACTGTTTCAACAGTTAACAATTAACAGAAAAAAAAGAAAATGTCTTTTTTGTCATTATCATACGTTTTAAGAGCATCTTTTTGGCACATTACTTAATTGATTGCGGAGAACATATGACATGAAAGTTACATTAAACTAGCTTAAAAGGAGGTTTTCAGTTCAGACAACCACTGAAATTTAATGCTGACTAATAATGAGAAGACTTGTCTGTTCATAAGATAAGTTTGGTTAATTTTGATGGTAGTGAGTCTGTTGCACTGTTTCTGTGCTACTTACATTTGGTGTTTTTTAGGGCAGTGAGGATTCACTTGTTGTCTTTAGTCTTCCACTATTTCCCTACTGCTCTAGTATCAGGCAGTGCATAACCTAGTAACCTATCTGAAGTAATCTTAACTACTAAGAAAAAAAATGTGCCTGAGCTCATAGTTGTTAAGTAAAGCTTATAAGGTCTCCAGATGGCAAATTATATTTTGTATGGTTTTTGGGTAGCTTTCTTCATTGCTTGGAGCATAGAACATAGAGCTCAATGTTGCTATACTAAGTAATGAACTGAAGTCTTTAATTAATTTTTTCACACTGACGTCACTTGGAAAACCTAAGTAATATCAAAAGGGATTCTGGATTGAGACAAAGAATACTGCTTGCAATTTTGTTCCGAAGCTAGTGGGATGTCAGTTGTTCATTCTGACTATGATTTTAAGCTACAGTGCATGAATCTGCAGAATTCATTTTTGTTTGCTTAGTTTACATTTTCGTATCAGACACTGGAAAATCTTATTCCATGACTGAAGAAATCACATAAATCTAATATTATATCAATATTAATTTGCTTTTAAATGAAAATGTTTCATTTTCAGTTAAATAGCAAGAATTTTGATGTTCCATTTCATCCTTGTCTTCCTATTCCTTTCTGTTCCTGCTCTTTTCCCTGTCTTAGTTGTTGCCAGTCATATCCGTTATGTAATCCTGTTTACAGGACTGAGAAAACCCTGAATGTATATGACATTTTCATAAAAAACTTACAAAATTATGTATATCATATAACAATCTGTGCTGAATCTCTTTTTATTTGACAACTTCATAGCACCAAAACCGTTTACTGATGTCAGTATTGTCATGAGAACTGCAGGACACTCACAAATATCTCATATTAAGTAAGTATTTTGACATGTTCCATCTCTATTGCTATTGGATATGTTTAATCAAGCTTTAAAATTAAAATTATTACAGAGGCAAACATAATGAAAAGTAATTTTAACACAAACTCAGTCTTGGAAACTCAGAGCATTTTAACAGAGATGAAAGCTCAGTAGCCTTTATTATCCACATAACTGAAGAGTAAATTTAAGAGGGAATTTTAGTTGTCTTTTTAATGAGTATTTTTAGTCTTTATGTAGGAAAAAAAGTCTATGTATAGTGGTGCTGTATACAGTGTTAAATGCTGCTATGTGTTTAAAATTGTTCTGGTTATTTGGAAATGTGTTTATGTTAGACCTAAGTGGGAAGCCTTCTTTTCACCAGCAATAATGAATCCCTCAAAAAAACCAAAAAACAAATAAAAAAAAGAAAACTAAGAACAAAATACAAACACACACAAAAACCAACCCCATAAAACCCCAAAACAAAAACCCACACCAAAAAACCCCACCAAAACCAGTACCTGAAGTTGTGTAAGTGGTCTAAATACCCTGTACTAAGCTTTAAGCGTTACATGTTTGTGTAGAGCACCTTAATAATTATTTTTTGTTTCATGTGTAGGTATTTTAAGATGCTGATTCAAGAGATGGATCTCAGATTAGATCTTGGCTTCCTGTATGCCGTTGGTGAATTCTTTACACAGACTGATGTGCCAAGTGACCAAGAGGTAGAAACCTTTTGTTGTTTGAAGAGAAATAGATTTTAAATTTGTAACTATTCGACTTGTATTAAAAAAAAATGAAAATTTATTTTCTGTGTCCATATCAATGGTTAATTTCTGTGTATCTGGGAATAATATGAAGCTATGAGGTTTTCATTACTGTTATCTGAGTCAGATAGTAGACTCCTTCCTTTATGCTCATCCTGTGCTATGTAAAGAAGGCTTTAAACGTTGTAGTACAAGGGCAATGAGAGGAGTTTGTACATGAGAGAGTATAAGTAGTATTAGTCAATGTATTGTATCAGTGACAAATGATTAGTAGTTTTATACATTCTAAATTTTGAAGAAATATCTTTTTCAAATGCATACAGCTACAACTTTTTGAAAAGGATGTTGAATCTCTTCAAGAAGAACTAATGAGTGTGTCATCAATGGATACTTCACAAATCAGCTTGTATGAATACTTCCATATCTCCCCAATTAAGGTATTCCTTTTTCACATTATCGACTGAGTTTGCCCTCTGAAAATTTTTTGTCTTGTGCAGGGTAGTAGGAACTGGAAATAAAGATTGAACAGCTGATTTAAAAAAAAAAAAAAAAAAAGGGCCAGGCAAGTATTTTCATTGTAACCACTAACTTACTATTGCATTCCTATGGCTTACTTTATGAGTAATTTTTTTTTCATTTTATTATTTATGAATTCCTTGGAAAATGCTCTGGTTTGTGTGCACACAGGGTATTATGGATTGGATAATGACTAATTTCTGAAAAACATACACAGCCAGAGTAGGAGATTAGCGTGCAGCTGACATTATTACAACTGTGATAGGATTTTACAGGCCCTATAACAGTTGTTAAGAGAGTCTCCCATCTATCCATGGGAAGTAGATAGAAGGATGATTTGAGTTGCACCTCTTCGTAGTGTCTTGTGAGTTGTTAGGAATTATATTTGATGAGAAAAAATGCAGGGAGGAAATAGGATGGAATAAATGGGCTTGAGTTTTAGGTGAAAGATTAGTTTTAAGTGAAAGATCAGTTTAGTTATGGATTGAGTGACAATGATTCTGCAGGGTAAGCTGTGTATCACTGAAAGAGCTACAGTTAAGCTCTGTTATAACATAATGAATGTTGTGTGATGCTGTCTTCAGAGAGTCAGAAACAGGCATAACTTCCTTTAATCTGATTTTGAAAACTGCTGGATAGATTTCTACCATTTTGTGCCATGGAAGCCATTTGAACAATTTCCCTGAGTGTTGTTCTTTTCTGATTTCTTCGAAACAAATGCTTTGGTTATTTCAGGTGTGCACTGGTAGGATTTTTCCTGTATGCATATTCCAGTAATTATTTGGCACCTGCAAAACTTGTGTTAGTGATTATTTGTTTTCAAGCTTTTATGTTACATTCTTGCCTGGACACTATGCTGTGTTGTCATTTTCTATCTGCTTTGATTTTGGGTATAACTTAGACAAACTAAATGTTTTAAAAATGAGTTAATAATCTAAATTATAGCTGAAAGAATCTGGAGACCATCTCTGAAAACAGAAGTAAGCAGTTTCAAGTTCCTGTTTTCTCAAAAGTAGTTTAAATTCTTTACTTTGGCTTTAAATGCCAATGGGTTTCTTTTGGCCTACATTATGTATTTGTGTGTTCTGTTACAAAGTCAGGCTGGTTTCAGTCAGACTAGAAATGTCTTAACTCAATTTTAAAATCATCTAAAAGATTATCAAGATACAAGTATCATACATCTAACAACTAACAATTCTATTTCCCAATCTCATTTTTATCCTTCAGTTACACTTGAGCTTTTCACTCAGTGCGGGTGGAGAAGATAGTAACAAAGAAGAAAGAAAGAATGAATTGATACCATTTCAGTCTTTGAATCTCCTGCTGAAGAGTATAGGGGCCACCCTTACAGATGTACAGGATATTGTCTTTAAGTAGGTTAAAAATACAAATGTAAAAATCACTTACAAAGATTATACCAATATTACATATGTTGAGTTTTATTTTGTTCTGCACAGTAAGGATTTACTTTTTCTCTTGTCTCTTTTTTTAGGTTGGCATTCTTTGAGCTCAGGTATGACTTCTGTACTACACAGCAGCTCCAATCAGCAGTTGTAAAGCATTATTCAAAACAGGTGAGAATAAGAAAATGCCAATATTCCAATAAATTTTTATTTTGAAACTTCTACTTTCATTCTATTAAACAAAATAAAATTTACTTTCTTCTTTGTATTTATGTACAAAGGATAAACAAATGCATACAAACCAATTACTCATTAATAGGATTTTATTGCCTTGCCAAATGTCATGGATAACAAAACAGCTTGCTGGAATAGATAGAGGAAGCAAATATGAAGGAGCTCTGATAGAACATGATTGGCATTAAAATACTGATGCGTTTTCTTGGACATTAGTACTATTCGAATCATGGTTCCTTCTTGGCTTTTGTGTACTATTGAAAGTACTGTCATTCAGTGGAGAGAATCCAACAAAAATACTTTTGCATAAAAGAATTAGTCCTCTCCATCCATCATTAATAATAAGGGGCTACTGAAATGCTTTTTAGTACTGTTGTTTCTTGGCTGACATAATATGGTGATTTTCTCATCTTTTTAGTACAACTACTTCTCTAGACAATTTTGAGATTTTTATATTGAACTCATGTTTATTTCCCTGTTTTAATCTGACATACTACACTGTTTGCCTTTGTTTTAGTGTAATTTAGGAAATATTTTCACTAATACCTGTTTTCATTTTAGGCTATTAAACAGATGTATATTCTTATTCTTGGCCTTGATGTGTTGGGTAATCCATTTGGATTCATAAGAGGCTTGTCTGAAGGAGTAGAAGCTTTTTTCTATGAGCCATACCAGGTAAAATTCTCTGCTGCCCTTCTACAAGTAGATAGATAGACATTGTATTGGAAAGCTATATTAATATGTTTTTTGTTTTAAATTTAGATTTAGTATTGAAAATTTCAAGTGAAAATGCCTGGAAAACTCAAGTGAGATTAAAAAGGACAGAGATGTCTGCTTAAGTACCAAAAGGCCGTTTCTTACAGTTCATACCTTAAAAGAAAAAAAAAGAAAATCTTTCTCTTCTTCTTAAAATAAGCAGCCTTCAGGGAATTAATTAGTATTCTAAAATTGTCTGTCTTTATGTCACAGGAGCTTTTTTGGCTGCTTTCACACTTTATCACTCAGTGTCATCCTGTTTTCCTCTTTGTTACATATAAATACCTATAAAAATGTAAGATGTAAAAATATGTAATGCATACTATTCAAAGCTCATTATGAGTGTATCCTTTTTTTCTCATAGGGAGCCATCCAGGGTCCTGAAGAATTTATAGAAGGAATGGCACTAGGACTTAAAGCACTGGTAGGAGGAGCTGTTGGTAAGTTTCAGTGCTGTGATGGTAGTTTCCCTGATAGTAAACAATAGAGGTGAGAATTTGTAAATTGCATTAGAATTTTAATTTGATTTGTATTCCAATAGGTGGATTAGCAGGAGCTGCCTCAAGAATCACAGGTGCTATGGCAAAAGGAGTAGCTGCAATAACTATGGATGAAGATTACCAGCAAAAAAGGAGAGAAGCCATGAATAAACAACCCACCGGTCTGAGAGAGGGTATCACTCGTGGTGGAAAAGGACTAGTTTCTGTAAGGAGGAAAGCAGAAATTAATTAATTTTATGCAGGCAAGAGTACCAGGTGCTTGTTGTATTGACCAGAGAATTGTTTGTTTTCAATTTTTTTTAGTTAGTTTTTTGTTAATGTCTTAAATTTAATTTTGGTTTTGCAGGTGTGTAGCTACAATTAGGTGATAGTTTTATAGAAGAATGCAAGAGGGTAGAAAAGAAGGTAGAAACTGTGAACTAGGTGCCTCTGATTCTGTTGGGTTGTAGTGAATTCTAGAATACTCCCAACACATGTACTTTGAGGCTATTCACCAATGAAGTAGAAAGAAAAATGTTAAAAATGAAAAATATTATGTGGAAGCATATTTGTAATGTCTGTTTTGTTTATCCTGTTAGGGTTTTGTCAGTGGCATAACAGGAATAGTTACAAAACCAATAAGAGGTAAGTTTGGTCTTGATGCATTAACTGTTCACGCAATGGTAAATTCTTGATATTTAATGAGCTGTTGTAAATCAGAGTTATAAAACTCTGTCAAGATTTTATATTCCTTCTGACTTACAGTTTAAACATTGTTTACTTGAACTTTGTGTGGAGACTACGTAGTTGCATATCAAATAAGACTTGTAATTAAATGGTAATAAAGTTTGTTAAGATTTTAAGAGAAACTCTGTGGTTTATAATTATTTACTCCTTTTAATGCTTTTAGGAGCTCAGGAAGAAGGAGCAGCTGGTTTTTTCAAAGGTGTTGGAAAAGGCTTAGTTGGAGCAGTAGCCAGGCCCACTGGTGGAATTATAGATATGGCAAGCAGCACATTTCAGGGTATTAAAAAGTAAGTAAAATAAGTGTACAGAATATCATACGGCATGAAAGAGACAATAGTAATACTAGTAGTACCTTGTGTCTTTGTATCACTTCTATGTTATTTACATTATAAATAGGTGGCTCTTTAACAAAATACACACTTGATATAATTTAAAAAACACAGACACAAATCTCAGGTATTTCTAGCATTACTAAAAGAAACTAGTTTAAATAGCTCAGCAATCAGACATCCTTCAGCTGATGATTTTTAACTTCTACCCCAAATAAGCAGGAAAAAAAAAGGACTTCTCAGATGCGTTCAAAGTTACTTTATATATTATTAATACTTTATAAAATGAGTTCTAAGACCTCTAGATGATGCCAGTCTCAGAACTATGTTAAGACTACATTTAAATATTGTGATAGTCTCACTTTAATAAATTCATTGATGAAGATTATTCCACACTGTTATGTGCAATGAAGGAGGAGACAGTGTTTTGAAGAGGCACTTAGTAACTTTAAATACAATTATTCAGTGACCCTGTTCTTAATGAGTTGGATCACTTCTGTTATCATAAGAATGCCAGTCTGTTTAGTTTTCCTTTTTAAAGTTTTTTAGCAGAGAAATGCAAGAAAAAATATCAGAGTGAAATATGGTACAGTTCTATTCTATATGGTACAGTTGTCTTTACTTTTGAAGTTTTGAAGTGCAGTAGTTAGACACTAATTAAGTGTTTGCAGGTATGTGCTCTGTGCCATCTAATTTGATAATTGTTATTCTTGGAAATAGATTTCTGAGTCTATTGCTGTTTTATGTAATGTCTGTTACTATGCAAAAGTGCACATATAGACAACAGTAGTTGTTATATGAATACTAGAATTTAGTTTGTATACAAAATAATTTAGTTCCTTAGCTGAATCGTATAGTTGAAATATTGATATGTATCTTAAATTTTCTGCTTTGTCAGGGTTGCAGATTCATCAGAAGATGTGATAAGCCTGCGACCACCTCGCTTCTTTGGTGAAGATGGAGTTATTAGACCTTACAGATTAAGGGATGGAACTGGAAGTCAGATGTTACAGGTGAAGAAAATGAAAGATACATTTTTCACATAAATTTAAACTCACCTTACATAGAAATAAATGCTTTAGAATTTCCTACTTCCTAAATTCCCGTTCACTTCTTACCTAGTGCCTCAGTAGTCAAGAATTTAATTTAGTTTCTTGAGCATGTAACCACATTGGGGATTTAGCTGCTGTGGTACAATTTTTGAGGAAGACACCATAACGTAGATCAGTATATCTATAAAAGTTTGTGCACAGAGCATTCTGAAGAAAGAAAAAGGTTTATATGTGCAGATGAAAAGTTTTGTGCCTTTTGTGAAAATTGTTGATAAATACACATAGTTTTTTCAGTAATTTTATAATACATAGCTTAAATAGTGACTTTTAAGTTTCAATTTTATGTAAAACTTAAAATTTTAAAGACATTTAGAAATAGTTGTGTTAATGTCATAATGAAGCCTTTGAAAGAACATAAACAGTTCTGAAATGGAATACTGTTTGCAGGAAGTATATGCTGAACAGCCCTCACTTTTTAATGATTCAACTGCCATTTAAGCAAATTTGACTCAAAAAATTCCCCTCAGAAAGGGAAATAATTTCAGTTGTGACGCACACAGCCTACTGAGTTTCTGTTTTTTCCTTTTGTTAGAAATAAAACTTCTTCCTAGAAATGTTCAACCATAACAAATAAAGTAGTAATTAGTGATTGCATAAATTTAAACAGAATTTAAAAAATACGCATGGAAGGATTCACAGTGTGCTACAAAAATGTCATACCAGAATAACCTTTCTGGAGAAGTAAAAAGAATGTAGTAGCCTTTGGGAGAGCATTTTATGACTAATTTTGATTACTGCTACAGCTGTTTGTTCCATGTTGAGTTCCACTCTTGTTTCTGTTTCTCCTGCATTTCATTAGTTTGTCATTTATTTTCTGTTAGAACAGGATTGATCTGTTGGGGACACCTTAGCAATGTTCATTGTTCCATTCACTGGTCATGTAAGCTCAGCCAACTGTGAAAGTGCTTTGATAATAAATACTATACCTGTGCCTTTCTTGTAAATGAGATGGCTTTAACCTATGCTCTCCAGTTTATAACTGGTGTTATAAAGCCTTAACTACCCTCTGCTCTCTGGTAGTTAGTAGCTACTATTGATGAATAGCATAAATTTGGTACTAATCTTTATTCACTTTTTGTTAAGAAAATAAAATTTCAAAAATCCCCTTGTCTGTTTTAAAGTATATTGCTAAAACAAATGCTAGCAAACAGTCAGCTCTAATGAGCTGACTTTACATTTCTTTTGCCTCTTACATTTGTACATTTTTATATTTTGGGGTTTTTTTTCTGAGAAACCTTTACAAAAATCTGTCCGGTAACATGTAATTTTTTTTTTTTTTTTTTTTTTTTTTTTTAATATTGTATGGCTGAGTGCAGTACCTTCCATTATGCAACTTAAAATACACTAAGGCATGACCTTATGTAATGCCTTTGATATTTTATGATGGGAGCCGCCATTTGAATGTAGCTAAAACTGAAGGATTGTTAGTTTCATGTTGGTTTTTGCTATTGATGATTCTAAGGCATAATTACTCTTGAAGAAATGTTTTCAGAGCTCCAAGCAGAGTAGACAGCTCTTCTTATAGACACTCAAATAAGAAAATAGAGATTTGCATTTTTTTTTTCCCCAGTCATTGAATTCTGCTATAGGATATTTGGTGTCTTAATTTAACCCTTAAGTATACTAATGTTTTTAGTTCTTAGTGTTTGTGGTTCTAGATCTGTTACTTTGTTTTGCATGAGACTCAGTGTATTGCATGTCCGTTATTTAAAAGAGTTTGAATAGAATAATAATTTCTTACGGATAAAAAGATTTCTCTCCCCTTTTGCAATGCTTTTTTGCATACAGGTCTGGTGACTGGTCACACAGTGGTCCCTGTATTGTAACTTTTCAACAGATTGCAGGATTAGGTTGGAATAAAATTTCTTTTGGTGATTTAGAGATTGTATATGCTGATCAAAGGAAATAGGATATAGGTTGTTTTGTGTGCTCATACTGTGCCCTAAACTTAGGATGTCACATCAGAATTTCTGTTTTCTGTGGTTTTATTTTGCTTTAATTAACAAACTTGCCAGGCAAACTAGTACTTTTAAACTAATACTTCTGCTTTCTTCTTCCCTTACCATGCTTTCAGAAAAGGCAGGCCTACAAAGAGTGGACTGTGGCTCACAGTAGTAGTGATGATGATGACAGTTAGGATAATGTGGATTGTAACAGATATACTTGGCCTTTGTCACATTCTTTTGACCTTTAAGTTTTAAATGTTGCTGCTATAATTCCCGCTGAGAAATCGGGGTTTTGTGATACTAAATTCTTACTTTTTAAACTGTGAAAAAAATGTGGGGATAATAAAATGTATAATTTTATTATAATGATAATGAGTGCTAGGCAAACAAGCAAGTAATATAATAAAGATAGTCTTACAGATAAACCCAGACATTAGGTAAAATAGTATTGCATAATATGAAGAAATAAGTAATACCGTGACTTAGAGTTTATTTCCAGATGTATTTTTATCAGCTATGTTTAATGTCTTTTGCATTTATATAAGTGTTTAACAGGGTTTATTTACTATTGCTTTAAATGTGTTTAGTAAAACTTTACTGATTTGTACAGTCCTTATTGGTGTTAAAATGCTGTTTGACTGTTTTATTCAATTACTATTTCAAAAGTATTTTGTCTGCTTTTCTTCTTAACAATAAACATGTCTAAAGTATATCTAAAATGGATTCATCTGTTCTGTTCCAACATTGTTTCTCGTGTTTCCTGGATCTAGATAGTGTAAGAACACTAAATGACTTATAAAGGTATTTAATAGATAAAATACATACATTTTTCAAGAAATGTTATCATAAACTTTTAGTTTTTCATTTATCATTTGTTTTATCATGATTTTTAATACTTATTTTGTGTAACTTTTGGTATCCTTAAACATGTGAAATAACAGTTTATTTTGGTTTTTATTTTGACTGTAAATTATTTGTTTTGTAAGTCAATATTTTTATTTTCATAACAACAAAAAAAAGTAAAAAATCTGCCCCAGAACTAAACTTCATGTAAAAACCACAGACAGATGTAAAAAATACCAGTAGTTCTTCAAGACATTGTGTAATAAAACATACATAATATGCAGAAGTGTTTAGTTTTTCATTTACCTAGACATTGGGGGGTGAGGGGAAGGTGTGAACACTGGTCTTCTACAATTTGGTATTATAAATTCTACCAAATACCTTCACAAGTTTCTGGTTTCTTAAAAAAGTATTTCTTCTATATTCACTGAAATGTTTGTACAGTTTTCTTGTTCTTTTTTTGTGGTTTGTTACTAAATTCAGATTTTTGTGTTGCACTTTAAAGATATCTTGCAATAGATAATTCTGTACCAATAAGTATTATAATGAGAATTCGTTCTTCTGCCACCATCTGAGCAGTCGGCATTGCTCTAAAACAATAAGAACTTCTGAAATGTTTGCATATTTGATGAGGTAATGTTATGTCTTTCATTGTCTGTTGGCTTCCATTTATCAAAATTCTGGAGGAAGAACCATTTAATGTTAAGATTGCTTGTTCTGGCACTGTGCATTCAAAAACTGCTGTATAGTGTGATCTCTTGGGCAGTTACCCTTTGCCCTTAGTGTCTCAGAGAAAAAGGGGGACAAACTAAGCTTGGGAGATGGTTTTAGCTGAAATTGCTGATGCTTATGATTGCTACAGGTCACGTGTTCCTATTTCTTTTGTGATGCTGTCACCTCAAAAGGATGCTTTGCAGAAGCAGATGAAAGGCTCTATTGCAGTGTTACTGCCTGAAACATTGTGGGAAGGATTTTGAATGTTTCAGGCACAAATGGAACTCCCATATTTCCTTGAAGAACATAGGAAATAATTTTGCTTTTCAGTCCTGAAAAAAGACACATGATGTCAAAAGGAAATAGTTAGATTGAAGTATAACATAATGGAAAGGTGACATTTAATTAACTTTACTAGGTTTTGGAAATTTGGAATAATGTTACTTAACAGTATCTTTTTCCTTTGTGCTGCTTTACTGCAATTTGGTTTTTTATCTTGTAAAATTGTTTTTCTTTTGTAATGACCGATCTTACCAGAAAATGCATGTGAATTTTATGAGAAAAACATATTTCTTTCTCATTCTAAAACAGCTTTAGAAATGTCATAATTTTTTGACCAGAAATTGACTTAAGGATTTAAATTTTTTTTACTTTAAATCCTACAAGTTTATGCAGAACATGGAGGTAAAATTAGTACATGAATGGTTGTATTTCTAGGTCAGATATTACTAATTCAAGTTACAGTGCAGTATAAATGAAAAGAATTTGTTCTTTACTTGCTAGATTAAAAGATTGTAGAATGCTAACTAAAAAAAAAAAAGCAAAATTAACAACTCCAGTTGGAGTTGGCAGATATGATTATATGCCCTAGAATATTTTGTCTCTTTGGTGGAGTATAGTTCTGTTTTTCTATATTATAAGTTTTTGTGTTAATAGAAAAAATAGTAACTTCATACAAGTATTTTACTTGTTTCTCTCTTGAGTCTAGGCTTCTCTGAACATGCATAGAAAAATAAATAAATTAGATCTGTGGATATGGGGATTTGGGATAACAAAAAATTTTACCATCTGGGATATTAGTACTTGCTTTAGGTCATGGGAAAAAAAGCTGTGAAAACTAATAGCAAAAACTGATGTTCTTTCAGGATGGAAAAATCCCCAGAACTGAAACAAGAGCATTGAAACATTTTGAGATTATTTTCTTTAGGGATTTGAAGTAAAATAGCAAAAAAGAGGGACCACATTTTCAAATTTTTTTTTTCTTCAATTTAAAGTATTTTAGTAGTTGAACTTTTGGCTTCATAATTCTACCATCCCATCCCTTTTTAACTGCTGAACTGAATTTGAAGTCCAGTACTGTTCCTGAAAACTCCAAGTGTAAGTGCCCTCCTTTTGTCTCAGGTTGCTAAATTTTGTGCTATTGACAAATTGACAAAGCAGCTTTTCCCAAGAGTTCAGTTTTACTCTTAAGTGACTTGTATAACTTCCTCCTTGCTGAGGTGGAGTACTGGCTGTGCTCTTTACCTTTGATGTTATCCAGTACATCCCTTTTGTTCAGGCCTCTCTGGTGGTCTGATTTTCTCTAGATGCTTTGTAGACATAGGTCAGTGCTAGCGGCTACATTAGACAGTTTCAGGGATCACTTAATAGACTTTTTATGCATAAATTGTTATTAGTAATTTCCAGAAGCAGCAGACATGTGAGGTCTTGGCCCTGCCAGGGAATAAAGCTGAAAGACTGGTGTTGTGCTTTTGAAACTAAGTCATTAGAAGTTACGCCACGCAGTCAGTGGTTCTCTGTGCCAATGTCTACACAACCTCAAAACATACGCAAAATATTTTTGTTATTATTTTTAATTTTCTTTTATAACTTGTGAGTTTGTGAGGATGCTTATACTGTGTTGTATAAGGTTGCTGCACAATTATGTTGCTTCAGAGAAGACAGTCCTTCAAAACTGTGCTTCAATACCATATCCTCTTGTATTGGAGGTGTTCAGCTTTTGGTTCAGTGATTCTTTTTGGTCATGAGCTTCATATCAGGTGGGATGTTGGAGTGATTTGAGCAGGCCCTTGTTCCTTAGTATTCACACTTTGGTCTGCCAGGAAGAACATCTGAGGAGTTGGAAAAGTATGTCATGTTAATCCTTGCTGTCTTTCCCTCACTGCTCTTGAGCTTGGCTTCAAATCAAAACATAAATATCTGTATCCTGAAGTACTCTAAAACTAAGGTTTCACTTTGCGTAATTACATTCTTTATGAAGTTCAAAATAACTTCATTTTTATTTGACATTGTCCAGACTCACACCAGGTATTCATGCATGCCATCTAGTTTGCTGATCCCTTTACTGAGTCACAGATGTCATGATCTGTCCTGCTTTGGAAAACCTTGTCTGTCTAGATTAAAGGAAAAAGCAGGATCCTTACCACTTAAATATGCAACATTTGGATACTGTTACATAGCGATTGCCCAATCCCAAATAGAAGACAGTTATAGGAAGCTGTCTGAAGCCAGCTGACCAGTTGTTCCAGAGGAATATGGAAGCTTGCATTACTCAATTTCATTTTAACTTGGTTAAAGTGACTGAAGCGTAAAGACAAAATTCTTTAATTTCCCTGCTGATGCTGTAATCATGCTTCAAATGGTATGAATCCAGAGTTTTTGTTGTAGTGGCAGGAAACAGAACATCTGGATGTGGTCATCATGATGAAAGTGTAGATCAGTATGGTTTCTCCATTTCAACTGCTCAAACAAATTCTCCTGTGCATTCAGATAAAAAATTTATTAAGATAATTCTGCCAGTCGGCATAGGCAATTTATATTTCTGCTGTGAAGTAGCAGCTTTGCATTCTGAAAGAAAGCTGCTGTTCTAATTTTTATTGTCTTGCTGTGGCCTTAGATTTAAATGTTAACTACCACAAATTCCAACTGATTTTAATAAAACCAGGTTGATTTCAGAGTTACTGTTCAGCATGGCTAAATGGAATCTGAATGCAGATGTTAACACATCATGGACATTTTGCACATTGTTTTGCATTTTGTATAATGACATTGCACATTAGGAAAACTGAGGAAGTAGGTAATAAACGATTATCAGTGGTTATTATTCATAAATGATGAAACAATTGTGCATGGTGAAAAATGAATGTTTTACATGTTACTTTAACAGTTTTTCCCCTTTTTTCACACTCATTCAAGCTACATCTAAGAAGTCACCTAGGAACTGCTTAGAACTATTAAATGTTTCTGTGAGGAAGACTGGATAGGTAATTATACCAGGTTAGCCTGCTGAAATTAGCAATTCTACAGCTTTTGAAAAAGTTACCTTATAATTTGAGCTGAAAGGTGCATTCAGGGTTGGAGTTTCTAGCAACGACAGGGGATTGCCTTCAGAATTCACACATTTGGACAGTAACCAGTTCATAGGGAAATTCGCTGGTAGTCCAGATGAAAGTTAATTTGGGCATCAAGAGAGAACAGCAGATTTAAAACCACTTTTTGAGCAGTAACAGCCTTTTCAGTATTTTTTTACCTACTGTTTCATCTGAGTGAGTTCAAGAAGATTGTCAAACATTCTGACTTAAGTATCACACATACTAATAGTATTTTTTAGAGCTATTACCAGAAGTTTCGTAGATTTTAATTTTTGCCTCCACTACTTAATTTTGCTCTGTATCATTTCTGACTTTGTCAAAGGCCTCTCAGCTTGCATCTCATTACATTAAGAGGATATGGTGTGTTTAGGAATCTCTCCAAGTGCAGAGATACCACTTTTAAGACATAGAGCATATTTGCATATATATGTACAGCTGATCACTTTTACTGTTAGATTATTGCAGTGACATCTAAGTAATTGTACTACAGGTAAGAATTTGCAAAGGAGAGGATCTCTTCTTGTGTTACTTCATGCTTTACAGTTTCTGGAGTGTCTTTTTTAAAATAGATTTGCATATACTTAATCAGGTGATTAAAATGTTTTTAATTTGAAATACAGACATTGCATTTTAAAGATTTGTATGTGTTTTCTTCCAATGTTGAAACTAACTTTGAAGAAAGAATGACTGATTAATGTTATCTTTCATAGCTTTGCATCACCAAACAGTAGTCCAAGTTGCTGTCTTTCTCCAAACAATACCATAAAAGTCTTAAGAACTATTTATGCATCTGTATTGAGTGATCAATTATATATTGTTTTATGTTTGAGTTGTTTAAGGCACTTTGGTAGCAGAGTGCAATAGTGAGCTTGTTAAAAGAATTGTCAGCAGTCTCCCTCTATGATGTATTTAAATAAATAGGTAAAAGTCTAATGCTAGAAGGGATAAAGATTGCAAGTAAAAGGTAGAACAATCCAAAGGCAGAAAATTTAAAAGTAGTTACTGCTTAGCATTAGCAAGTGTTTGTTCCCTTTATAAAAAGCCTGTGCAGCAGTTCCTTGTGTTTTATTTTCCAGTTAACTCCTGTTGTCTACAAAACTATAAACACAGTTTATGATTTTTGACTCATAGCTAACAATGAGGGCTAGTTATCTCAGTGTATGCCACATGTCAGCAATGTTTTTGTGCTCCACAAGTCACATGTTTGGGGATCTTATAGAATGAAACTTTTTTTGGAATTAGGTATATGTTTAAGAAGCTTTTGTTTAAGGTTGTTGCTTGTGCAATAATTAAGTACTGTACTTCCATAATAATTTTCACAATTCCCAATTTGTTATCTGAGAAAGTTTTTGTAAGCTGAGAAAGTTACAGCATGACTAGTTGAAAATCAGCTAGCAAGCTAATCAGAAGACAGAAAGAGGTAACACCCCTTTCCTAAGTCCCACTTAAAGGAGATTCATATTTGGATTGCGAGCCTTACTTCTACGCTGTGCAAAGCATAAGGTTACTTTCTCCAACATGGGAAATCCTCTCCATCCTAATAAAGCTAAATTGCTAAATGCTTTTACCTATACTTACTTTGAATAGAACAGAGATACTGTTCATTCTGTGTGATATTTATATGTTTGGTCAGTAAGAGTAATTTGTGTCATTGTCAAAGTGTCTTGCAGTTAAGTGAAATATATTTTATTCTGAACCACCCTTGCTCTTTCCACATGTTTCTTTAAGTTTGTGTCAGCCCTTTCTTCCATTTCCCTGTCATTCTTTCTAGGCCACTACTGAAAGGCTATCAGTATATAGACCTAGACCAGTAGCCTGACCTGTGGGTCAGGTATCCTATCCATGCTGTCCATGGTCTGTCCATACAGCCTCCTTTGTCTTCTGGCCATCCAGCGTGTTATGTATTGGAATGTAGCAGAAGCTACCTTTTAGAGAGGTTTTTTCAGTTATTTATTTATTTAGGTCCAACCTTCTAATACAAGAGGCAGGGAGAGACACATTTCAGGGGCAGAGCAATGCCTTGATAAAGCTTGAATAAGACTTTTCTAAAAATTAAAAAAAAAAAAGTTTATTTTCCAAGCCCTTAGTTCCTCATTTCTTATGCCATTCTTGCTGAATTCGTCCTGCTCCTGACACTAGGTCTTGTAGAAGTAAATGCAAGCAGTGACTTATGTAAGTAGGTGTGTGACCAACAGCTGTGATTTTGTAGCCTGAAAGAGATGGGGGAAGAGGAATAATTGGAACTTTCTAAGAGCTTTTTGGAAAGCTCTCTTTAGGGTAACCTGCTACTCAAATATTCATGCATTTTAGTCACTAAAGAATCAGTATCTTTGGGGAACAGATAATTTGTAAAAAGTCTGTTTGTGCAAGTGGAATCATCTGCACTGTCAAATTTGAAGTTTTTTACACTAATTGCCTTCAAATGTAATGTCTTCATCATTTTACTGTGTTGGGGAACACATATTAAATGGCTTTGCTTTCTTAACTGTTTTAAGAACTAATCTAGTTATTTTTAAAATTTTGGCATACATATCTGAAGCTGTATGTTTGTAGTTAAAAATTTATTGAATCATACTAGTTTGTTCTAATCTGGTGTTGCTTCCAGGTTGTAACAGCTGGGAAGTATGCAAGCAGTTGTGTTTCTATTCCCAACCAAAATGCAGCAATATTAATTTGACCACTAGTTTAATCACTCACTGCTCAGAAAGTCAGAAATCCAATGGTTACCAAATCATGTGAGAGGTACAGGGCTTCTGTTTTTAAAAAGTTATTAATCTGCTGTCATCAATGTTTTAAATATATTGCTCATTAAAAGTATTCTGCTTTTCACAGTATTCACATTAATTGTAGGAAATTATTTAGTTCTTGAGTAAACAAAAGACTGTAGAGGAATGCTAAGTACCACCTCAAGTGCATTATTGTTAGTCCCACTGTCTACTTGATAATGGTGCTTATATACAGCTAGGTATAGACTTATTCTCAGATTTAATTAGTCAGTGTTTTGGAGGCAATGAGATAAAGTACGAAAGGAATCTTTATTTTGTTTGTTGTCTCAAAAATGTATTAGTTAGCAGTTCAGTGTATACCAAAAGTATGTAGAAAACTGAGTCCTGCCATTTTTAGACAAATTATATTATTCCTTGTCAGTTTTGGTTAAGATTGATTTTTATTTACATAGGTGTATTAGCAGCAACCAAGTAGTTATGAACATTAACTATTACAGATGTTAGTTATATTCTGACTTAATGAAAGTAGCCTTTTATTTAAAAGTCTATGCTTTGTGCTTTGTTACAATTTATATTTTTGGAGCATAAATAACTTTTAAGCACTGAATTAATACATTACTAGGATATTCAAAGCTGTAAAACTTTTATCTCTTTTAGAAAATTGAAAATGGAAGATTTGCAAAACTCAGATATATTGCACATGCTATGGTCAACAGTACAGATCTGTTAATGGTAACAAAAAGGTAAACAGTTTTAACTCTGAATAATATGCACTTAAAACAGTCATAAAAATCTGCATGCCTTGATGATTGCTGATCAGTAACTGCACTGTCACCATATATGTAGACAAAATAATGGGGAAGGCATGCCTAGTGTGCTGGCATAATCTTCAACAGTGTCATTGTTTTTAGTAGGAGAGTGTTCAGTGTTATTTCTCTTCTATTTAAGAAGGGAAAGAAATACTGATTTTAAGATTTCTTCAGCTGAGAAGGATTTGTTATAAACTGGATTAGGCTAAAATTAACTGAACTGTGGGATTTACTTACAATGGTGTATTGAAGGAAAGAAAGGATAATACAGGAACAGTCAGTGTCTAGCAGTGGAGTATAAGGCATCCTTCTCAAATACATCTTGAAGTAGTGTTACTGTTTTGCTATGAAACACATTTCAATATTTTAAATGTTAGAGGGAGTTTCAAAATTCACTCTTTTGGAAAGTGTGCTGTATAGTTAGAGATCAGGAAATGAAACCTATTTTGCAATGACAAATGAATTCACTAGAGCAAGGGTAACGTGATAACTTCTAAGTATTTTTACATTAATTTTTAAAACTACTTTTATTTTCCGGTGCCTAGTGGTGTATTATTTGTGACAAAAGGGGCATTTGGACAGCTGACATGTGAGTGGCAATACACTTACGATGAATTTACCAAAGAACCGTTCATCGTTGATGGTCGAAGATTGCGCATTGAAGCCAAGGTACGTTACTCTCACCATGTTTTGTTGTCTTTTTGTGTTACTGTTTATGAAATTGAACTTTGAATTTCTGCTCACTCTGCTCTTTATTCTTGATCTCCTTTGTATTTGAGATGTACTCAGAGAAAGGAGTTGAAACTTGACATGGGTGAACTCCTCAGATAACTGGACTCTGTCTGTTTTAAGCAGCGTAGTGACTTGGTCTTTGCAGATGAGATTTTTCCTTGAGGAATTTTTTGTTTGTATGCCCCAGTTCATGGTGTATTCACATGTATTCATAGTCCGGAAAATGCTGATAAAACAAAAGGCTCAGAAGATAGGAGAATATTTTTATTATGCTGTCTTTATTCTGCCATAATAAGGTTTTATTGTCGTCCGAACTGACCATAATGACATACATCTTTTTCCTCTCGATACAAATTGAATAATGTTGCTCTTAGTTGCAATTTTTCCTTAAAAAAAAACAAAACTTAAAATTCTTTTCCCTGTTAAGATGGTAAAGGACATAAGGAGAAAGATGACTGCCAATGGCTATTTACAGAGGCACTTTCTTAACAAAAAATCTTAAATTCTTATTGGTATGTTAACTGAACTTAGTTTCATTCAGTAAGTTTCTCTGCCAGTATTTTGTTTCTGTTTTTAATAAGCTGCATGTGTGTAATTACACATTGGTTATCAGGACAGTCTTGATGGTATACAATATCATTCAGCTTTTCACTCAGATTATTTGTTTCTATTGCAGAGAGCATGAAAGGCAGAGCCATATTGGTTTGGAATCCTCCAAACTGGATTTCTGACTGCAAGTGAAATTTTACAGGATGAAATAATTCTTAGCATTTCTGCCATTTCAGGCAATGCTGAATAACATATCCATCTTTACCTCTACACAGCAGTCATTTCAGAATCCATTAACATGTCTGCAGTATGCTCTTTATTGAAATCTGTGGTTGAAAACTGTATTTTGCAAATAACTCCTTACGTTTTTCTTTCTGAAGCTTAAGCTGCTGTTTTCACTACCTATGTCCACTACTTGCAAGTCAGTATTGGTGGAATGTCCACTCAAGTAATGACTTGAAGGAGAATTACAAATTACAACCTTGGGGAGTAATGGATTTTGTTAACACATGTACATTATCTGCCTTCCATTCCTCCACAAGTTCATAGACCCTTATCCAGGGACTCCATGGTAAAAAGGGGAGTCTGTTACTGCTGGAGTGTTCACCCTACTGTGCTTTCATGCAGAAAATGGTCTCTCTCAGGGTATGTGCATGTGATGCAAACATACTCAGATGACTGTTCTTGGTACATGTGGCTGTTTGAACCATTATAGCTGCCTTGGTAGTAAATAGCATCGTAGTCTTAAAGCCTGAAGTAACTAACTTCAATTTTGAATTACTGTTTTGGTTTTGGTTTTTTTTTTAGGAACGAGTTAAGTCTGTCTTCCATGCCAAAGAATTTGGAAAAATTATTAATTTTAGAAGTCCAGAGGATGCTAAGGTAAAGTCAAAATACAATTAAAAATATAGTGGTAAATTTAACTTAAGAAGTGTAACAGAAATACTTTTAACCTGAAACTGTGTATAGTTGAAGTTCAGTATTTCCACATACTCGTTACAGACATGGAAATAACAATAATCTACTCAATTACCAAATTTCAAAAATAGTCAATTCCAACACCAGACTTTTCTCTACATAAATCTTCTGAATTACAGCAATCTGATAAAAGATTGATTAAACAGTAACACTATCAAAAACTAAACAATCTAGAATATGAGTTAGAATAGTACATTTTAGCAGACCAAAATTATTTGTAAATTAGTCCTAGTTTTGTTCCAGGTGGTGGGCAAGGGTGGGGTGTTACTGCTCTGTTCTTTAAAATACAGGGGTTTTTTTAAGAATTAAGAGAATCCTTGATAAAAATACCAGTAGTTTATGTGATATATGATATTGCTGCTATTGTTATACACATTTGCTATATAACATCTTCATTTTCACATCACTAGTTTTGACTGCAACAGACAGTAGGAACACTTCAGATCTGCTACCAGAAGGTAGCTACTTGTCAAAGTTTGCCTTGTTTTTAACTAGTGTAGCTAGTCGTTTTCACAAAAAAAATGAGCGAGTCTTGTGTATATTTCAGAGGGGTGTGCTTCCCTGGGATCATGGTTTGAGACAGCTTGCAAAAGTTGCATTCTCTCATTAGTTTAAGTTGCTTTTGCATCTTCTCATCGGTTTTGTCTTTGTGAGGGTAGTTTCTAGTTACAGCTAAGTGATAGCAGTTAACTTTTACCTCAGAAAGGTAAGGGCCTCAGGCTGAATTTCACTTGCCTGTAATATTTGGCGGTACTGAGGTTTTATGTTTTTTTCTTTTTTGGCTGTGTGGAACAAGGGTGGGCAGTGCTGAGGTCCATTAGTCTCTCTGGGAGAGGAATCACATCTATACCCCAGCTAAATCAGGAACTATTCCAAAAGTGAAATTAGTACATAATTTTAGATATACCATAAGTTTTAAGTAAGGGAAAGAAAGGTAAAAAAAAATTGAATATACCTTTCACAAAAATATAGGGGTGTTTATTTTCCTAGAGAGGTCTAGGAGCCTCACAAAACCAACACAAATGTTCATAGAGGGCATAGAACCTGATACAGTAACAGGTTCTGATTTGTAATAATCCACTCCTCTTTGTTCAAAGTGGTATGCACACCTTTCATGGCAGACCCTTGATATAACTTCATGTCCAACTCTAGATTTCCATCTCACTGCCCTTTCCCCCAAACCTCCTTTTTTTTTTTTTTTCTTTAATACTCTTGGGTAACTAATTTCCCTTTTATGTGAACATTCCAATATGAAATTCCTTAAAAGAAACAAGATATAGTTAAAGAAAGCTTTTTTCCTAAATAAACTATTACACTGCTACAACCTGTTATTGGCTTCTGTCTATTGTGGTCATCACTTCCCTGTTGTCATCTGTGATTTGTCTAGACCTGTAGACAAAAGCAGGGCCAAGATGGGGGTTAAATGTTGTCTTCTCTTTTTTTCAAATGTTATTCCTTGAAGCGCAGACCAGGAAACAAGTTAAATGTGACATGGTATCAAATGTTGAATATGAGTGCTTAAATGGCTCCATTTTCATGTTAGAAAGCCAGGGATTTATACTCTAAAGAAGAAATTTTAACACTGTGTTAAAACTTGGTTAGGAAAAGAGCAGGTAGTAAAGACAGTGACAAAAACCAGTCCACTTTTCAGCTGCTTTGTCCATTTTGTACCACAGAAAGATTTTAATTTTTGCTTTTTTCTTCACTCAGTGGATCCTTTCTAAACTAGAAGAAGTACGAGAGAATCAGCCAAAATTGTAATGAATGGAGCACCAAGATGAAGAACACTCAACAGCTACCTTTGAATTCCTCTTTCACAAGCAGAACTGTTTGAATATCCTCAACAAAAGCAAAAACAGGAAGGAGGAAGATTTATCCAATTATTTATTATGGTCACTACAGTCTATATCAGAAAAATAGATGATGTTAGATTAAAAATTATGTAATGGTAAAAAAAAAATCTGCCAAGTTTTGTCTTGGTTTGCTTGATTTTTTAATGTAAGATTTTCAGATTTCATTTTTTATATAAGCAGTATAAAGTGAGTTTGTCTTAACCTTTGATACTGAAATTAAACTCTGGAATAATTCTTATGATAGTATTTGGAGCAAGTCTTGCAGTTTTGATTTGATTGTGATAATCAGTAGTTACTTTATGTTTTAGTTTTAATGTGACTTGAGGCTGTGTTGAAATACAAATTTCTCACTAGATTAAATACAAATTTAATCACTAGTGTTACAACTCAGAATATAAGAAGGAGGCTACTGATCATAGAATTTGAATTTAATTCACAAGTGGCTGCTTAGTTGACAATACTAGGGCTTTTTGTAAATGAATGGACCAGGTCACAATTAATTTATAGTACAGTATTGCTTTTAGTGTAAATTTTTTTTATATCCTGCTCAAGGAAATGTTGCAGCACCTCTATCAATTATTGCAGAAAATATAACAGTTTACAAAAATGCGTATTAGGGAGGATAAACTCTGCACTAAAAATATTAATAAAAGCCTATTATTAGTTAGTAAGTTAGTAACAGTCTTGCAACTCAAGAAGGAGTTTATGGGGTTATAAGTGCACTGTTGCATACCAAATATAAATGCCTTGAATTACACAATTTTGTGTGCTAAGCAAAAGACTAGTGGAGTCAAATTTATATTAAATAATAAATATAATATGTCACAGTTGCTTTTATTAACTTTTCTTACCCAATGAAACTTTTTTGTTTCATACCCAGACAGCAGCATTTTATTAGCTTGAATGTCTGCAATTCTGTTTATTTCTTAGATGTAGTAGTCATAGTATTGTTGAATGGCTGTTTACTGCAGTTGATACAAAAAGTACATGAAACAATACAGTGTTACATGAAGGTTTCCATAAATTCCCATGTCAAAGTCTTCAAAATATCTTGTACATATAGAAAGCACCTACTGCCAAAATATGATTTCCTAACAATAGTTTGGAATATTTATAGCTACAGGATAGAATTCTAACATTGCTGGTCATGCTTGAAGTATCCAAATTGTTCTGTTATTGTAAATCTAAAACATCTAGCATGTAACCTATATTTGCAGATATTTAATTTACTGTAAGTCTTGCCATTGGTGTTGAGTAACCATTTAGCAGGTTACACAATACAGGTAATCTTGCAATTTTCCCCATAAATTTTAAATGGAATCAAAATATTATAAGGGGATTCAAAACTATTACAATGATGATGTTACTCCAATCATTTTGTACACCAAGTACATACCAAGAGTATTAACTCAGGTTATATCTTGCCAAGCTTCCATACTTTGCCTTAGATAAGTAGTGGTTTTAATGGCACTGAGTACCATTCTTTTTCTGTCTGTTGTTTTTCATCTGTCATTTCTGTCTTAGGCATGATAGTTCATTTAATAGCCTCATAATGTTCTTGATAAAGTGTGTGGTCTCCTATGCATCCCCAGAATTTACAGACTACCTGCTGCAAATTTCACTAAAAATGCATTGTGTGTGTACTTTGTACATTCCCATTTGTGTGCAGCTTTTCCATTAACCTGATTCTAAATATTTTCTCTCCACAGAGCCTCTATTTTAATTATTTCTTACATTTATTTTGCCAACAAACTCTGATTGTCAAATCTCAGCTGGCTCTTGGGTAATATTTAAGCAATTTAATTCTTAATGTTGAAGGATTTATTTTAAATGTGCATATTTGTGGTTAGGCAGCTAATGTCTTGGAAAACATAACAATTCCCCTTGAATGGCATTTTTCTTATAGACTAAAAAGTATTTTGATCTTCTTCTAACTAAAAGCCTTAAGACAGGATCTGAAATGTCCACAAGTCAATGTGGGACTTCTCATCCGTGTCCCTTGGTTTCCACTTGTAATGAAAATATGATTTTCTATAGGTCCCTTTTCTAGTCCATAATTTTTGTCTTTTGACTTTGTTTTTTTGATAAAGCTTTCTCCATACAGTCATGAAAGAATTTTGCTGTATCTTGGCCAACACCAGTTTTCTCCTTTAATTGTGTATCACCCCCAGGGTGAAGAGAAAGGTATTTAGACTTGTGCCATTGTGTAATTTTCTGGATTTACTGCAGGTTGTATGAGATGTCTACTCTGCTGTGCCTCATTCCTTATTGCAATATGCATATTTTTTTCAACAAGAAGGTTGGAGAGGTTTGTTAATTTTTATTGAAAGTGTATATGCAACTAGAAAAGGGGATCTTGATAAACATTAAAATGTAGGCATTTGGTTCTGCCCACTGTGGTGTTTAAAAGTATATCTTGGCCTTTACTGAAATGCTGAAGAACCACTCCTCTACTATATGACTGTTATGTACACTTGAAACATTTAAGAAATGTCATTTGGGCTCTCAGTTTGCTAAGGGTTACAATTACCTCTGAGAAAATGCTGAAACATTCGTAAGTCTGATTGTTGCACTTCCTTTTTGATCAGCTGCATGGCTTTCATGGCATGGCTCTCTCGGTTTCTACCCCACCCTACCCTCCCTTCTTAATCTTGAATAAAGTGAAACTGAATTTTATTTGACTGAAATGTAATTATTACTTGTTTTCTTTATGTACTGCTTTAATTAACAGATAATACTGTTCATTACTCAGAATTTCATAGGTCAAGTCAAATCCCATCTCTGAGAACACGTGGTCAAACTTCTTTTGCAGCCATCTTAGGAAAAGAGAATTACGGATTTTAGAATTTACCTTTGGTTTATTGTTTTAAGACAAGTTTTTAGTAACTGGATTAACATGTATAAGTTCCTTTTTAAGTTATTTTTTGGAGGTGTAGGATATTTTTGGCTGTTGATTTTTGTTAGTTTTTTTTCCTTCTGTTGCTGTATTGAAAAAGACATAATGATGTTACCAGATGATAGAATCATGGAATGATTTGGGTTGAAAGAGACATTACAGATGACCTAGTTCCAGTCCCCCTGCTGAGGGCAGGACACTTTCAGCTAGACCAGGTTGCTCAGAGCCCCATCTAAGCCAGCCTTGAACAGCTTCAGGGATGGGGCATGCACAACTTCCTGGGGCAACCTATTGCAGTGCTTCACCATCCTCACAGGAAAGAATTTATTCCTGATATCTTAATCTAAGCCTACTCTCTTGGTCAGAAGCTGTTCCCTCTTGTCCTGTCACTACATGCTCTTGTCAAAAGTTCTTCCCAAGCTTTCTTGTAGGTACATGAGGCTGCTGCATCATCTCCCTGGAATCTTCCCTTCCCAGACTTAATCTCCTGAACTCTGTCTTCATAAAAGAGCTGCTTAGGCTCTCAGACCATATTCCTGGCCTTCCTCTCGACCATCTCCAACAGGTCTGTGTCTTCTATTGAGAGCTAAAGAGCTGGCACAGCACTCCAGGTGCACTCTCATGAAACTGGAATAGAGGGGCAGAATCCCCTACCCCACTGCTGGCTCACTGCTTTGAATGTAGTCCAGGATGCATTTGGATTTCTGGGCTGCAATTGCAGTTGGCTGGGTCATATCCAGCTTCTTACCCAACAGTACCTCCAAGTCCTATTCTGGTGTGCTCTCAATGCATTCTCTACTGAGCCTGTACTTGCACTTAGAATAACCCAATTCTTACGAAGTCCTCTTTAATTTTTTTTCTCATCATAAAGATTCTGTATGTATGCCATTAGCTATTTGTTATCTTTAGCATTTTTCAAAACTACTCTTACCTGCAAACTTGGGAATTTTCTGCCCAGTATATGCACATACATCAATGCATCACCTAAGAGACAAAACTTCATCTAATCTGTGCAACGATGATCTTGGTCACAATTTTTGCTTTTGTGACTGCAAGAATCTAAAGTTCACTGACCACACACCCAAAATTTTGTAATTTGGATTTGATTGTCTTCATAGCAAATCTGGAAGAAGAATTCTAAATATTCTTGTTATACCTCAAGGGAAGAGTAAATTTGTTTAAAGTCTGCTCCAACAAGAGGTAAAAGAATGTCTTATGTAATTTTTTGTTTTAACTTGTCATGGTACAGCAAAGGCTGAAACATATCACTGCCAGAACAGGCATGATGAGGTAGGACACTAATACACAAAAAGGGGAAATAATTGAATTCTCTTTTTGCTGGATTTCTCCAAGTGTTTTTTATCTTTGTGCATGTTCACTCCTTGTTGCACCAAGCAGATTGAGACCTATGTGCGGAGGTTTGTCTTGGTGAGTGCCTTCATGAATGCTTTTGATTGTTGGTTGTGAAGTGTGACAATAAATCTTGTACTCATGGGTCCTGCAATGGTAACAGTCTCAACATCTGCAAAACTCATACTCCAGCAAAGCCAGGCTCCCACATTCGTGGTGCAAATGTCCTACTCACATTCGCATCAAATCTTGACTCTCAGAGGAAACCTCTCAGAGTTTAAACATATTTTCTGGAAGTCCCAGGGGGCTCAAAACTGGATCAAGCAGTCCAGGCATTTGGGCATTTTATATGCTTTCTTCTAATAAATCTGCCCTGGAAAAGTATTTCATTGATGTCTTTTCATGTGACTGGAATTTTTAAAATAAAACTCCATTATCTATAGATCTTATGACAAGAATTGCTATTGAATTATTCTCTGAGCAACAATGGTAATTTAGGACAATAGGGTTGAGGAACTTAGCATGACATCAGTCTTCTAACGGAGGGTTCAGATGACGTGTTGGGAACACGGATGATATTCACACAGATGGGCTGTTGTATTCTGTGCTTTCTGCCACCTCCACCTTGGCTGCCTCTCATTCAGCAAGTGACTCTGTGTCCTGTACCTCATCCCAGGGTGTTCTTCACTGTTCCCTCAGCATAGAGGACTGCCATTCACTAGTAGGGACGCAGTGTTATAGGTCAGTGTCCTTCACTTCCTTAAAAACATAAAAGCATTGTTAAGAAGGGGCTTCTCCTGCTTTTCCAACACTAAAGAAAAAGCAGATTAGTCAAACACTGCAGACTGTTTTCTTCTGGAAACACTATATTTTCTGTACTTCTAGAAAAGAAGGGATCTGTGTTGTTTAATATATGAAACTGCAAACATCTTTTATGAGCAGAGAAAGGTCAGGGTGTGCTTTTTCCAGGACTGAGCTGTGAGAGCTATCACCTGGCGGCGTACACAAGAGCACTACTCAAACTGACAAGTCAGTAGAACTTTTTTATTTTTCTGTGGTGCACAGAAATTGCTATTTTATGCTATTTTATGATAGTAAAAGATATTGCTATATTATTTTCCCTTAGAAAAATGGCATTTTGATGCATCTAAGTATAGGAGAAACTCAGCACATCTTTTGAGGTTAATTACCGCTGTTACGAGGCTGTTCTACTAACATGCTGTACTCACCAGTGTTGCTGGGCGAGCTGATAGGTGCCAGTAACCTCTGTGAGTTTTACATGGTAAGAACAGCTTTCAAAATTGCCCTTATGTCTTTATTATTTTGTCTGAGAATTGTTGACCCAGTGAAGGAGAACTAACTATGCTATTAGTGGTGTTGCCATCCTTAGTGGAGGGGTTTGTAGTTGGGCAGAAAGTGTGGGAGGTAGGAAAAATAGCTGGAAATCTTCTAAAGAATGACAATTACTGCTCTCTAAGCCATGGAAAACTACACATGAAGCTTAATAGCAGGGGAAATGCAACATGGAAAAAACAGGTTATGTTAATGACTTGGAGGAATTCAAGGCCTAGTTGATCACAAGTACCTGTGGATTATTTTTCAGCTCCCATGGCAGTGAATGCTGGGAACATTTGTTAAGTGCCTTGCTCTTTGAGAAAAGTGTTATTGTCAAGCATTTGAACAAAAAGGTAGTGATATGAAAGAGTCATCAATTATTAATATTTTATAATTACTATTAGAACATCCAAGGATTTGGTCTATCAAGAATACAGAGAGATACTTCTGTAAAACATAATAGGCTTACCCTAGTCTTTCAACTACGTTGTTCAGAACAAGAATATAAAAATATCTAGTGCCCTAAAAAATCTAGCTTGTTATTTCTAAGGCAATACTGTTTCAAATTTTATAAACTATCATTGCAAATGGTAAATTAAAAAAAAATCTGAAGAAAATACCAACTGAACAGCAATGTAGCTATGTATGTTCTTCTAAATACACCTGATTATATAGCTGTCAAAAAATAACTCAGTGGCAGAAATCAGTTGAGAAATATGAACACAGTATTTTAAATGTACAACTTATAAAAATTAAACTTCAAAACTAATTCTTTAAAACTCTTTTAATCCATATTTCTTCAGTAAATATAAATCCACTTTCCATTTCTGTAAATCGTATTTTAAAAGACGGCCTTTTTTAAATCAACACAGGCTGTATTATGAGCAAGCCACACTTTGTGGCTGCAAACACGTTTTCCTTTAGAACAGGTCAAACTTCCTCAGGTTTACTGGACTTGACAACAGCAAAGACAAGATGAATCTTTTCTGTCTGAGGCACAAGCAGGAAAAACTATCTTCTTGTCTGGATTCTGATGCAGCTCCAAAATTAAGTCTCTGACAGCTTTCACTTCTTCTTTAAATCATAGTTCAAAGCACAATTTGTGGTTTTGAACACTTAAAAGGTATGGGTTAAGGAAGAAAAATATGGACAGTATCAAAACAAGCTAATTTTGTATTTAAATATCAAATTACCATAAAGACATAGTTCACTGTTAGGTTTTTTTTCATTCATCTGTTAGGGGAACAAAAGCTGTTTGCAACACTGCTTTCTGAAATGTGTGGAATATGCTTTTTTCAAAGGTAAACCTTACAGGTCAACGAAATGTTTTCCAAAAGCCTACTGAAATTATCCAGCATATATTAATAGTTTGCTACACTGTTGTAGTTTGTCAATGACCACGAGAGAAATTAATTTTTCTAAAACACACAGAGTAAATAGGATTCTCTTTGGCCAAGAAGGGAACATGTGTTTTCTCTATAATAAATTAACATAACATTATTAATTTCTGATAGTAGGATTCAGCATAGAATCATAAAATCATTTCAGTTACAAAAGACCTCCCAAATCATAAAATCCAACCTTTGACTGATCGTCACCTTGTCCACTAGAGCATGCCACATACAGTTGTTTTTCAGAACACCTCCAGGGATGGTGACTCCACCCACCACATCCTTGGGCAGCCTGTTCCTGAAGCTCCCCTGATGTGGATTGAAGCTTGATACATGTCTTGCAGAATATAATCTATATTATGTAATAGGATACGTAATCTTTTTGGTGATGTAAAGCATCAGTAACATTTGTTAAGGAAAGTTATTCAGGCTGCTTTTATAACTTTGACTTGTTCTTTCAAGTCCACTGAACATAATTTTTCTTTTAATTATTTCTGTTATATGGCAGGAAGAATAGAGGCATTACTGTTGTGACCCTTTGCTTTTTTTGTTCCCCATCCCCCTACTCTCAGTGTCTCCAGCTTACTTCTATAACTTTATCTAACTGGAAGTTGTAAACATACTTCAGGGCTTTAGCATATCTACTAGGGCCCTCTCTTCCAAACAGCTACAGTCAGAAGACAAGTTGTTAGTTCTAAATGGAATTAAATTACATTCCAATAGGAGCACTCATGTTACTACAAATACCTTGTCTCTTCACCACCCCTCTCCCCCATCCAAAACTTTATCAAATAATAGTTCAACATTCACAGTAATCGGGCTGCTGGAATTGGAAAGCTTTTTTTCATGTTATGTAAGTCTTCTAAAGCAATGTTTTGAAACACCATTCACGTTCCTGTGTTAACTTTGGAAAATAAAAGGAATGGAAACACATACATCCAGCACTCATTGAATGCGAAAGCTTAAAGTACCATAGAAAGAAAGCTGCAGCAATTACTCTCACAATGGTATCCTGAATAATTTGGCAGGTCATCTTACCTAAACAGAATATTTTCTAAATAAAAAGGACACTCAATAATTCCTATAGTTGGCACCCGTACTCCAAGAATATCTTGATAAGTTTGCACTAATGAGGACATAACAATATGACCAAGGTAACCCAACAAAAACAAGATGAAGGCATTATCACAAATGAATCACACAGACTCAAACACAGAGTAGTAACCAGCAATCCCAAAAGTGTTCCCACAGAAGCAGCTAAATAGAAATTAATTTGTACATGGCCTTAGCCCAGTTGTTGCTGACATAAAACAATAAAACCCTTTAACTTTTGTTTGAATAATCTTTGCTATTACCCCAAAATAAACATAGGGATTAAGATCTGAAGACAAATATAAATATCAGTCTTGTTATAATGTTTACCAACACCAGTCTCTTCATCCATGCTGTTTATATAGCACAGTAAAGTGAAATGTTGCAAACAAGAATGCTTCAGACTTAAGTATTTTTAATATAAAAGATAAGTAATTTAGTTTCTCATCTGACTATGCAGTTATTCTTAACCTTACTCTTCATAGCTCCACAAGTCTTATGGTTGTAATGGCTGGGTTTAAATTTTAGGATGACGTTTCCTGTGCCTCGATAAAATGTGTGTGTGTGAGCAGGGCAAGATTGCTCTCTGCAATCTACCTTCCCACCACTAGACGTCAACATTAGATCATCCAAAAACCCTAAGAAGGTTAGAAGTCCTAGGAGGATTAGAACAAAATTTAGGAGGTGTATTCCAAATCCTACACCATGGTTGTAGCACAAACCTTCCTTTATTTAATCACCAATTTCTCTTTCCCTTTATCTTTTATGGAAAAGCAAGGACTTCGATGATTTCTTCCCTTGCTGCCCCACCATCCCTTACATTTCGGCTTCAGAATAAAAAATACTTACAATGTAACCACTTGCTCAGAATAAGAAAATTCCTTCAGTAACATAGCAAACTATTGTTGAGATTTCATCTGTAAGTAACAGTAAAAGGAAGATTTAATAAAATTGAAAATAACACTAATTACAGATTATGACTGATTTCTTAGAAAATGAGGCTATAGTACACTGCTAAATGACATCCTTCTTCTTCAGTGTAGGATTATTTAAAGAAAATGCAGACAAATATATGACAAGAATGATAATGCTTGACACAGAGGAGCAGATTGCCTATGTGTAACTGTTCTGAGTTAAATTTTGCCATAAATGCATAATCTAAACATTCCTTGCTGAAATTTAACCCTATTACTTCTCAGTCTTGGTAGAAATAGAAATGTAACTCTTCTGTTATCAGAATAAAGCTCCCTCTGCTCCTTGCTCTCCCCTCACCAATTAAATTATTTGAAAGCTGGGGGAGAAAATTATCTTCATTCTTATTTATATGCAAAACATTTCATGTAACTGAACTGTCTGACCTGCCTGCTTGTTGTCAATGTATTTTGTACAGCTGTTTTTCATGATTTTCACCAAGGGAAATTCAGTTATGTACAAGCTATGTTGATCTCAGAATTGGGAGGAAGGATGTATATTTAGAATGCCTAAAATTAGTTAGTTTCATCTCTCCAGCTTAAACTTTGCTGTATACCACTGACAGGTACCTCTGCATAGAGACGGGTATAACTAATAAAATCAGTCTCTTCTTTATGAGCCAGCATGTGCCCAGGTGGCCAAGGCCACTGGCATTCTGGCCTATATCAAAAATAGTGTGGATGACAGGGCCAGGAAAGGGATTGTCCCCTGTACTCAACACTGTGAAGGCCACACCTTGAGTCCTTTGTTCAGCTTTAGGCCCCTCACTCACTGCAGGAAGGACACTGAGTGTGTCCAGAGAAGGGGAACAGAGCAGGTGAAGGGTCTGGAGTGCAAATCCTGTAAGGAACAGCTTTCTTCCAGGGCTGTCTAGCCTGGAAGAAAGGAGATTCGGGGGATATCTTCCTTATTGCACTCTGCATCTCTTTGAATGGAGGCTGTAGTGAGGTGGGGGTCTGCCTCTTCTTCCAAGTAACAGGGGACAGGACGAGACAAAATTGCCTTAATTTGCACCAGGGGAGATAAATATTGGATATGAGGAAAAAATTCTTAAATGAAAGTGTTTTCAGAGCACAGGCTGCCCAGGGCAGTTGTTGAGTCACCGTCCCTGCAGGTGTTTGAATGCTGTGCAGAAGTGGCATCTTGAGACATGGTTTAGTGGTGGACTTTGTAGTGTTAGGTTAATGGTTGGACACGATGATCTTAAAGGTTTTTTCAAAATGAAACAATTCTATAATTAACTTCTTTAAATCTTGTTTGTTGCTGTAATTAGGCATGATAATTACTGCTTAGAGGAGTCTAAGAGATGCTATTCCCTCTGTCTGTTGTAGAATTCCTGAATTCTTAGAATCATAAAAAATATTTGGGATTTTAAAGATGTGTTAGCTTCAACACCCTGCCACAGGCAGGAACATCTTCCACTAGACCAGGTTGCTCAGACATCATCCAGTCTGTACTTGAAGACCAGGGATAGGAGTTGCTATCAACTACAGTAGTACAAACTACCCAGCAATTTCTTTCTTTTATCTAGTCTAAACCTACTTTCTTTCAATTTAAAGCTGTTTCTCCCATCCTAATCTGACTTCCTGAATCTTCCCAGAATTCATTAATTGCCTCAGCTTGTATTTTCAGCAATGTCACTTTATTCACTACTACTTCTTTCATCATCTAATCAATTAAATTATTACACAACTGTAAGAAAGGATTGCTATTGGCACACAATGCAGCACATTTCCCCCTTTCTTGTTATACTCTTCCCATCAATAAGACTAGGCATCATGAAGGAACCTAGGAGAAATCAAGCAATTTCAATCCTTGGATGTATTTAATTTTCAAGTAAATGACTGCTTTTGAATGTTTGAACCTCTTAAATTTCAACAATGCCAAGTATGAGGTCCTGCACCTGGGTTGGGGCAGTGTCCTACATCAATATAGACTGGGGGACAAAATGCAGTGAGAGCAGCCCTGAGGAGAAGACTACTGGGGATACTGGTGGATGGCAAACTAAATGTGAGCCAGGAACTTGTGCCTGCAGCCCAGAAAGCCAACTACATCCGACTGACCAGTATGGCCAACAGATTGAGAGAGAGATCTCTTGAGATTCCATCCTGGTATACTCCATACAGCTCTGGAATCCCCAGTGCAAGAAAGACCTGTTGGAGTGAGACCAGTGAACAGACCTTTTCTGGGGTCTGTAGAGGAAGGACAAGGACAATTGCTTTATGCTGAAAGTGGGTAGATTTAGTTTGGACATAAGGGAGAAATTTTTTATATTGAGGGTGGTGAGACACTGGAACAGGTTGCCCAGAGAATCTGTGGCTACCCTGTTGCTGGAAGTGTTTAAGGTCATGCTGGATGAGGCTCTGAGTGACCTGGTCTAGTGGAAAGTGCCCCCATAGTAGGATGTTGGACTAGAGGATCTTTAAAGGTCTCTTCCAAACCAAACCATTCTATGATTGTCCTCTGTAACTGTTGAACTGGTAAATACTAATGTTTGCCAATACCTTTAGGGGTCAGCAAAAGAATTGTTCTAAAATTCATTAATATTGTAATAAATTATTTAGTGGGTGGAATATAAATTGGTTACAGTAAATTCAGCTGGCCTACACTTTTCCTAGTACACTGATAGATATCAAAACCTTTTAACTTAGATCCAATGTAAAAATGAAATAAGCTTTCCTCCCTGCCTCTTATTGAGGACACAAATGGTTGTGCTGCATACAGATCTGGTTTGGATCTGGACCAGTGAATTCCTGGATCTGTGGAGGACCAGGCATAACCATGTTGTTTCTCAGACATTCTGACTGTTGTGTCAGGACAGTTGTGCTTAGAAGAGAGTGTCCTGTAGAGCTGGGGTGGCGCTGTGCTGAGCCAACTTGTTTTTCTGCCTTCAGACTCCTACTCAATCCATCCCCTCTGCCAACAACTTACCTCCTAGAGGAGGGTCACAAAGGGCTGGCTGTGCATGTGTGAACAAAATGGTGTGAAATATCTAATGTACATAAGAGGTGTGCACCACACAGCTACTCACTCACTCTCCCACCAGTAGGATTGGGAAGAAAATAGAAAAGGTAAAAGGTAGAAAACTTATGGGTTGAGATAAAGACAGATTAATAGGAAAAGCAAAAGCCCTGCACACAAGAAAAGCAAACCAAGGAATTAATTCTCTGCTTCCTGTGGGCAGACTGGGGTTCAGCCATCCCCAGGAGAGCAGGGTCCTATGTTAGAGTGACCTGGGAAGATAAATGCCATCACTCCAAACAACTGCCCCTTCCTCCTTTGCCCTCCAAGTTTACACACTAAGCATGATTTCCCATGGTTTGAAACACCCCTTTTGTCATCTGGGGCTGCCTGTCCTGGCTGTGTCTCCTCCCAGGCTCCCGACTGACTTGCCACGGTGGGGGTATGGAAAGCAGAAAAGGCCCTGGCTCTGTGTGAAACCTGCTCAGCAGTAACAAAAACATCTCTTATATCAGTACTTACTAGAAAGGTTAGAAGCCCTGTGTCCTGACACTTTCTCTCTATTTTCAGCCTTAGCAGGGGAAAGATGTGCAGAATAACTTTGATTATGAATTACTCTTCCTTCAATTTACTGAAGACACAGAACAGATATCCTTTTGTAGAGAAACTAAAGGGCTAAAACTAAACTGTCATGAAAAGGCACATCACAGCATTTTAACTGGGGTTGACTCTGGCTTCATTCCATAACTTTGCACATCTAAGGGGGTTTCATGTAATTGTAGCTGCAAAACCAGCTTTGCAATCAGGGTCTTGTGAGAAGAATGATTTCATAAGCATCTACATCTGCAAACGTCAGTCACCTTATGTGGCCAAGTACCATGTAACATCAGGATTAATCAGCAGTTTGACAGAATATAACTAAAGGAGTTTGACACAGTCAGCTAGTCTCATGCTATAATTAATCAAAGAAAAGAAAAGTCCCACAATGAAGTGAAAAATTACTTAAAGCACCAAGTGATTATAGTATAAAGCTGTGGGCATATCTTCCTCATTCTCAGTAAACAGACATGTTATTAATAAAAAATGCTAGTGGTGTGAATGATAGTGGATAATATTATATGAAAACAAGATACAGGAATTTTCATGTTCCTTAAAATGCAGTTCTCAGGATAAATGAGTATGCCTAACACTAGGAGACAGCCTACAATCCAGCCAGGATCTGATGGAGGAGAGGATTAGCATCAAACATACTCTAAAATGTCCTTAGAAGCAGCAGAAAGTCCTTCAAACTGGGGCAGGAGGAGAGTCCTGTAGTGTTTTATACTGGGGAATATCAGCATTTTAACCAAGAGACAGGAGTCACAGTGCTTTGTTTGAGTGCTTGTACTTGTGTTCGTGATGATTTACTACTAACAAGAAACATTTATTGTAAGTAAGACTAGTGCAATGCCAGCTGTTTCAGCCTGACTACTGTAATGATTGAAATAAATTATTTTCTAGAAAATTGTGATTTTCTAGAAAAGGCTAGAAAATAAAAGTGTAAAATAGGCTTATAATTGGAAATTGACTGTTTGTTTTAGATCTAGTTTTAAATAAAATTGATTATCAGTCTTTGATATAAGCTATAGTTAAATAACAGATTTTCTGGATTGCATTCATGGTCAAGACAAATAATTGCAACTGAACTGAAAATCTCTAAACCACTGGAAAATTAAGTAAATGCCGAAGCTATATTCACAGCTCCTCCAATATAATAAGAATAAAATACATAAGAACCAATTCTGCTAACCAATTCTTTTTTTTTACATTGTTGTATCTCTCCCATAGAAGGTTTTTTGAGGATTATTGCAAGTAGGTGGTCTTTGAATCGATAGCTCTAGCTATTACTGTAGCTATAGCTCTAGCTCTTTAAGCTAGCCTGATAAAATGTTTAAATGTCCCTTCCCCACCCCGGCCCCCTTTTTAAATACTCTAAAGAGTGACTGAATGAGATAAGATATCCCACAAGACTCACAGGATTTTTGCTATTTTGACGTAGTATCTCAAAACTAAGAAGTCTAGAAAAGGGTTCTTAAATCTTGTCAGCACTTAGTAATAACATGAATTTACATTTTAACAAATATCTTTTGGCATTTCCAACTGTGTGTCATGAAAGGAGTTAAAACATCCTGAAAATTTACATCAAGATTGGAATTTTATAGAAGTCTCACCATTAAGAAGTTAGCCCAAGAGACGTGGTGGAAATATGCAACACTGTAAACACACGAGCGGTAGCTGCTCTACAGAAAGAACAGAAAGGGTTCAAAGCAAATCTATAATCATTAGAGAGCAAAACAAGGAACAAAGAGGGAAAATACAAAACCTCACAAGCACATGTTAATGTCACTTCTTGGCAGAAATTTTTGTTAATGAAATACAACCTACAAATTAGTTCCAGAATTCACTCTTAATTGGAATACATAGGCTATAACATGTTCTCTGTAAACACAGTATAAGCGGGAACAGCAAGAGTTACATTTAATATGCTATACAATTTTGATATTTGATATCAAAAGTTGCCTTACTTCAGGCTGATTTTTTTTTTTTTGTAGACCTCTACTTTTCCATGACATGGTGCATGGTGCAGAAGACAAAATAAGGGTAAATAGTTTTCAATACACAGAAGTAGGAGAATATACTTGTTCCATTAAAAATAAAAAATACATGAGAAACCAAACCAAACCAAAATCCTCAAAACTTGTAGTCCTGGAAAGAAAACTGATCATGTATAATAAAGACAGTGGCAAAATCATTTGACAAATAAACTCAAAACCTCTATCTCACTTCAATTGAGTGCTGAAAATCTGTTAGTCTCTTTAAAATTTACTACACTACTCTCCAGTTGGAATCAAATTTAATTCTGCAATAAAAGGGCAATAGATGATGAATAAGAGGTGCTACTGCAAGGTCCTGTTGTTAATCTGTTTTCATTAAAAAGTTATATAAAAAAGAAACAAAATAATCAGGAGAGGTCTCAAGTATTTATTTTTTACTTCAATCAGTATTATCACTGGATAAAAGCAGCCTTCCCCTGTTTTGTGAAAGTGACAAGAAAGGAGGGAGAAATGCCAGGTGAATGAGTATATTAAATACAACTCCTAGTAAAAACAAATCTTTGTCAGGCAACAAATGGATAACACTGCAAGTGGAAAATAATTTTTTTAAGATATATAAATAAATTTTATCTCCAGCTGTTACATGTAATGCTGTTATTTCAGTAAAGCTTCTCTTTTGGAGGGTTTGAATCTCCATGCTTGGAAACCAATTGTATCTGGTTTGATACCTTGCACCTCTATCCTATTTTCTAGGAAATGCAATATTAAATAGAACCTCAAGCAGTGCTAAAGGCTGGAGGCAGAGAGGCTAGAAAGCTGTCCAGAAGAATAGGACCTTGGAGTGCTGGTTGACAGTGGCCAAATATGAGCCAGTGTGTGCCCAGGTGGCCAAGAATTCCAGTGGCATCCTGGCCTGTATCAGCAATAGTGTGGCCAGCAGGACCAGGAAAGAGATTCTCCCCCTGTACTCGGCACTGAGAAGCCCACACCTCAAATCCTCTGCTCAGTTCTGGACCCCTCACTGCAGAACAGACATTGAGGGGGTAGAGAGTGTCCAGAGAAGGGCAGCAGAGCTGGGGAAGAGTCTGACACAAATCCTGTGAGGAACAGCTGAAGGAGCTGGGGTTACTTAGCCTGTAGAGGCTCAGGAGAGTCCTTATTAGTCTTTACAACTATTTGAGTGGAGAGTGTAAAAGGGTGGCACAGCATCAGCCATGTCTCTCACATTTTGCCCCATCAGCAGGCTGGGGTGGTCCTGGGAGGGGACACAACTAGGCCAGCTGACCCAAACTGACCAAAGGGAACTCCATACCATGTGATGTCACTCAGATATAGAACTAAGGAAAGGAGGAGGAAGAGGGGCATTTGTTATTTACAGTGTTTGCCTTCTGGAGCAATCTTTACTCATGCTGGACCCCTGCTTCCTGGGAAGTGGCTGAACACTGAATATCACTTGCTGATGGCAAACGGAAAATAATTATTTTTTCACTTTGCTTATGTGCATGCAAACTTCGCTTTTGCTTTAGCAAACTGCCTTATCTCAACTTATGAGTTGTTTTCCATCTGATTTTCCCTCCCCTGTTCAGCTGTGGAACAGTAGAGAGGCTTGGTGACCACCTGGTGTCCTGCCAAAGTCAGCCCACCACACAAGTCTAGTCAGCACTACATGCAATAGTACTGAAAAAATACAGAAAGGACGTTTCCTATCATTGACCAATGCCAAACACCGGCATTCTTACTTTAATTAGGACATTCTGCTTTAATTAGGTTAGTTTTTACTCTGCTGCCACTGTATTTTTGCAATGGTGGAAATGTGGCGATATCAAGTATAACTCTGACTACACATCAGTTAATTCTATTTCAACGCTGCTAAATTACTCATATTTAAAAAAAAAATCCTTCTTTAGTACATATCTGGTTAGAAGTAAGGAATTTAGCAGATTATCAGAGAAATGGATAAAAGATAGAATCATAGAATATCCTGAGTTTGAAGGGACACAAACGGATCATTGAAGTCCAGCTCCTGGTCTTGCAAAGGACGGCCTGAAGAGTTACACCATGAGCCTGATGACATTGTCCAAACTTCCTGAACTCTGTCAGGCTGGTGCTGTGACCATTTCCCTGGGGACCTGTTCCAGTGCCCAACCACCCTCCGGGGAATTCCTAATAGCCAACCTAAACCTCCCCCATCATAACTTCAAGCCATTCCCTAGTCACCACAGAGAAGAGATCACTGTCTGCCCCTCCCATTCCTCTCACAAGGAAGTTGTAACTGCAGTGAGGTCTGTCCTCAGTCTCCTCCAGGCTGAACAGACCAAGTGACCTCAGCTGCTCCTCACACAGCTTCCCCTCAAGGCCCTTCACTATCCTAGTTGCCCTTCTTTGGACACTCTCTAACATTTCATGTCTTTCTCATATTGTAACACCCAAACCAGCCCCAGCACTCGAGGTGAGGCTGCCCCAGCTCAGAGCAGAGCAGGACAATCCCCTCCCTTGCCCGGCTGGCAATGCTGTGCCTGATGCCCCCAGGACAGGGCTGGCCCTCCTGGCTGCCAGGGCACTGCTGACTCTTGTTCAACTTGCCACAGACAAGGACCCCCAGGTTTGTTTCCATGGCACTGCTTTCCAACTTCTCCTTCCACAGTCTGTCTGTCCAGGGTTGCTCCATCCCAGGTGCAGAATCTGATAGATGTCATTCATCTAGTAGTGCCACATCTTTTTTCAAGAGCATGCAGCTTTCACAAGGAGAGAAAAAGGGTATGTTTTATTGGAAGGTCACAATATATCACACATACCATTTCACATTACTATTATCTATTCATATTGTACATAAATATTTGAGGAATTTGCTCCATACCCTCACAGATCTCTCTGACATTCCCAGATAGTCTGTTCTCTGATTCCAGTTGAGCTCATTCCAGCAATTTCAAGTGATATGTTAAGAAGATGTCAACTACTTGAGAAGGTTCTATTCAGGAATATTTGTGTATGTGATGCCAAAGTCTATAATTGAATTTGATAACTTATATTGGACAATGATGAAAAGAATCAGTTTCATATGTCTACATCCTGTTTGTATTAAAGCTTTCTAGAGAGATAACTTTATTTTGTATTCCTTTAGCATTTGCTCTTTAAGGATGGCTTCCAGAAAATCAGAAAAAGAAAGACATTATAAAAAGTGAACACATTCTGATATTCCTTATTACTGCTTTTGTTCTAGTTAGACTGGCCCTAGCAAATTTCAGCAGTAATACAGATTTCAATCCATGCTGGCTCAAAAGCTAGCAAAAAAATAACAGTGTAGGAATAACCATGTATCATAAGCAATGCAGTAACATACCATTGTTAAGTCAACTGACAAGAAAAAATAAACAGATTATTTTTCTATCTTTGTTTTCTAGCAGTGCTTAAAAAAATGAACAAAACTGGATTTTCATACCCTTAAAACATAAGGGTAACATATGATATCTATAACAGAAACTGTCTCTTTTCCTGAATAAATTATTCTAATTATCTAACCCTGGAATGTAGACTAATTTCTAGTTACAGAATTTAATGCAGCTAGTCCTCTGCCTACTGTATTCTTACAGTATACTATGGGAAAAGGCAACCAAGTTTAGTGAAGATATGAATTAATGTTTATGACTTTTTCAAAAGTTAAATCAGAAGAATAGGTCTAGGCACCTAAAAACTTACAAAATATGTCTCTTTTATTCAATAATCTTTCTAGTCACTTCCTTTTCCTTCACCAATACTCTTGCAATAATTTTATCACAAAACCTGCCAGAATTTAATCACCTTTGACATCTCTCTCCTCTGTAACTTTGGCTGACACACGTCAATGGGTTTAAAATCTACAAGGAGTGAAGAAAGGCAGTCATGCACAGTGTGATCACAGAATACTTCTTGCTTAAGAAATCAGACTTAATACTTATAAAATTTATTCCAGCCTTACATAACAATAGAAAAGCCTTATTTTAATTAGTCACAGTCAATTAAAGAAAAATTCTATGAAGAAAAGAAAAGAAAGCATGTTTCTAAGTGATAATATTCACTAAATATGTGTTCAAATCAGGGAGAAATTTACTAGTGTGTTTTCTGACTCAGTTGGTTTGTACATGTATCCCACCACTGATTGTAATGGAATTCTTTCAGATTCATAGTGAATCAGGAAAAACATGAATAGGCCTCTGAAGGTACAATATGTGTAGATTCCTGAAAGGAAGGAAACAAATTCAGGGAGAAAAAAAAGTTGTGATTAGATAACATTCATATCAAATTGAAACAAACCCCAAAAATGCAGCTGGCTAAGAATAGGAAATTCATCCATGCCTTGATTTCCTTCCTTGAAAGTAACAAGGTTCACAGATCCAAAAGTCTACATGTGGACTCCCTGTGTGTGGAGCAAACTTTTCAAGTGGGAGAGCAGGGGGCAGTCCAGCTTATACACACTACTTGGAAATTTCCTAGGCTGAGGAAGAAATTCAATTAGTGAATTCAGAGTCATGAAAGGAAAATAAATCAAAATGCAAGCATTAAGATGAAAAAGAATGATTTTCTGGCAAGGCAATAAATTCAACTATTAGCCAGAAAAAAAAAAAATAGTTGGACAGAACTTGCATAAAATTTCATACTTCTGGGTGTAATTTTCACAGTGGAAACTAGCTGCTGTAGGACAAAAGTGACATTAAAAAGCTTTTAAATGTGTGATTATTATGTAAGTAAGAGCTATTGAAGTCATAAAGATGTCCTCTAACCAGGTGAAGCCATGCATATACACATACACACACAAAAAAAAGAAAAAAAAAACTAGAAAAGGACGAGACTGTGGATGAGAATGTGGATGTCTATCTTCCACAGTTTGGTGCAAGTTTGCTAGATTTCCTCTTTTCTGTCAAAACCACAGACCTTTCCAACTATTAATATACCAAATTTCTGCAGGAGTAAACACTGATACTGCAAGATTAATTTCCTCTCAATTATTTCTGTAGTTCTACCAGCAAATATCTCAATCTCTTGGAAACAGAAAGTGCTTCAACTCTAGAGAACAAGAATACATTGTGAAAAGGAGCTTATGCAGTCAATAATTGTGAATAACTATTTCAGATACTTACACCAATATTTTAGGAATTGATTCCTGCATTCTATCTCCAGCTTCTTAAGCTACTGTATAAAGGTTCTGCGTTACAAGCAGTTGGAGACAACACTTAAATGATTTAGACTTTACCGTGGGACCAGGAGAAACTTGAAAGATAAATGTTTCTCCTTCCCAGGATTATATCATAGAAAGAAAATTTATGTGGGAAACCAAGAACTATTGGTTATCTCTTCTCAAACAGCTCTAGACAAAGGAGCAGTTGTATCTTTGCACCTCTGAAGGACTAAGAGTGCCAATAAAATAAGCCCTTCTTGAAAACTAATTTCTTTCCTGGAATGAGATTGTCTCAGTTGGTCTCTACACAGAGAGCGAGTTCCCATCCCTGGTGATCTTTACTTCTGTCTTCATTACTTCTGACACAAGAAATCCTGACCTGCATAAAGAAAATACATGACACCACTTGCCATCAGCAGCCATATGACATAAAATCACATACTGTCTCATTTTAAAGACACTTATGAACATTAAAATTAAAAATAACAAGAAATACACCGTGTCCTTGGAGACTCCATGTTAAGAGCATCTGGAGAAAATAAGGTTTCTGGCCACCTTAAGTTCTTGCAACGTACCATAGGAGCAAAAGAGGCAAATATAATACAGCTCCACTGATTCCTTTCAGGACACAATGCTGCATCTTCATTATCACCCAGTACTTTAAAACAGCATAACATTTACCTAACACTTTCTGCAATGTTTTTGACATTCTTTTTAGAATAGAGATGGACATTTCAAAGGTATTTCACAGGTTACTATGTTCACTATGTTTCAAGAATTCACTCTCTTGCTTGAGTGAATTCACAATCCTTGCTTGAGTACTTACAGTATACAAACTTATTGCAGAGAAGGTTTTGGATTATGGGCATTGTTTTTGAGTGTGTGCATTAAGAGGTATAACAGCTTCATCAAACAGAGATAATTCAGAATTTTCCCCTGCTTTCTTCAGTCAGGGATACCTGTGGGCTGTTCAGTGAAGACTGATGCAAAGAAGGGCATTCAGTATCTCAGTCTTCTCATCAACTGCTATTGCAAGAGTCTGTGTTCTGTTCAGTAGAATGCCTGGACACCAGGTATTAAATACTCCTGTCAATTCAGTGTACAAAGATATGTGAAAACACATCTTCAAAAATATTTAGGCCTCAGTTGAAAATAATCTGAATAAATGCTAGATGATTCCCCAAAATATTTCTTAGTTCATGAGATTATCTTTAACATTTCACACTTGAGTGTTAACAGTTATACTGCACTACATATTAGACTGATTCTTCCAAACTTTCCCCATCTTCTTTTTGAAAATAATAAATCTTCCATCACTGTGAAGTAATTAATGACTTGAATTTCTAAAATGGTTTGAGCACAGAAAGTACCATCTATCTAACAATATCTAACAATCTGCTTTGCCATATTTCCAATTCGTATCTGTAGATATAATTAGTTTAGTTGCCATTGCTATCTAAACTAAAATGAACTCCAAGTTTTTTGATGTTCACCTGTTAATAAGGACTGGTTTTAAGGACAATGTCATTGAAAGTGGATGCTTTCCCACTGTGCCAATTTACTAAGCTGTCTAATTTCCTTGCTAAGTGAATTCCTTGGATGTTATCTTATGTAGGATTGTAAGGGTATATCATGTTGTACAGAAAGTGAATGCTGTCAAATATAGCATGGCCCTGCCCTGAGAGACTACATTCTAAACACACTTCAGACACCTCACAGCATAGCTCAAGTAAATATGGCTTCAGATATATACAACTCAGAAATTATTTCTCCTTTTGCCTTCAACGGATGTAGGGCTCCAGATGTGCTATTTGTTTCAGGACCCAGAAGAACAGAAAGTGATGATGAATGTAAAACACTAATGTCATTATTATTATTATTATTATTTTTCTATATTCAAAAATATCTCTGTATTCTCAAACAGGCATAAGGAGAATCCTTTGCTAGACCTTCTGTTAAAACATCCTTCCTCAAGCTCTAAAGATTTTGCATTATCAGCTTCTGTTTAATCCACTAATTTATCAGTTTAAGTACTGAATAGACCCAAAGAATTTCACTTAAGAAGTTAATTTCACATTTTCATGAAAGCCATTTCCTTATTTCCTCTTCATTACTCTGAGCTTCTTAAAATCCACAGACACAAAAGCCTTTTCTCTCATGTGTTGAAATATGGGAAAGCAGACCACTCTGCATTTTGGTTTTAACTACTGAAAGACAAAAGGAAAGAAAATATATACACTGTCATTGGCTTGCTAAGTAGTGACAACCTCTAAGCAAATCATAGAATCACAGAATCATAGAAGCGTAGAACCATGCCAAAACCTGCATTGGAAGGGACCTTAAATATGACCTGCTTCCAGCTTCCCTGTGATGGGCAAGGACACCTTCCACCAGACCAGGTTGCTCAGAGCCCAATCCAACCTTGCCTTAAACACTGCCAGGAATGGGGTATTCACAGCTTCCCTGGGCAACCTGTGCCTTGGCATGCCTTACCATGCTCACAGTAAAGCATTTCTTCCTAAAATCTAAATATAAAATATAAACCTACCCTTTTTCAGTTGGAAGCCATTCCCCCTTGTCCTATCACTATATGACATTGCCAGAAGTCTTTGTCCAGTTTTCCTGTAGTGCTGGAATTTTCTTTAGGTAGTGCTCTAATGTCTCCCTTGAGGCTTTTCTTCTCCAGGCTGAACAGCTGCAACTGTCTCAGCCTGTCTTCTGAGGAGAGCTGCTCCAGCCCCTGAATCATCTTCCTGGCCCTCTGGTTAACAGGTTGAAGTCTTCCCTATGCAGGGGACCCCAGAGCTGATGCAGCCCTGCAGGTGGGGTCTCAGCAGAGCAGAGCAGAGGGGCAGAATCCCCTCCCTGGCCCTGCTGCCCACGCTGCTTTGGATGCAGCCCAGGACACGTTTGGCTTTCCAGGCTGCCAGCGCTCATTGCTGGATCATGTCCAGTTTTTCATCCACCAGCACCCCCAAGTTCTTCTTGGCAGGACTGCTCTCCATTAATTCACCTTCCAGCCTGTGTTTGTGCTTGGGATTGCCCTGACACGACTGATATATCAAGACAGAAGATGTATTTTAAATGCCTTCCCAGTTTAGTACTGAATTATGTCAACAAGGAATGTAAGAAAACCCATTTGCCTCTACCCTGTACATAACTGTTGCTTTTAAAGTGAAAAAAAAAAACAAATGGAAGAACCAAACTCCCCAAATTGTACCTCGTAAGTTTTGATGTATTCCTGTTGGCATTTTTTTCCAAACACTCTGGGACAGGAGATGGAGAGTGAATGAAAATTTATTTGTCATGAAAATCAGCCTTGTCAAAGGTGTTGCAAATACTAGGTGTGGGTTTTCTAATTTTGTTATGACTCAGCTCTGTGAAGGAAATGGGCCTGTGCTCTGGTGCTGCAAACCTTTCCAGAAAAATGGTTAAAAAATATTTCACAAGGAACATGCATGAAAACTTTTAATGCTTTCTATGCTGCTCTCTGAGTTCACATAGTAAACTTCACCTCTTTGGTTTTGCATATTAATATGAATAAAATATTGCTTGTAATAGAGGTCATTATTTACAAATTATTGCTTCAAAAACTGTATTTACATAGTACTGTATTATACTCTTTTTCTTTTAAAATAACTTACTACCTATGTCATCAAAATGAATGGCATGCAATTTTAAACCAAAAAGTTGTCTCCACTTATGAAAACAGTACCATATTTGAATAGCAGAATACCATGTTGATTAATATTTTGAATACATAATTTTATTTTCAATCTATGAATACTCTGCACCTGTAAGATTTGATGTCTACAGTCCAGGCCCTCTTTTTATCCTCTGCCTCTATTACCTTAGATATTAAAAAGAAAAAATGCTAAATGCTGCTAAAAATGAAATGAAATTTTATGAAATGCATTTCATAAAAATGAAAATGCCATAAAAATGCCTTCTAAAGAATTCTGCTGGACAAATGGCTGTGTTTCCTGGTTCATTTATTACTTAGCAGTAATTCAGTTTTGCTTTAAGAATGAGAAGTCACCATCATAGAACTTTTCAACTGAGAGCTGTGGTAATAGTAAAATAGAAAAATCCACAGCCTTCTAATAAATAGGGCTTGCACAACCTGCCTCAGATAAGACTTTTTTTGACAGAAAGGTGGGAGCAGTGGCCGATAGCCCAGAGGGCCGTGCAGCCCTTCGGAAGGGCCTCGACAGGGGGGAGAGAGGGGCAGAGAGGAACTGTCTGAAATTCAACAGAGGCAAATGCAGGGTCCTGCACCTGGGGAGGAAGAACCC
>VZRH01002614.1:262823-273545 GCA_013397555.1 Urocynchramus pylzowi
GAGGGAGCTGGGCCTGCTCAGCCTCGAGAGGGGACCTCATCAATGTCTGTGAGTATCTGAAGGGAGGGTGTCAGTGGATGGATCCAGGCTCAGTTTGGTGCTGCCAATGGAAATTGGGAAAAGCTAGCTTAGCCAGTCTGCCTCTTGATTTTTATGCTTCACCACGAAGCAACTTGGAACTGATCCTGTTTAAAGGACTGGAGCCATGCCTAATGTATGTCTTCATGAGAACTGAAACTTTTAAGGGATCAAAGAGAATAAGCATGAGTAACTTAATCACAAAAAGTGTAGAACAGAAAGTAACAGATGACTTTGCAAGATAACCAACAAATTTGTAACAATTTCCACACATCAAAAGTGGAACCTTGGAATGGAACAGAGCAAGGCAAACTTTCCACCCATTCCTATGAGAATAACCTATCACTGGAATACTTTACCAGGAGCTGAAATTAATTTACTATTGTAGTGACTCTCATTTTATTTTTAATTGGAGCATAGCTTTTAGAAAAACAGACAAGCTGGGATGAAAGTTAGTCCTGTGGTCTGTGTTGTACAGGAAATTAGACCAGAAATTTGCAGCAGCATCTCTCTAGTCCTTATGCTAATCTATAATGCACTTTTGTGCCAGGCAATCTTGGGGCTTATTGACATGGTATAACAAAGGAATAGCTGTCAGCTTTTGAGAGACTTCTAAGAAATGTTATCTCTTGAAATTCATGGTAATGTGTGTTATGTTCCATTTATTTAATTTGATTTGTTGCTAACAGGAACATAGAGCAGAAGCCAGCTGAGCAGGGAAATTACAAGCATATATCCAGCATCAAAGTATGGTGGTAACAACACCAAGGTTGTGAGTCTGATGCCTGTACAGGCCATTTACTTAAGAATTGGACTCAATGATCCTGGTAAGTCCCTTCCAACTCACAATATTTTGGAATTCTCTGAAAAGGAAAAGTAAATAAACATGAATTTAACAGAGGACAACTAGGAATAAAATGATAACTCATACAATACTAAGTTTTAATTTTAGAGTTTCTGCTCTAATTTCCAGCTCACTATTTGTCTCTGTTCTGTTTGAGCTTCCTACAGCTTTATATTTTGCTTCCCCAACTGTTTTTTATCCCAAATCAGTTTATCCCAAATATGTTTTTTTGCACAAGAATGCTGCATACCCTGTGGTCAAATGGGTTATTATTGAAAAATCCCTTAGTTCTTCTACTGTGACTTGGGGTAGGGGGGGGGGAAAGAAAATAAAGAATCTTGTCACTCTAGTGTTTCTACTAATAATCAATTTTAGTCTTCTACTGGTAAAGCAGAAAGAAGCTTTTAACTTTCACAATTTTTTTTTTTGTAACACCATAGAATCTGTAGACCTAAATTACCTTCCTTCTGCTCATCAGACAAAAATTGTCCCTTTAAGTAGAAGGAAAAGAAATAAAAGAAAGCAAGGGAAAAGCCTAGTGCTTTTGTAAATCTCCTGTCAAGTCTCTTTCAGACTAACAAACTCAATGCTAGATATTCCAAACTTTGCTGTGCTCTTAACTAACACAGGCCCCATGATCTCATGGCTCACAGCTATGGAGAAGGTCAGGCCTCCAAACAACAAAAAGACCTCTCAGATATGGGCTCAAAAACTCTCTAAAGCTGTAGATCTCCTATGGGCCTTTTTTTCCCACTGTCTACCTCTCAGACTACATCCTCCCACACTGCCCCAAGGGCTGTGCCCTCTCTGTGGTCTGTCTATCACCATCCCTGTAGAGGTCACAGAGTTACAGAATGGTTGAGGTTGGAAGAGACCTGTTGAGGTCACCCAGAGTAAGGAAACTCACCTCTATTTTCTTTTATTCCATTAGCCATCAATTACTTTTCCCATAAATGTGTGTGGGGGTTTTTTGTCTTTTTTGTTTTGTTTTGTTTGTCTGTCTGTTTGTTTGTTTTTTGTTGTTGTTTTGGTTTTGATTTGGTTTTGGTTGGGTTTTTTTGGGTTTTTTTTGTTTGTTTTTTTTTGTTTGGTTTTTTTTTTTTTGTTTTTTTTTTTTTTTTTTGGTTTGGGTTGGGTTTTTTGGGGGTTTTTTTGTTTGTTTTTTTTTGTTTGGTTTTTTTTTTTTTGTTTTTTTTTTTTTTCCCAGAGCATAGCTTGTACTCATCATAGTGCAAATGGTTTGAGCCCACAGCCGAAGTGCTGAAGTACCTCAGACACTGGTGGGCCAATACAAGTGTAATTCTTCAAGCAGTAATTTTGTTGGCAGTGGAATTCTGACAGGGTAGCTGCCCTCTAGTACACGTGGCAGAAGGTTTGCAAGACGGTCAGGGTGTTTCCACTGCAAAGCAACAATGTGGATGAATAAGTAGTGTGAGTGTGAAGTTTGTATCTGTTCTCTTCCACTAATAGTGCCATAAGGGTTAATATTACTTGAGCTCCTCTCCCAGGAAAGTTTTGACAATGCACACAGTTCTTCTTTCTTTGGACACTTACACTCATATATCTATTTTAAAAGAGTACTTGTCAATTTCCAAGAAATTTCACACCAGGTATCTTAGGCAACGTATTCACAAACCTTCAAATTACAAAAATTCTCTAGATATTAAAAATTTCTGATTTGTTTAATTTTTTTTTCAATAACTAAGAGATAGAAGAATAAAAGAAGAAATAGCAGCACCACAAATTCATACAAAAAACAGAGCAGGAGAGAAACATACCAGCCACAAAACATACTATTACCTGTTTTTTACTGTAGTACCTATCACTGAGTCTCAGCTTCAGAAATTTTTGTGTAAATTAATACTGACTTCCTTCAGAATAATATATTTGCCCCTCAGATATACTTACGTTCCAAGATCGACAATAAAACTGAGAGAGGAATTCAGAGGGACAGACCTGTTTATTTAAGAAACAAAATAACCAAGTGGAAAAAAACCCCACCAAAACTATTTTAATTCTCAAACAAAAATGAATTTTTTCCAAATTTCTAGTATAAGACTAGAACTTCTGTTTTGCCAAACCTGTTCAAAGTAGTATATTACAGAGACAAAATCGACCCTGAAGCCAGTTCCTGAAAGCCCATGTTATTACAGCTTTTCACATCCTCTTTCAAGGCCAAGTTGGATGGGGTCCTGGGCAACCTGCTACAGTGGGTGGCAGGGAGGCCACTCCATGACAAGGGGGGTGGAACTAGATGCTGAACTTAAAGGCAGCTTCCAACCCAAGCTATTATGTGATTCTATGGTTTTATGATGTGATCTTTTTCCTCTTGGATGTGAATTGCCTCTTTAATTTATTCTGTTGCTTCAATTAAATTTGTTATACACACTAGTCTAGGGGCAAATTAGACTACCTTTCCCATCAGTTTATAAATAGCATTATATAAATACTTGAAAACTGCGAGATATGCTCTTTAATGTAACACTAATTTAATGTTGTGCGTGTAACATACTATTTCTTTTTTCTTCTAAGAAATACAGTTTTTCATGGTACAACAAGAATTGAAAAAATTGATTTAGGATTTCTTCACTGTATCTTTCATCCAGATAGAATGTATTCTATACCAGTGCAAATTATCAGTAAAGGTGTTAAGAATCAAAAGACAGAAAGGAAGCTCTTTTGTTTAAAGGATACAAATTTTTGTTGAAGCTTCTTTTTCCTGTGATGAGCGGCTGCTCTGACCTCTGCAGGTTTTTCCCTCACAGATCTACCACACATTCTCCTCAAAGCCAATATTCACCAATGAGTGCTACCATTACAATTTGATGAAGCACAGTGAATAAGGTTTGCACACAAATTCCATCTTTTCTTAACTTACTCTACTCTTGCTGATCTATAGATGACTAGATAAGTACTGCTGCAAATGTCAAAGCCATTGAAATACATATTTTTTGCAAGTAAACAGGGCCTTTGTAGGCTCTACTTGACAGCTACATGACACCTACTCAGAGTAGACCAGGCCTTGCAAATAGATAACACCATGGTCACTGCTAGAGTAGAGGGACTTCCTTGCTGTGTTGGCAGTGTGCCTCTGGGCAGCAAGCAGGCATGTCTCCATGCCTCTGAATTAATCTCCCAGTCAAACAAGATGTGGGAATGGCTTGCAAAAAACCCCCATAACAACCAACCACCACCAACAACCAAACAAAAACAAACAAATAAAAAAATCCACACAAAAATACTCCATCACAAACAAAACCCAAAGCAAACTGTCCTAGATTGCAAGGTAATGTGTGTACTCTATTCCCATCTGTCAGAGATGGGACAGTTATCTTCTATTAATTGGGCAGTTTTTATCTCTTCCACAAACCAATCCTCCCTCTGGAGAGGTATCTTCTGTTAATGGACCACTGAGTATCACTGCCTGATTGATAACATTACATCATCCCATCATGAGATGCTCTGCCCAGGGGGAGGAGCCAAGCATTCCTACCTGGATATCATCTGAGATTTTGGGACGCCAGAACAGCCTTTCCAAAGGATTCCCAGAGGAACAGCTGCCTTTTCCACTGGATCCCCAGAGGAAGACCAGGCCCATCTACACCACCACTGGCCCTTCAGAGGAAGACTATGCCCTCCTACAGGATCACTGCTCTAACACAACCACATCTGCCACTCCAGGAGGACTGCAGCCACCATTACAATTGGACTGCTACCAACACCCTGACCAACAGGGTGTCAGGTCATATACTGACCCTGTCAATGTTGTTTTGTATTACTGCATTCTTTACTTTATTTTAATTTTCTTCCCTAATAAAGAACTGTTATTCCTGCTCTCATATCTATGCCTGAGAGCCCCCCCTTAATTCCAAAATTATAACAATTCGGAGGGAGGGGTTTTACATTTTCCAGTTCAGGGGAGGCTCCTGCCTTCCTTAGCAGACACCTGTCTTTTCAAACCAAACAAACAAAACATACAAACAAAAAACCCCAAACAAAACAACCCCCCCACCCCCAAAATGCAAAGAGAAATCCAGTATGAGAGTTGCACTTTCTGCCCTGCAAAATGCTCTGCATCCTTCCAAGAAAGATGCTCAGGTTTGCTGACCAGCATCAATATAATGGCCTTTAGAGTCACTTCACACATTGCAAGAATATCTAAATCAAATTTATGAAAAGTATAGTGTATACATATAGGAGTGGAAAACAGGAGTGTAAAAATGGAACCATGGCATTTGATAGGAATTAGACTAACACTTGAAACACTTCATTGTGGAAAATTCACTTCAAGCAATAATTTTGTTGGCAGATCATAAATCCATAAAATGTGTCACAGGCTCTAGCACTAAGGAAAGAGAGGCCTAGAGGAGCTTTCCAGCTGGTTCTCGTTCTGAAGTGGCCTTTTCATTTTTAACATGATAGCAGATGCTGATATAAACGATTTTGGCTGAGTTGCTACTAATTGGTCTTTTCATATGCAATTAATTTCTTTGTTTCTTGTTCACTAAGGGATTTAATCACCGCAAAATAGAAATTTGCCAATTTTCCTTTAGAAAAATGCCCATTAAACTTTCCATTAAAATAAAATCCTCAGATCTTCCATTGAAAGGAGTTATTCACATATTACTGTAAATGTCTGTAAAATAGTATGTTTCTCTTCCAAGAATAAAGATTTTTCAACTGTACACATTTCACTCATTTCTATCTTAAAACCAAAGTATGCAAGCAAGACTGTACAAGAAAACCTAGTGACCTGGAAAAAGTTGTCAGCAATAGCAGTCACATGGCTTTCATGAAGAAATCATGTGTTTCATACAGCCGATTGTGTGCAGGTATCAAAACTCTCCAGCTGCGACACACATTTTCAAGTATCTTCCTGTCAGGACTGATTCAAACTCTGGCTCCTCAAGCCACATCTAAGACCACAGACTTTTGTCTTTTTTTGTTTTTAGCTTTATTTTCTTAGAGCCTTTGATTAATCAATAATTTTAAAATGACCGTTTTTTCTTGCCTTCTGATTGAGGGTTTTTTTTCCTTATTCTGCCGATGAAGGTCTGTGAGACATACTCTGGTTGATTTTGTTGTGATGACTGCATATGTGAATTTGCCAGATTGAACCCAGGCAATAGAGCCAGGGGCATATGCTTCCATCCAGATTCTGATGCAGAAGCATCAAGTTCTGATAGACAAGTTGGGTGAAAAAGTATATTCAGCCATAGCTGTCTCTGTACAGTGACTTTATTTTAGTCTCTATAGAAAAGTTTTGACACTTTAAATCTTCTCAAGTCACAGCTCAGAGAATAACTGGACTCTGTTCCATTTTATGCACCCTTAGGAGACTTGTTTTTCAAGCTTCCCTTTGCCAATAAATAATGCTTTTGCAGCCACAAAGGCAGCAATGCAATTATTCACTTAATACAAAGGAAGGAGCAAGGGGAAGAGAAAGGATATTTGGTCTGCAGTACATTGAAGTCTGTTCTGAAAAGCCAGAAAATATTCACCACTTGTACATATCCTTCTAGTGTGAACCCTTTATATGCAATCCTTCACTTCCAAGTACAGCACTAAGTCTGGAATCCTCACCTACAAGCTCTGCATCATTAATGATTTTCCTCATCACTACTGTCCTTCCTTTTCATTATCAGATCACATCTTATCTATATGTACTATTTATGCCACTAATATTTATAACATTGCAAAGTAAGAGGAGAACAATTTGCAATAAATCCACTGCTGGCTGAAGGGCTTCCTCCCAATCATTCCTAACACACTAAACTCAAGCCTTGTTACTATATGCTTTGTGCTTGTGTAACTATGTGTGTTATATTAAATGCTACATAGAAATAGCAACTATAAAGTCAAAACATTTTAGATGAAAGGCCATATAAAGAGAAAAATATATATCTATATCCAGGAGATACAAATATGATATTTTGTAGGGAAAGTCTAACAAAGTATCAGCTCTTAGGAGTACCTCAGGGCTGATTTTGGTAGATTTATGGGTGTACCTCTACTCAAATATTTGTATTTATGAATACATAAGTGATATTGGCCAGAAAAAAACAACAAACAATTTTTTCCCCATTGACTCAGTATTCACCAGTATTTACTTTTCTTAAAAACAGCCCAGTCTAAAGTATAGGTGCCCTTCACAGTGTTTTTTGAGAAAATATGCGCCTTCTAAAAAAGGAATTATGAACCTACCTAGAACATATGAACACGTAAAAAATTAAAAATCACCACTATCACAAATGCAACTCAGTTTAGAGACTCAAGAAAGCCAGTTCAGCTCAAACTTTCTTTAAAATTCAATATATATACACAGTCTTTCTCCCATCTTTTGTTTTTCTGCTAGAAACCATAGAAGTATACAGTTTTTAAGACCTAATTTTTCCTCCTTTCTGCTCTTCCACTTGTGATATTGTTCCAGTTACAGTTTTTTATGTTATTTTTTCTCAAAAGCATCCAAAAGTCAGTTATAATTAGCTGAAATAACGCGAAGGTTTAGCTCTGTTTCTAGTAAGCTAAACTGTCTCCTGTAGTGCAAAAGAACCAAAGCAAAATGAAAATGTATGCAACATAATATTTTACTGAAAGACCAGTAGAAAACCCCCCAAAAAACCCCCACAAAACAAAGCAAAACAACCCTAACCCTTGAACAAAATAACATGAAGATGACACAAAACTTGGAATTAATTTGTAAGTTAGGAAGAAAACTCTGTTACATTTTTGGTAGCTCTGAGATTTTATAAGGTAGAGAACTACCTGCAGATTTCTAACCAACAGTCACCTGTTTTGAAGAACAAATTAATTCAGCAATTCCACTAGAAAACAAGTAAGTGGGTAGTTGGAACTTCGATGCTAAGAAAACAAGAAAAACCATGCTACCATTGCTTTTGCGTCTGGCTGTGTCTAGAAACTATTTAGGAAGGAGGACTGCCAGCAGCCCATTACTCTGAATTTACCAAAGAAGAAGTAAAAAAGCAACTCTAAACCCAGCCAGTCACATTTATTTAAATGCAGTGGAGTAATGCAAACAATGACGCAAACAACCTCTCTAGCACTGGCAGCAATAAGATGAAATAGATCCCAGTACTCAGTCTTGTCAACAACATGGCATAGTAGGGAAACTTGAAGTCTTTAAAGTAAAAGGAAATGGTCCATGTATTTACAAAACTGTACAGACTCCTACAGGTCTCTTAATAATAATTAGTAACTAGTACTATGTCTTATAAACACACAATTTTACTATGACATGCCAGAAAAAACTTCACCATTTGAAGCAGTAGCATTACTGGAAACAGTATCATTAACAGTCTGGTAATTTTAAAATACAACAAGGCATTCTGATGAATAGGACCATAAAAAAATCCAAAACAAAATAAACATAAAATCCTAACACATCCTCAACAAGTCCCACATATTCTAATACCAGCAAACATGTCCCAACTGAGCATGTGTGTATTGCTTGTGTGGCAGGGAAGGCTGCCATTTAAGAAGTGGAAAATTTCCTTTCTGACTTCCATGTAGAATCCAATTAACTCACTTGTATTGCATTTTATACTTGGTCATGTAAAGCAGCACACAAATTTAAGCCCCCAAAGTGGATACTGAATCACTTTGCTGTGGAAGGAGGCCAATGTTTCCTCTCAAAATAAGAGCTTATAAAACAAAAAAGAACAAGAAAAACTATGCCCTTCCTGGAAGGAAGCAGAAGATCTGATGTTGTGTGCCCAAGCCTCTGAGGATATGGTGCTACATGCTTAGTCACATTTTGTGACTGAATGAACACAGCTCCTTCTTCTGGTGCTTTGAAAAGAGACTCTCTTCTACTGAATCTTTGTTTTTATTGAAATTGGGTTACTTTGAGAAGTTTTTGCCTTTCTCTATTTATAACCATCCAGCAGCATGAAATTCTCTGAAGTGAAGAATTTCAGGTTTCTACCTTCAACCTCTTTGTGGAGATCAGCTGAAATCACACAAAAGGTCCCAATCCAGATACAATTAGCCTGTTCATCTAAGTCTCATTTCCTTGGAAAATCAAGTTGAAACCTCTGTTTTGGAGTGCCTAGACCCATATTTTGTGCATTGGCCCATAATTAAACATGTTTATTATGATACAGGATATAATATATTTTGGAATTCTTTGAATTAGAGTCTCTATAAAACAAACTTCTAACATACATCTAGACTGTCCATAAATTCCATCCCTTTATTACCTGAATTAATGCCAGCCCAATGAAAATCAGTTTAAAAAGTATCATGTCTTTTTGCTAAATTTAATTGCAAGTAAAAATGCTTTTAAAAGCATAAAATAAAATCATTACCATCAGATTACCTTTAAAATAAAGCATCTGCTGTAAGAAATGGTTTCTCTCCTAAGCTTTAAAATAATGAAGAGAAGAAATAACTGTGTTACATATTTTTTCAAAACTTCAAATGCATACATGCAAGGAAGTCCACCAATGCCTCTTTACTATGTTTTCCATTTGTCCACACTACATGGGCTCCCTGTGTACTTCCCAAATTTGATCTTGCTATACTTGTCTTTTTGCATTCCCCTTTTCTGATATAAGCTATTTACCTATCCCATAAAATTAATTTGGCATTATAGTACTTTCTTAAAAAAAAATTAGTTCTGCTGCCACAGTTGTGCTAGGGCAACTTTACAAGACTAAAGGACACGAGATTACCATTTACTTAAAGTAAGAAACATTTTGGAGATGCAATTTATTTTGGAGAAATGCATTTTTCACAGTATTCTGTTCTTTCCCTAGGAAAAAGCCAATTGTTCAGACTGCTGAAAAGAATTTTTAGTTGCAGACATATGCCCTGTCATCTCACATGTGCATTTATAAACCAAACCAACCCACAACAACAGGACTGAATTCCTTTTCTATGGTCCTCATCCTAGATAGCTATATTAAAAGGTCTTCATAGTTGGCTAAATGTACACATTCAGAATTTTAGTTTTGTTTTCTTCAATGTAAGTAAATTGAAATTTCTAATGTCACCTAAATTGGAGAGGGGAAAGAGTGATTTTCCTGCAATATAGGCTATATTTTAGTTTGGAAGATGAGGGAAAAGTTTTGTTGAACTAGTATTTTAAAATCTCTGTTGCATCTCTAGTATCTTTGTATGAGTAGCAACAGCAAAAACCAAAGTAATTCAACAAGCTATGACTGGCTGGCAGAAACAAACAACCCGGAATATATCTTAAAATCATCCTTTTAAGATTGATGTATACAAGCAGAATGGTATAGTTTCCCTTCCTCCATCATCAATTGATTTTTTGTCTACTCATGTTTGAAATTTAATTTCCTACAATTTGACTTTGATCAAAAAACTCCTGTACAGTGAAAAAGGGTTTTCACTATTTCACTTGTCAATGACTTCCTATCAAATTATTTTTCATTTCACTGTGCCTCACTGGTACAGTTGATTTTTCATTGACTTCTATTAGTAGTCACAGTTGCTCAAGCACTGTTTCTCAAAGAAGCCATTAACTTTCAGCTTGCTTTTTAGAAATCTGTGTTATCACAAGAAGTGTTTGTAAAAGTAGTTAATACAAGCTGTCACACAAAAGCACTATCCTTAGACTCTAAATTATGTTGTACTGTAAAGGGCTATTCAACCAACACTCAATTTACCAATTCCTATTCTATGATACTGTATAAGATGTGATACATAGAATATTGATAATAATTTCTCCACCCCAACCCCTCAATGACTTCACTTCTAGCAGGAAATTTTAGAGAAGTTTTAACAAGAAAACAAACAAACAAACAAACAAACAAACA
>VZRH01002614.1:278868-305367 GCA_013397555.1 Urocynchramus pylzowi
CCTGGCCATCCTGTAAGTGCTGTGTGATGACACTCAATATAAACTGTTCCATCACCTTACCGGGTACTGAGGTCAGGCAAACCGGCCTATAATTACCAGGATCCTCCTTCCCACCCTCTTTGTGAACTGCAGTCACATTGGCCAGCTTCCAGTCAGCTGGAACCTCCCCAGTGAGCCAGAACTGTTGGTAAATGATGGAGAGCAGCTTCACAAGCTCTCTGCCAGTTCCCTCATCACCCTGGGATGGGTCCTATCTGGTCCCATGGATTTATGAACATCCAAGCAGCTCAGCTGCATCCAGCAGGTCTCTGACTGCCTCCTCCTGGATAATGGGGGGACCATTCTGCCCTGACACCATCTACCAACCCAGGAGGACAGTTGTCCTGAGGACAACATGTCTTTCTGTTGAAAACTAAGGCAAAGAAAGTGTTCAGTACCTCTGCCTTTTCCTCATCTTTAGGTACTAAGTTCCCTCCTGCATCCAGTAGAGAATGGAGGTTGTCCTTACCCTTCCTTTTGCCATTAATGTAATTTTAAAAGTATTTTTTATTGTCCTTCACAGAAGTTGCCTGTTTGAATTCTAACTGGGCTTTTGCCTCTCTAATTTTTTCCACATGCCCTAGCAACCCCCTTAAACATTTCCTACAGATACCTGACCCTCCTTACAAAGCTGATACACCCCATTTTTTCCCTTAGTTCCTCCAAAAGTTCCTTGCCCATCCAGGCTGGACATTTGCCTCATCGACTTTCAGCACATTGGGACTGTCTGCTCCTATGCCTTCAAGATTTCTGTTTTGAAGCATGTTCACCTTTCCTGGACTCCTTTGTTCTTAAGTGCTGCTTGCCAAGGAACTCTCCAAATAAGTCTCAATAGACTAAAATCTGCCCTCTGGAAGTCCAGTGTTCAAGTTCTATTGTTGCCCATTCTTGTCTTGCCAAATATTGAAAACTTTTATTTCATGATCACTATGCCTCAGACAGCCTCCAGCCACCACATCTCCCACCAGCCCTTCTCTGTTTGCAACAGCAGGTCGAGTGTAGCCCTTCCCTGATGGGGTCGCTCACCAGCTGTGTCAAGAAGTTGTCCTTCCACACACTCTAAGAATCTTCCAGACTGCCCCTTCTCTGCTATGGTGACTTCCCAGCAGATGTCTGGTAGGTTAAAAAACAAGAACCTACAAGAACAAGGGTTGGTGATCTTGAGGCATCCTTCAGCTGCTTGTGGAATAAATTATCCACCTCTTCTTCCTGGCTGGGTGGTCTGTAACAGACTCCCAGTAGGATATCAGCCTTGTCAGCCTTCCCCTTAATTCCTACCCATAGGCACTCAACTGTCATCATTAGTTTAAATTTCCACAGCGTCAAGAGCCTCCCTAACATACAGAGCCACCCTTCCACCTCTTCTCCTTTTCCTGTCTCTCCTGAAGAGCTTGTAGCCATCCAGTGCAGTGTTCCAGCCATGTGAGTCATCCCACAACATTTCTGTGATGGCAACCACATCAGAGCTTTGTTGTTGCACCATGGCCTCTAGCTCTTCTTGTTTGNCACCAGCCCTTCTCTGTTTGCAACAGCAGGTCGAGTGTAGCCCTTCCCTGATGGGGTCGCTCACCAGCTGTGTCAAGAAGTTGTCCTTCCACACACTCTAAGAATCTTCCAGACTGCCCCTTCTCTGCTATGGTGACTTCCCAGCAGATGTCTGGTAGGTTAAAAAACAAGAACCTACAAGAACAAGGGTTGGTGATCTTGAGGCATCCTTCAGCTGCTTGTGGAATAAATTATCCACCTCTTCTTCCTGGCTGGGTGGTCTGTAACAGACTCCCAGTAGGATATCAGCCTTGTCAGCCTTCCCCTTAATTCCTACCCATAGGCACTCAACTGTCATCATTAGTTTAAATTTCCACAGCGTCAAGAGCCTCCCTAACATACAGAGCCACCCTTCCACCTCTTCTCCTTTTCCTGTCTCTCCTGAAGAGCTTGTAGCCATCCAGTGCAGTGTTCCAGCCATGTGAGTCATCCCACAACATTTCTGTGATGGCAACCACATCAGAGCTTTGTTGTTGCACCATGGCCTCTAGCTCTTCTTGTTTGTTAATGCTGCATGCATTAATGTACATGCATCTCAGCTGGGCTGCTGATTTCTCCCCTAACTCAGGCTTACCACCTTTGGGCCTGCTTCCAGACAGCCCAGCTGCATCCCCTTCCCCCTTCAGACCTAGTTTAAAGCCCTATCAATGAGTTCTGCCAGTTCAATGAGCTAAAATCCTTCTGCCCTTAACAAAGAGATGGAGCCCATCCAGTTCCAGCAGGCCAGGTGCCAGGAAAGTTGCCCCATGATTGCCCCATGAAAGTTGCCACATGATGACAGGGGCCCCAGTTGCCCCAAAATTTTGCCGATGGCACCAACCCTTGAGCCACTTCTTGATACTTTTGAGTTCTCCTGTTCCTTTCATTCATGCAGTTCTTCACTGCATGTAACCAATTTAATTTTTAAAGAATTGTTAGGTTAATATCTTATTAATATTTAAGTTATCAAGTCTATATCAATCTACAGCAAAAGAAAATGGGCTATTAATATGATTCACAAAGTGGTATGTAATACATAGGTAAAAACCAGGGCCATCCTGATTTACCCCCTGGCCTTTCATAACCCTGAATACAAGATGATTTACAAGTTTTGTGCTCCCCATCTGATGTTAAGTAGAGTACACAGTCTTCCTCTTGTATTTTTCCTTTCAGCAACTTATGTGCCTTGCTGTGCCTCTTGACATAAACCCTGAATACTGGGTCTCTGTGCAAATCCCACAATACACAGTGTTTTGTTAATCCATTCCCATAAAACTCTTCAGGGCTCATTAGCTAAAATGAAACTAGGCTTTTGAAGCACATCTTGACAGAGCATCATTTTAAAGCATGTTAAGAAGAGGCTGAGCTTTCAGAAAAGAGCTTGAATATGGAGTATTCCAGCCAATATGCATACTTCTGAGATATTAAACTAAAGATAATTGAAATTCAGGATGGAGCAGCATATGCAGTCAGACTTGGACTGAGTATCTTTCTAATTAAAATAGCTGGAAAATAAATGGACATACAAATTGGAACGTACCTTTTAAGACCTCAGCTGGTGCATCTTTAGAAAACAAAGTACAGTTGTTACGTTGTTACAATAACAAAAGTGCTAAAAAGGTAATAAAAAGTTGGTAGTACAGAAAGTACAGATAATAGAACAGATAAATGGTGATGCATTATATACCTAGAAATATATAATCAGATCTTAAAGCTGTCCATTCTAGCAGCATTGGAGAATGGGAGTCTTTGAAACATGGCTAAATACCAACAAGTTCTTGGGATTCTGTTATTACTAGCAAGTTTAAAAATATTATTTGCGCTTAAAAAAATTTAAAACATACCCCCCCGCCCCCCAAAAATAGGCAAATTGTATTTTATTCCTCAGTGACATTTCTGATAAGCATTTTCTCAGAATACATTTAGTGGATGTAATTGCAGGAAATTATGTGTTGAATCATTACTGCCACAATATGGCATATGTATTCTACTAACCAGGTCAGAGACAAAAGGTGACATGCAAATACTTCAGAGAATGTCATACAATTATCCTCCTCCCAGTCACTTCAAGCATTCATATTTTTTTCCTCTGCTTCCAAATACTGACTGCCACACGGGTAAGTATAACCTGTTCTCCAGTTAGGCACGGCCACTGGAAAAGTGTCCTGAAGAGGATCATGTTTATAGCTATAGGTGACTTACCAGCTCTGCAAAATTCAGTACCCTCAAGCCTCTGCTCTTAAACCTCTGACAGGCCACATTTCTGACTCTCTATAGAAAAAAAGGGGCAGAAATATTTAGGAGAATAAAGAGAGCAACATTTAGTGATTAAATCAGGAGATTCACTGTTGCATGAACAACTAAACCACCTTAACGCAGGATCTGCAATAGTTTGTATTGCAGCTGTTAGGCTTGTTCCACTGAAAGAAGAAAACATCTTTCTGTAATTGTAGGAATAAGAGTTTGATATGCAGAACTAAATGGAGCTAGTGTGCAAACGTGGATATAACAAAAATGGCTTTCAAATAAATAAACTTGAATTACTGAAAATACAGTAAGGTTGTAACAAAACCATAGGGTTTTAATTACAAGAGGCAGAAAAATTTTCAGAATATTTATTTCAAAGAGGAGACCTAAAGCAGAAGAAAGAGAATTTTTAAGGGTTGTCAGGAAGGAAAATCTTTATGGTAATTCAGCACTTTTGGAGGACTACTGTGCCCATTCTGTTAACAACTTCTATGGAGCTCCTATAATAAATGCTGAAAATAGCTTCACAATGTAATGCACATAGTTACACGAAAACAAATCCATGACCATTTCCACTACTACAAGGCAGTGACAAGAGTTGGGGAAAAACTAAAGGAGATTTAATCTCTATTACTCATAAGAAGTCATTGTTTTCCAGTAGGGATGTAATCCAAATACAAAATGTGTTTCCACTTCTCTTGTTCATTTACCAATAAGCAAGCATTCCTAATATCTGTGCCAGGCAATGTTTTGAAGTGTTATCTGTCACTTTTTACTAACCAACAACAAAAAAGTTATCTTTCCACGGATGTGTAAAGAAACAAATTCAGCCTAGGAGATGAGGTTGGGGAACAAAAACTGAAAAAAGCATCCCCTCTAAACCCAGCAGTTATTTCAGATTCACCATTCATATTGTGTAGGATTCAGAACCATCTTCCACGCTGGTTACCAGGGAAACAGCTCTCATGCATTCTAAAATCCCACATGTTAAAAGCACATTCTGGAGAATTTTTCCCTGCTGATGACAGGAAATATGATTCAGAATATGGGATTCTCCACTTCCAAAGTTAAATTAACAGAGGGAGAGGCTCCAAACACATTTAATAATAATAATCGAAAATTCTGTAAAGAAAAAAAAAAATCCAAAACCTTAAAAAAACTTATTTATAAGTTCATATGGACTATTGCTATACATATATCTGAATGTCAGCTTCTGGCATGACTTAGTTGACACCTACATAACTTGCTACTTCAATGTTATTTTTGCTGCTAAGTGTAAAGGTGGAAATGACAATGTATCTTCAAATAAGCCTTTAAATTATAAGACTTTCACAAATCAAAAAAATATCATACATAATTTTTTAGTGAGGAACAATTTAATAAAGTTCCATGTCTCATTCCAGTCTTTCATGCTATAGGAGTGCAGGACAAAGTTAATCTTAATTCCATCATTCTAAGTAATTCCAAACATCTTGACGGAAAGTATGGGAGCAAAAGCAGCATTGGAACCAAAAGTTACAACCTCTGATCAAATCCTCTAAGATTTTGCTCATATGGTATGAGGCTTTGTGAAAAAATATTTCACATGCTTAATTAGCAAAAGCTACTGTCCTCATCCCCCAAAGAGTCTGCTACTTTTGAAAATATCAATGCTAAAATTATTTCTTTAATAATTTTATTAAAAAATAGAAAAGTTAGACAATGCAGACACACGTGTGTACATGTGCATGTGTGCATATGTATCCTATAAAACTGACAGTAGCACCTGGACGGGCTTTCAATAGAAAAAAAATCAAAAACTTTTCAGAAACAACTTCCTTCAATAATTCTCTCAGGAAGACTGGAACAAGCATGTGGAGGGTAGGTAGGCCAGAGCAACGTGCATGTTATAGCACAGCAATGCTCCTCCACTTTGTGACAGTTTAGCTTATTTAAAAATTATCCTTCATGATTAAAATTTAAACTTTATACATGGTTTTTCATTTATTTTGGCAAGATCACATCAGTAATTGTTTAATACAATACAATACACAAGAGAGAAATTTATTCTTGCAATAGGTACAGAGGCCATTGTATAGAGGCAAGATTGTAATTGCAGCAGTGGGGATAGACTGGGGAATGACCGGCTGGAGTGAAACCCCACAGAAATGAACCTGGGGGTCCTGGTCTGTGGCAAGTTGAACAAGAGTCAGCAGTGCCCTGGCAGCCAGGAGGGCCAGCCCTGTCCTGGGGGACATCAGGCACAGCATTGCCAGCTGGGCAAGGGAGGGGATTGTCCTGCTCTGCTCTGAGCTGGGCAGCCCCACCTTGAGTGCTGGGGGCAGTTTTGGGTGTCACAATACAAGAAACATATTAAACTGTTAGAAAGAGTCTAAGGGAGAGGTATGAAGATGGTGAAGGGCCTTGAGGGGAAGCTGTGTGAGGAGCAGCTGAGGTCACTTGGTCTGTTCAGCCTGGAAGAGACTGAGGGGAGACCTCTTTGCAAGACTACAACTTTACTCTTTACTCTTAGCCTTGTGGTGGCTAAGAGCTGGCCTGGAGGCCTCACAGCCACAGGTAACCCTAATTACTTAACTTGACCAACCGAGGCTGTTGGGGACACAGGCAGGTGGCAACTGAGTTCAGCCAGTCAGGCCCAGCCAGCTTTGTACCTCTGGATAAAGGGAACTGCACTCACCCAAAACTGGCTGCTGCTGCATGGACCTCGAGTGTCCTGTCATGTGTCCGTCTCAGCTGTGACAAGCCCTGTGATGCATGGGACAAAGACAAAATGCCAAGTCACTCCCAAGATGCAGATCAGCAGCACTCAGTTTTAGCATACTTTGAGCATACTTTGAGCTCTGTCGAAAGATCATTTTAAGGACTAGTCTAAAGACTAATCTATCAACACTTGCTCAAAACTGCAGAAAAATTTTCATGTGTCACATTATAGACATAGATACATTAATAGAGCAAGCACTCAATTAAAAATTGAAGTTTTCCAGGACAATATTTTTTCCTTTTTTTTTTTTCTAAAATTACAAAAACAAAAGAAAAATCTGCCATGCATTACTCATTATTTACCTCTGAACCACAAGTAGTCTTCCACTCTTTATGATCCACTGATATACACTGCTCAAATGCATAAATTTCAAACTGTTTTTCTAAAATATTTGCTGAGACTATCCTTCATTATTTGGTTCTTAAATTAGCATTGTGTGCTGCTGAACACAGGGAGAATAATTTACTGTTCCCATAGTTCTGTTTATTTTTGCTTACAAATCAATAATATCAGTGTGCATAAATGTCTGATAGTGAGAGCAAAGAAAACAGGGTTAAACTCCTCTACTGTTGCCCACTGAAAGGACAGGAGACAATGGACATACACTGGAATATTAGAGATTAAACTTAAGAAAAAACCTTATTATTTAACATGAAAGCAACTTAATATACAACTATTCTGTCCAGGGTGGTCTTTATCTTTGGAGTATGTTCAAAACTCAACTGGACTCAGTCCTGAGTAGACTGCTCCAGGTGACCCTTCTTTGGGCAGGGGCATAGCTGATGCAATCCCCAAGGTTCCTTCCTACCTCGATGACTCTGTTGTTCTATGACAGACAAAAACACTGCCCAAAATAACACAGCAGTGCAGCAGTGAGAATCTGGAAACCCTGTTCTCAGAGGCAGGGACACCTCATATAAAACTTCCATTGAGCCAAAATATAACTGAGCTTGAAAAGGTTATTCAGGTCAAAAGAGGACAAGAATCTAAACACCACCAGTCCTGCACAGCTCTGTGAGATGAACCAAACAGGATCTTACCTAGAGAAAGAGTGGTGACTACATGAAAACAGTCTCCTAAGAGGCTGGGTGGGATCAAAGCACAGCTGCTGTGCCTCCATATTGCATACCATCCAATTTTCATGTAAACATTTGGACTACAGACCACAGATCTTCTATTATTCTCCAACAATTCTTTTTCCTAGCAGTATTATTTAGTTCTGCTCAAAAAAGGCTAAAGTACAGACTTTATATCAGAAAAGATAGCAGGTAAACAGTTTGTTGCCTGCCAGTAAGATTAGGGATTGCCAGAAAAAGAATTTGGGGTTATTCAGAAAACTCTCATAAATACCCCGTAACCTCCCACATATTAATCTTAAATGCCTATTATTAAGACTGACCTCATCTTCCTTTCTTCTTGTTCTCCATGAATCAGCAGCTTCTCAGCCTTCTAAATACTAATGAATATTAATAGTAAATACTAATATTCTTGCTCTGTCTAAGGTTTTCTCTGGTGGATTTGCACTACTACAAACAAATAAAACTTTTTAAAGAAGGAGAAGCTGAATAGAATGCAAGAAGAACCAGTGGATGAACCCAGAGAGTAGTCAAACTTAGTGTGGCCATTTAAATTTATAGCATTACAGTATAAAATTAGTTTAAAATTTAAACTTGGTCCCAAATATTATAATGGAGAAGTTCACTCTCAAAACAAACCAATTCTCATTTTACATCACAACTAATAGGGACACAGGATTTCACTCTAATTTCTCCATCAGATCTAAGTCTTAAGATAGCCAAAATCTTTCCCCCAGTAGTTATGTGTGGTGGGTTAACCTTGGCTGGATGCCACCTGCTTACCAAGCTGACCTATTACTTCCTCTTCTCAGCTGGAAAGGGGAGGGAAAATCGGATGGAAAATGACTTGTAGATTCAGATAAGGCAGTTTGCTAAAACAAAAGTGAAAGTTTGTTTGATTACAAGGAAAGGGGGAAAAAAATTATTCTTTACTTTCCATCAGCAAGTGATGTCTGGCCACCTCCTGGGGAGCAGGGCTTCAGCACATATAGAGGTTGCTCCAGAAGGCAAATACTGTAAATAACAAATGCCCCTCCTCCTTTCCTTAGTTTTATATCTGAGTGACATCACATGGTATGGAGTTCCCTTTGGTCAGTTTGGGTCAGCTGGCCTAGTTGTGTCCCCTCCCAGGACCACCCCAGCCTGCTGATGGGGCAAAATGTAGAGAGACACGGCTGATGCTGTGCCAGTGTTGCTCAGCAGTAGCCAAAACACTGCTGTGTTATCAACACCTTTCCAGACACCAATGCAAAGCACTGTGAGGGCTGCTGTGGGAAAATTAACTCCAGCTCAGCCAGAACATATATACTATGAAAAATATTTTCATCCAAATAATTCAAGGGTTGGAGAAATCCAGACTCCAAAACCAAGACTCTCCAGCCTGCTCATCCTGGGGCTCACCCCGCCATGACTCAGTGATATTAACCAAGCTGTACACAGGAAGGCAGCAGTTACCAAAGGATGCCATCCCCAGTTGAAATTTTTATCTCATCTCTTATGAAGCTATACACAGTTTCTAGATGAAGAAGCTCCTTACAATTTGCCTACTAGATTCTGTATTTTCCATTTACTTTCCTACATCTTTTACTATAATCACACTGAGATTCTGTTATTTCTTGTTCAAAAAGCTACAAAATTAAGCTTGGCCTGAAACTGCAAGTATTATTTGTATATTCTGCTTTGTGTTCAAACAGCCAGCAGTTCAACAAAACAATTTCTCCAATTGAGCACAACATACAATGCTGCATTTAGCTGTAGAAAGTGAGTTTTACAGTTATTTCAGTAAGAAAAAATACAAACAGAATATATATATGTATATAACTCCTTTAGCTTAGTGGTGCTTTTTTTTAGTCCTATATTTTTCAAAACCAACTGAACTGCTCTCATGCTCATCTGTCTTCCTGGTGAAAACAGCTAATGAATATAGAAAACTATCTTCAGTGTTTTCAGTTAAAGCAGAGCAACATTGTACAGCAATGTGATATCCTAAAAGCAAACAGGAGAGAAACAGAAAACAGTGAACACTATAGCATTTAAATTGCATAAATGTAGAGCATTGTACTGAAGAAAGCAAATTGGAGTAAAAGTTACTTCACAATATTTCAAGACATCAGCAGCACAAACTAAAAACTCCTATAGTGCAATGTTTTAAGAGACAATTCTTACTTCTTAAAATATTCACAACACAATCCAACAGACATCAGTGTAGATGGTTAGAGCAGTCAGACAGATTTGTACATGGTTAACAGGCAAAAGCAATTACAAAACAGATATATGATGCTGAAGGTGGATCAGTATTCGGGTTTTCTTTTTTTTCAAATCAGTTTTGCCTTAAAAAAGTTTTGTAATCCAATATTGAGAGAAGCCTATTTAAACTCAGTTCCTGACCTACAGTTTTGTTCAGTCTTCCTGACAACTTTCTGTTGGAAGCCTGGTTGGTTATTTGGTGATGTACATCATTCATGCTGCCAAGCCTTGAGACCCATGGGCATCAGAGCTGAAAGCAGAGTCTGTAGCAAAGGAGTGTGAGCACTAGCACAGTGTCCTGCCAGCTCACTGTGCTCAGACTGCTCTGGTGCTGCTCAGAGCAGAGAGGCAGCTCCAGACTGGGAGCTTTGACTCCTGAGACCTTTTGCATCAAACTGTGGGGGCACAAGCAACTACCACAGAAAAGCAAAGCTTTCCTGACTGAGGCTGCTTCCCCTTAGTTTAGGATTTTGTATCAGGTAGTTCCAAGTATCAGGTTTTCTTTCAGCCACTGCTGTGAGCTTCGTTTCCTCCACACCCAGTTCCAGAGCAGCAGGAATTCTATTGGATGTGTGTTTGGCAGCTGTGCAGAGCTTTATAGCAGTGGCTAGAAAGGCTTAAAGCTGTCAGCTTCGTCTGCACGGGAGCCCTCACCGACATCTCACCAAGATGAACACCAGTGAAACAGAGCTGTGGAAGAAGTCGTGTGGTTGGTGCAGGATGTGGGAGCTCCGCAGGGCGACCCCGGGTGCTGGCCTCAGGCCTACAAACACCGACCAGGCCTCAGCACAGCCATCCCTGGCACCACGGCATCCTCAGAGTGCCTTGGCACTTCGGGCTGGCCTTTGGTTCCTCTCGAATGAAAGCCACCCAGGCACCAGGGAAGGGAAGGGAAGGGAAGGGAAGGGAAGGGAAGACACCCTTCTGCTTCTGTCTCAGCAGAGCTCTGGGTCCCCAGGCTGTCTGCAAGCTGTGAAAGGCAGGGCACTTGCCCGCTATCGGTGTCGGCTGGTGGAGGGCTTCATTTTGGAGGGCTTTTTTGGACTTAGCTGTATTTCATTCCTTGCTGATGTAGTTGAATCTAGCACTGAGCTTACCGTTTTGTGTTTTTTAAGGCATACAGTCTGGNAAGGGAAGGGAAGGGAAGGGAAGGGAAGGGAAGGGAAGGGAAGGGAAGGGAAGGGAAGACACCCTTCTGCTTCTGTCTCAGCAGAGCTCTGGGTCCCCAGGCTGTCTGCAAGCTGTGAAAGGCAGGGCACTTGCCCGCTATCGGTGTCGGCTGGTGGAGGGCTTCATTTTGGAGGGCTTTTTTGGACTTAGCTGTATTTCATTCCTTGCTGATGTAGTTGAATCTAGCACTGAGCTTACCGTTTTGTGTTTTTTAAGGCATACAGTCTGGGAATTTCGCTCACACCCAGGTCTGGCCTGCAGCTGTAGCAAAGCATCATTCAGGGCAGCTGCAGTGCAGTGACAGGGGCTGCCTCAGGTGTCCTGCAATTAGCAGCAGCATTACAGTAGGAATGCTTGATGTTCCTTAATACAGAAATCAGTGATTTAGAACAATTATTATTGTCTCCTTTGACGAACTGCAAGCAAGCTGCTTAACTACTGTAACCACAAAGAGCTGCATGACTATATGTGCTTCAGCTGGAAATATACCTCTGTACTGAGGGTGGTTGAGGTGGGAACTCCTTCAGGCTAAAGTTCCCATGGCTTCAGTAACTTCTTTCAGGTTCAGCGCCTTCTGTTCTCAGGCTAGAATCAATTCCATAGCTCTTTAAGGACACTAATGTAATGTAGCAGTATGTCATACTCCATGTTCCAGAGTCTGAGACTCATTTACAGGTTTGCAAACAGTGGAGAATACAATCTTTATGACCTTCTAAATGTACTTAAGTTCAGTAAAATAAAAACATAATTTTAAAATCTCTTTTGAAGGTTATTTCCGGTGCAGAAAGCCTTGTATTGTGTTTTCTTTATTTTTCTTTTTTTTTTTTTTTCCTTTTTTTGTAATGGGGAGAAACATTTATTGCATAGAAGCTAGATACTCAGTTTTATAATTACACTGTATGCATTAAAAATTAGACTGTTATAGGGTTTTTCCCCCTCAACTTTTCTTTCTCCATGCATGTGTTTAAAGTTTCCTTAGAGATTGTTACTTTACTTTGTCTTCCCCCATCATGTTTTTCTCTACTGGTTTACTCTAAAGAAAACAAACCTTCTGATGATACTTGAACTTTTGAACTTCCAGAGTTTTGAACACTTTTAATAACAAGGAACAAGGTTTTGATTTGTGCAACAGGGATAGGTGAAACCATTAGAAAATAGAAATATGAACAAATATTTGAACAAAGATAAGGTAATTTTTTTTCCCAACAGGTGTTTGTGTTTATATCCTGAATAGAAAATATTTTTTAAAATCTAAGCTTAGTATTTCTAAGCCGGTGGCAAACAACTGTCTCCAACTTTGCAAATATGCAGGAGTAACTAATTGTATAACAGTTGTTTCAAAATTTAAAAGTGAAATATTTTTGTAGTTTTTATTCATAGTAAGATTTTAGAACACTTTCCTGCATAAGGATATGGCGGGTTTTATAGAAGTCAGGATCTCTGAGTTTGCTGATCATGGAGTTTCATACAAATGTGGCGATTCTCTGAATGATATTACTCATTGCTACTGCAATGTAAATATTTACCTTGTTTAATAGTATTTGATGACCTGTACATACAGTTTGAGATAAGTGTCAGAATTAGGTTTTTTGTTGGAACAACAGAAAGGTGTACACAGCACTACAATTCCCACTGTGCTAACAACTTTGAAAATTTACATCATATCTCTGTTCCCGCATGAGGGTTGGCTTTCCAAGGGAAAAAATCAAGGTCTAAATTTATTTTTTCTGTATATGTCTTACCTTTATCAGCTTTATTCTTAGCACCTTTTAACAGGCTGAAGAACTTTCATAGACTCATAGAACTGTAAATGGAAACTGGTGTAAACCAAGTTAATGGAACCAAGTCCAACCACTTAATTCAGCACTTCCATGCTCACCACTAAAATGTCATATCCACACACTTTTTTAACACTTTCAGGCAATATTTCCCAACATATCACACTCTGGTTTATATATTTCTTCATCTAAGAACAAGTCACTATAATGTAGGCGATCCTCTGGGCAATTTATTCTTGGAACAAATATTTATATGATGTGCTTAAGCTTTCTTCCAGTCACTAATTGTCTTTTTTTTCCAGCTTACTTACTACTTTCTTCAATAAACTTGCACTATTTACAGTTTGGTTATTCTATAGCTGAGTAATAGAATTGTGCAGACTATAAGGCTGTCAATATTTTCTCCTGTGGGGTTTTTCAAGTCAAAGATCTGCTACATCTCTCTTGATGCATGACATAGTTTAACCCCAGCCAGAAGCCAAGCCCCACCCAGTCACTCACTCACTCCCCCACCAGTAGAACAGGGAGAGCACTGGGAGGGTAAAAGTTAGAAAATTCACAGGTTGAGATGAAGGCAGTTTTACAGTGAAAGTGAAAGCTGTGCACACAAGCAAATCAAAACAAGGAATTAATTCACTGCTTCCCATGGGCAGGCAGGTGTTCAGCCATCTCCAGGAGAGCAGGACCCCATCACACATAATGGTGACTTGGAAAAATAAATGCTATCATTCCAAATGTCCTGCTCTTCCTCCTTCTTCCCCCCACTTTATGCACTGCGCATGATGTCAAGTGGTCTGGAATATCCCTTTGGTCATTTTGGGCCACCTGACCCTGATGTGTCTCCTCCCAGCCTCCCATGCACTTCCAGTCTCCTCCCCGGTGTGGCAGCATGAAGAGCAGAAAAGGCCTTGGCTGTGTGTAAGCCCTGCTCAGCAACAACAAAACCATCTCTGGATTATCAAGGCTGTGTTCAGCACAAATCCAAAACACAGCCCCATACCAGCCATTGTGAAGAGAATTAACTCTATCCAGCCACCCAAAATATCTGTCAGCCAGTCGTATTTCTTAGACCAGATATAAGCATCAAGCTCATTTCCTTTTAACTCCTCTGGCTGATCCACCATTAGTGAGTCATGCTCACTCTCAGACATTCAGGCATATGAACTCACAACAATCTTGATAAGGCTGCCAAAAACAAAGGAGTATGTAAATGATTGGTGTCAGTACAGTTTTTCTTGAGAGCTAATTACAGTTTAAAATTTTATTGTACCATTAGGGGTGAAAATTCTACCCTCAGCTAAAAAGAAAAAAATATGTTTTTATAGGGGTAGATTTGAAATTTTAAAAAATCAGGTATGATGTAAAAATCCTTACAACTCAAACATCTCACTGTCTCACATGCCCATATTGCTGAAAACTAGCTGCGCTTGCATGCAGTTGGGAAAAGTTGTAAATCACCTCTTTTTGTAAAGCTGGTTGGTAGTTACGTTTGGCCTCATGGAGGATGGTCAGAAGTAATTTCCAGTGAATATCTTGTAACAAAATCATAAAACAGCTACAGGTAGTTCCCTCCTTCTTCTGCTTGCATATTGTTATTCTTCAAGAGCAGAGGCACACACAATAATTTACTGCTCTCTTCTGCTTATCAGGTTTTCATTGTTGTTATGATTTCTTGAAGATGAAGTAGCAACTACTAGGAAGAGAAGTGATATTTTGAATAGAGGCAGGAAGCAGAAGGAAATGTTTATATATTTCATAGGCTTGTATTTTATTATGTGCTTTACATGGAAGTAGTTGGTTGATTTAAAAAGGTAATGAGTATGGGACTGGGGAATATGATGTTTTAGAAAAAACATGAGCAAAAATGTATTAATGTAGGTTCAATGGGGAAGTAACCAGTTTTTCTATTTTTAAATGTTTGTTTGGGTCTTTTTTGATGGTTCACAGCAGCTTTCTGGGTACTGTTGTTATGGAGAGGGGACTTCAAGGCAGAATACTTGATAACAATAATATTTTAGTTTTACTCCTAAATTACAGATACACTTTCCTAACTAATTCTACCCATGTATATTTTCATACCTACTATGAGAGAGAGTAGTTGGAGAAGACCATAAGAAATCCTGCTGTCATTCACTCACTAAGTACCGAAAAATGAGAAATCTCTTATTTTTTCTGAGCCTTCAGAGAGCATTGTCATTTTAACCTGTGAAAAATGGATACAGATTTTTATTTGGCAGTGCCTTCTATCCACTTTTCTTAGGAACAAAGAGTTATGTAGGACACAGACATTCAGACAGAAACAGACCTCAAATGTTATGCATATTCCAAAACTGGGAGATTAAAATAAACTTAATTTTGCTCCAACACCATGCGTGGCTTTCTCTTTAGGGTGGTAGTTTAGTTTCTATTTGTTTTGCTATTCTATTGTTTTGCTATTTTACACTTTGACAAAGTTTTACTTCGGCTGACTTTTTTATTTTCTTTCGCACTTTGTGTACTTTGTGCTTGTCATTGCTCAGTAACTCACAGTAGCTGCACTCCTTAAAAGGAATAGGTTCAGAGAAACTTTCTTACTGGCCCAAACTAGTTTGACAGGTTCAATGACCCCAAATACTGGTGCAGTGAAAAATATCCCAGATTCAACCACCTTCCAAATGCACACTATTGAATAATATACTATTTTATTATATAATAAAAAACTCTTACCCTTCAACAGAAATGCCTGGGGTTAAAGGATATGAATTAAAGTAGCACTTAGAATATGAATAATGAATTGTATAAAAATCACAAACCAGTCTAATTGTCAAAAGGCAAAACTTGTCCTTGCAGTAGAAATACTTTGAAAACAACCTGCAGCATCTTAAGCTTCTTTCTACCAGATGTCTGAGACTTATCATGGCCAGATTTTGCTGATCTAATTAATGGTAGGTTAATCTCATCTGGCAATGTGAAGTTATCCACTATCCTAATGCTGCAAACAAACAAGAAATTATGAGAGCAAAGCAAAACTGCTGGTGTACCTTATCTCCTGAGAGAAGTAAAAAACACATTAGGGATGACCAAATGAGGAAGCATTTTTCATATTATCATTCTTGTGAGAGGATAAATCCAGGACCTCTCAGAAATCCTAAATGTTTGGTCACATAGGATCATTTTCCCAAGTAAATCCACATGTGCATGCTGATGTTAATTTACTAGTGTTTTGTTTTGTAAAGATTTATGGTGTGGTTGAATAAAGGAGCTTATTTGCACATTAATTATAAGTCTGCAATCCTGAGGTATGAGGAAAGAATTCCATCTTTTTATTATTAAAACCACTAATTAAGATTAATGTTACATAAATCGTTCTGTATCTGCAGAGAGCTTAAACCCAGCATCTCCCGTTAGAGTGATGCCCCAGCAGCACTCTTCTCTGAGGTTTAAGTATTTTATAATGCTGGTAAAAATACATTAGTAATGGCAGGTTCAGGGGAGCTTAGAAACATATTGGATTAAATATTGTCTGGGGAATAATATGTGTTTTTTCTGCTGGCAAATATAATGAAGTTTTGCACTTTTATAATTTTCTTTTCAGTAGTTTAAACTTCACCAAAAATAACTGCATTACCTCCTACAAAATTCTGTTTGGATGGACTGGTTTTACTGGCTGTACTCCACTGACTGTACATAGAAGGCAGGAGAGCAATTCCACTGGACCACATCACAAACATGGCAGGGCTGGAACAGGAAGCTTGAGTTATAATCACTGTTGTTCTGTTTATCATAAAGCACTCAGTAAACATTCAAGCAAACATTTTTGAATATTTATCTGGGTGTTTACTTATGCTCATTGTTGGCAGTGTTTAATTAGTTAAACTACATCTCATTGTAGCACAACAGCACCATGATTCCACTCTTCAGGTGTTTCTCTTGGAGTTCCTGATTTATTAAAATTTTGCATTAAATGAAACAATAACTTCTTGAAATTTTTGGCTGAAGGCTATCTGGTCATGTTTTAATTTATACTCAATATTTTTCACAATTATCCTTTGTGACAAATGGATTAGAAAGTATTTAATCATACTGACTTGACAGCACCTTGCTATGTTCCCTTCAGACGTATACCAGACATAGGCATCTGGTATGCCTGCTTCCTAATTTCTTCATATTTATGTTTTACCATTTGGGTAAAACCAAGTAGGACCTATGACATTACTAATATAATTCTAATGTACTTTAAAGTATCTGTCTTTTTTTAGTGCTACCTCATCCTTTGGTATTTGAACTTCCCTTTAACTGTTCTTGTACTCCCTACCCTTGAATTCTGATAATTTATGACTAGATTTTCTTTTCTGTGTTGTACTGCCTTTCACTTCCCTATGCTACTGAGTAAAAATGAACATACAGCAGTATCAGTCTTATTACTGAATCTTCATTATTAATCTAGTAACTGTCTTAAAAGTTGTGGTATTTCTTTGCAGAACTCTGTGCTTTTTATTCCGTACATCGCTTAAATTTTTCCCAAGCTATTGTAAACTGGCATTTTCAAGGTATCAGGTCCATAAATTACTTCCAGGAACTCTCCTTTCTTGCCAGTAATAAATACCAGGTATTGGAATTTTTCAGTCTGAAGAGGAGGCTCAGGGGAGACCTTATGGCTCTCTGCAACTGCCTGACAGACGGCTGTTGTGAGGTGGAGTCAGTCTTCCATGTAATAAGCAACAGGACAAGAGGAAATGATCTCAAGTTGTACCACGGGAGATTAAGACTGAATATTAGGAAAACTTCTTCACTGTAAGGGTTGTCAGGCTCTGGAACAGACTGCCCCATGAAGTGGCTGAGTCACCATCCCTGGAGAAATTTAAAAGCTGAGTAGATTTGGCAGTTAGGGAGACATGGGTTAGTGGTCAACCTGGCAGCTGGACTCACTGGTTGGACTTGGTGATCTTAAGGGTTTTTCCAACCTAGATGATCCTGATTCTAAACTGTTATGAACTTTCTGAAGAGATGCATACATATATACACACACACACAAGCGTGCATACATACGTACACAGGTACATAGATAGGTGGTTGATACTGTCTACTGTGCAAGCATGACTAAATGACCCCAGCTTACTGCAAGGAGAGGGACAATCCTCATCCGGGGAAATAAAGGATTGATGAGAGGATGCCGATAATGAGAGGATGACCCCAGCACCTCCATCAGCTCTGCCAAGCCCTGCTATCATCTTGTGTCACAGGGCAGTACCTGCAGCCAGACGGACGCTGTGGATGTTTCGCTGAAGACAGCGGCAGACGGATGGTGACAGCACCCCCGAGGCGTGAGTCGCTTTGCAGAGCAGCGGGGTGTGCGTGCGTGCGGGGGACACGAGCTGGGTGCGAGTTGTTGGTGAAGCTGCACGACCCCCAGCAGGGAAGCGGGAGGCAGCGAGGGGCTGTGGTGGCCCCGCATGGCTCCGATGGAGATGGAGGGCTGGTGGTGCTGTGCGAGGGGCCAGGGGCGGGCTGCCGTGCGAGTGGCAGCGGAGCAGAGCGGGTTAAGAGGCGGTCGGGGCAAAGAGCCTGGCTCCGATGCCCAGCGTGCCCGGGGANCGCTCGCCCCCCGGCGGCCCGGGGCCCCCCCCCGCCCCGCCGGTGTCTCCGGCCAGCCGCGCTCCCCGCGGGCGGCACCGCACGGGCAGCCCTGCCTTTCCTCCTCAGCCTGGCAGGAGCCCCAGCCAGGAATCTTCTGGCCCACTTTCTCTTGCCTCCCGTTCCTCTGGGGAGAGGGCAAGGAGGCAGAGTCAGGAGAGGCGCCTGGCTCTCACAAGGTACTTCTAGTCTCTTGACCACAGCATGCATGATTTCCTCATTATCATTGGAGTCTGTGAAACCTAATCCTCTTCAGCCAGCAGCAAAACCATAGCTGTACTTTGATGTAAAATATCAAGAAAGTCAGGCTCTTGTAGAAAACACCTTTAAAATAAACTTGTTTAATTTAACACACACACACACCAAAAAAAAAAAAAAAATCAAACGAAATACATCCTGTAGTTTTCATTAACATCTATGAAATTACAATGGTTTTACAATAACTTTTTGAAAATTCTTTACATAGGTAAGCATTATCTGTAAGACTGTGGCACTCTCAGACATCACAAAATGCCTGGATATGCTTCCTATGCCAATATAAATGTGCATGTACAAATAGAAAAATGTACTTAAAAGCATTTATATCTGTCTCTGATGAAAGAAGTAATTCATTTGTGGCCTGACACTGGCTTAGTGTTGAATTCTTTATGTCATTATTTATATATACCATTTTCCAAATGTCACAGCTCCTGAATTTAGGGCTAGGTAGTATATACACAGATATATTCTCAACTTGTGTTTTATTTAATGACAGCCTTGAAGTCCTGGCAAAATGCCTCAGACTTTACCATTTTTATTTTGAAATGAACTTTTATTAAGTGGTGTGACATATGCCACACTGCTGTTTCCCCAGTGTATTTTTGGCCTAAGCATAATAGTTTTCTGCAATAAGAAAGTCACCTCCTGCACCAGTAACTTTGGTCTGTGGATGCTTCACATTCCAGTGCCTTCCCTGTTCTCACCATGGATCTCAGTACATGGTTAATGGCCATCTGTAATTACCTACTTCTTCTTTTGCCAGTTGAGAAAGGAATCCTCTTACAGAAGGGTACCTACATATTTCATACCACATATCGAATCCTGCCTGATGTTACAGGCTTGATGTAGTTACAGGCTCAACATCAATAGCCAGCAGTTATATTTGTAAACCTGGGCACTCAGAGGCTCAAAGAACATGGCTGAAAACTGTTGTCTGGAATGTGTGTGTAGGTGGTCATAAGCCTTCCCAGCTCCTTTGAGAGGTTTTGTTTGTTTGTTGGGGTTGGTTTTTGTGGTTGGGTGTGGTGGTTTTGCTTTTTCGTTGTTGTTGTTTGGCTGGTTTTTTATGTATAAAAATGATAGGGAGAAGGAAGAAAACAGGTATCTCTGTTGTAGAGAAATTTTGTTCCACGAAAAGCAGCAGCACATCTACTCTTGCTTTGAACACAGGAACATCTGACACCATGACTTTCTGTTACAGCTCCCATTCTTTAGGGCCCTGGGTTCACAGGTGACACAGCAGGCCAAGGTGATCGCTGTGCACGGAACAGCAATTTCCATGTACCTATAAGCATTTTAAATAATGCTTGTCAGCCTGAGTGATGGAAATACACACTTTCTTTTAATGCTTCAACCTCTGTCATTTACAAACCTTCAACTACCAAGTTAATATTTGGAAATTTCAGATAATCAGCTGTAATAGAAGCCTCTTCTGAGAAGCAGATTTCCATACATGTGAGTGGAATCAAAGTTTTACTCAAAAGACCTCCAGGCAGAAAAGGGAAACTATTTTCTTCTAAACTGTGCTGGTCACAGAATTATTGAAAGCAAAGACTAAGCCACTATGAATAGATTGCAGAAAATGAATCTGCAGCAGCTGAATTTGTTGGCCATTTCATTAATTTCTTGTGTTTAAGACCTGTCTTTTTGCCTGCTGTGCAACAGAAGGCTAAATAAAGGTCATACTTGTGGATCTCCAAGACAGCAAATCAAACATTAAACGATCAAGAGTTCAGGAAAGTTGTTAAGCTATTTTTGTAGCCTAGCTTAAGACAACCATTTTTCCTATTTCTATTAGAAAAACTGAAGAGTTGTCAATTAACAGCTTCAGTTAGAATTAAAAAGACTGTGCTAGGATACTGAAGTCATACTATTTTCTACTGAGAAGACAAACAAAATAATGAAATATGCATACTCTGCAGGTAAACTGGCAAAATCATTTTCATCTGCATGACTGGAGATGTAAGGTTTTCCTTCCACACCTTGCAGCATTATGCTATCTCCCTCTGCTGCAATTTGGGGGCATCCCCTTAAGTGTCCCACAATGTATGTATTGTGAGTGTGAGTGTGTATTTCTCAACTCTTGAACATCAGATTAAGGAAGAAAGAACTTTTAACCTACATTGCTTTGAACTGCAGAACGTTTAAAGAAGTGTCCTAGAGAGATGCTAATAAAATATCTCAAACCCAGATTTTTTCTTTTCTGCTAACCTTGAACAAGTGAACAGACAACTAAATTACTCACAAATGATTTCTCAGTTTACATAAACTTTTCTCTGCTTAGGAAATTTGTTGTGCTCATTTACATTGTACACTATCATCTAGGTTAAGCCCTGTATTTACCTTCTAGCTATGTAATATTTTGCTCTTCTGGTTTTTAATTGAGGATTATGTTTTGCTATCTACAGTGGAGTTGCTTTTGTTTTGTGTTAGAAGAAATAAAATCAGCATGTATAAGTGTGAATATTTATCAAAAGAGAATTATTTAATCCATAACTACCGAAATCTTCCACTTGTAGCACCAGTTCTATAACTTCTTACAAGAGATTCCAGCAATTTCCAGACCATTAAATAATACTGAAAATCAGTTAAGCTGGTTTTTACATGTATTAGTCATAACATTATTTGAACACTTCTGACATCTTGTAAAGAATCTGAATAATATGATTATATATATAAGGACAACTGATTTCTTCTTAGTACCATCACAGCCTGTTGCAATTCAAGAGGAATAGCTCCATCAGCTAAATTATAGTAATGTAATTGATTTATACATTAAAAGATTATTATGCAAGGGAAGTATCAAATTTGACTACATTCATATCTAGCCTTTTGCCTCTCAATTACACTCAGGTTGCTTAACTTCAGCAAAGTGAGTTCTAAAAGAAACAGTGAAGTTCTAAAGCACTTGAAGAAAAAACTTTGATAATAAATCAGTGAGTTTCTTAACCTAAAATAAATCTGGTCTTACCAGTAACTGTGAGGGTTCTCCTAAAAACATCCTGAGAAAAGTAGTCACCAAGATACTAACAAAAACATTATCTGGCCTTTCCAAAATCAGCATTTGAAATAAATCAAGTATTCTGCAGCATGTGACAACAAATTAACCTCTAGTATATAATAATTACACTTGTGTCAACAAGTAACTGACAATTGTTAAGAGACTCCAGATACTTCATTGTGAGATAAACGGAATTTTATTTTTAGGGAGAGAGTGATTCCTCTTTATAATAAATGTATAAAAGTGCAATATCTTAAATATTTACTGCATGCAAGTATCTGTTCGTTGTTGTTGCTGTTAGCATCATATAAAGTAATCTTATGCAATAGTCTCTGCAAGAATACATTTGAACTTATTGTCGAATTAATGCATCTCTTCAGTTGAGTGCCAGCCTGATCATTGCATGAACCACCTCATACAGGACGGCAGGGAAAAAGGCAAGATTTCTGCAACATCGTAGCAAACAGCTCACTACTGACAATGCAAAATGACATACTAAATGGCAAAATTTGGCCCATGTTTGCCTACTACATAGTTCAAATGACTGCATTCCAACTATAGTGTTATGGTTTTCTGAAATGCATGTCCAAAAGGCTAATTGTATCTGCCCCTGATTACAGGAACCTTCTGAACCTGTTCTTATTCACAATTTGTCTTTAATGCAACCAGTATGATCAACTCTGCAATGACTACCAGAATTGAATCTGGTATGTCAAGAAACCTTCTCTTTGTGGCAAACAGGATAAAGGAAAGATACCAAAAAATAATCAAAACAAAATGGCAGGAGGAAGAAGATTAAGCAGAAAGTGTGTTCCTCTTCAGCTGTACTACACATCATCAGTTGTTGAACTTTACCAGACCAATTTACATTTAATTCACAAGGATCAGAAAGTATTCCAGAGTGCACATACATAAAGCAACACTGGTTTTTTTTAGATGGCAGGAAGCAATTAATGAGTGTGATATTAAATAAGTGTGAATGGAGAAATAAGTGCCTTGGACAAGACACAGCAAACCTTGAATGTCATGCCCAGAAACACAGCATTTTAAATAAGATAGAAAACATTTTCTTTTTAGAACTTACTGGAAAAGAATTAATTTTGGTTTGTTTGGTGGCATGAAGAGAAGTCCAATTTTTGTATTTTTCCATGCTTAACACTAAGTTTGACTTCTTGGCAACATTCATCAGTCTGACTACAGCTGCATTTAGTCCACGCACACAGAAACTTGAGAAACTTGTGATTCTTAAAGGGGAGCAAAAGTTTTCCTTGTTCTGTAAATTCAATTTTTTTTTTTTTTTCAGAGTAAGTATGCAATCACGGCCTTTAAAAATGAAAATTGCAACACTTCCAAGCCAGAATAGCTAACTGTACATAAAATGAATGGTTTAGAAACTACAGCACTAGGATGAGGTTTTCAGGGAGGAAAGTGTTACTCTCTTTTTTCCTCATTTCTAGGCCTTTAGGCCACATAATTCTACTCCTTCCACTTGGTCAGCTTAGCACTTCTTGGAACCACTGGTCAGCCAAACTGGCTGAAAACCCTGAAAATCACACTAATAAAGCAGCCAAGCAAGAAGAGCAAAAATAAGGTTTTTTTTTTTTTTTCCCCCACCCAGTTCATTGACAAAGCAGCAGGGCTGACATAAGGGAGAAGGAAAGCTCCGAGCAGATGTGAAAACCAGGATCAGAGGAGGTCTTGGAGGATAGCTCCTTTTAATAGTAATGAGCTGTGAGAGGGGGTCTGGTGCCTTCGTATCAGATACTGATACCAAGTGTACTCCTGAGGATCTGTCAATTGTGTATTTTGTGGCAGTTTAAAAATATTCTGGAACTCCTAGATGGTTGGGACTGTATCCTACAAAGTGCTTGGTAATTGGGTGAGATCATAATAGCATCTGATGTAAGATTTTAATCACAAGTATGCACAACTTATCACACAGATACAGTTTCTACATCTATTTCACATATCTAAAGGTCACAATGACACTGTAGTTTGTTGACATTATCTTCACTGAGATACAGATATAAGATAAATCCTTCCCTAGCGACTGATCCTTCTCCCATACATTCTGCAACTGGAAAGAAAATTGAGGGACCATTCACTCTCGTCTTTGCTTAGGCAAATGGTTTGCAATCCAGGGTTCTTACCTCAACTGTTTTGTTCACTTAATAGAACACCAACTAATTTTTGCAACTTGCCTGAAATACTATCACTTCAGCAATGACAATCTAAGAGCCACTGATTGTTGACCAGGTATGAGTCAAACTCCAGAAAAGCAGCACATAGGCCTCTTTCTGTTACTCCTATCTTGACACAGGTGAACAAAAAGATCTAAGAAACACACTACTATTGCAGTAGTACTGCAACCATCCAAAACTCCTTAAAATTTTCCTGTCTGCAAAGTCTGAGTTTTCTTTTCCCAAGACATAGGTTTTATTTTTTTTCTCCCATGCTTCTGAGTTTCCATTGCACACAAGCCAAAAAAACCCCCAAACCTTTTATAATACTATCAAATTACCTTCTCCACTGTAACAAACCCTAAATGTTTTGAACATCTGGCTGTAACAAAGATACTCTGGAAATTGTAATACTTAGACAATGATGATGTATAATTAAAAAGTACTTTTGGAATAATACATCTCTCCAGTATTTATCATAATAATAAGCACTTTGGGAGAACAATAAGTCCAAAGATTCCAGAAAAACTAAATTTCAAGGAATGAAGATGCTATAGTATGAAGATATGGCAAAAATACTGTATTTTTAACCAACAACATTTTTGAGGGGCAGAAACTGTACAATATTAATTTTTCAAAAAAACTGTTTCTGTCCCTCAAGCAACGCACAATACATGCATTTAAGTGACACTTCAAGAACAACCAATATTATTTTTAAATACTCTTAAGTTTAAAAATGCATCTGACACTCCTTCCTTGAAATTAAAAAAAAAAAAAAAAAAAATTAAGAACAGGTCAAATAAGGATTTCCTGTAGCATGGTAAATGAGGAAATCAGCTTAAACTGTATTCTGAGAGCAAAAAAAACTTCAAATGATTTACATTAAACTTGATCATTTGACACTGTTTTCAAAATCTCTATTCCTTTCTTATCTGCAGTACGACTACTGTGAAAAAGCTTGAGATAAACTGTAAAATAATTACAGTTAAATTCTTTCATCATCTAAATTGTGACATCAATGTATTGACTAGCTAGAAAAATTTCTTGTTTGACTGATAAAACTCAAAATGCTACAGATAACCAAAAGGCAAAACAGAGGAAGTATCAGTAGCTCCACTTCTCAAACTAAAGCTATTGTTTTGCAAGACTTCTACTAAACTAACAAGCTGGAAAGGCTTTAGTTGTTTAATGTCTATTAAATTCTAGAATTTATGGTTTATGTCAAAAGAGGGACTGTATTTGTAAAAGTGTAGATTTCTGAAATACCACAGTTAATTAAATACCAGGACATTTAAATTTTCTAAATTACTTATGTCAGTCTCTCCAAAACATAGCTAATTTACTAATCTCTTAACTAGAGGTAGGTCATGTGTAGGCCTTGTTAATACGCTGTGAACACTTCATTAGTTCACTAATGTAATAGTCTGCAGGATAACTATGCACAGAGCTCCAAGAATAGCAGCACATGTAATAAATTAAATATCTAAATTTTATTTTTTTCATGTGGGTTAACATGTATTTGTTTTCTCCTAATATTTCATTCTTTTGTGAAGAATGTTTAACAAGGAAAGGGTCATGAGGTTGAGTAATCTGAAAGTCTTCTGCACCTTACAACTCAAGGCTGGGAGTCTAGCAATATCTATATGCAGCCCTTTTCCCCCATATAGAGTTTTTGCAAATCATGCAGTCAATTCTGACTGCTATCCAGCATTAAAAGTCTCTTCTCCATTTGCAAACTTTAAAAAGTGATTCACAATCATGTGGCAGTATGATTAAAAAGTACAGTCCATATACCTTGACAATCAAAAGAGACTGAATTATAAAAAGTAAACTGCCCTTACAGCTGCATCATCCTACATTTGTAAGGACAGCAACAGTTAATTTGTGAAAAAGGCAAGTTCCAGGTTTCTGTAAAACACGTATTACAGCTTTCTTGTGCTAGTGAACATTTAGAATACACAGGTTCCCAAGACGTTTTCCTTCCCTCCTCCCCCATTTACAACATTCAAAGAAAACACATCATTTTGGCAAAGTTAAAAGGGTTTCTGTCTTGATGTTTTTGCCTTCATCTTCATGTTAGAGGCACAAACTTCTGGACTTAAGCACTATAAGGCATAGTAGAAACCACCAATTAAAACAACAGCAACACCACCACCACCACAATGGAATATACTACAAGTGGGAACAGCTGTGTTATTTAAAAAGAAAATGTTTTGTAAACTGTCATACTGCAATGCTGTGTTAGGTGATTCATGTAAAGCTTGCCTTGGCATGCCGAATATTTTTTTTCCCCAGAACATGCTCAAATGATCTAAACATTGCCACAGGTTCAACTTACCTAAAAAATACCAGAAAATAGCCCAGTGGCACACACTCTTGAAAACTTTTGCAATCACAATATAACTATAAAGCATGAGTAAACTTTTGTTTTGTTTTTATACAAAACTTGGAACCACATTTCCTTCTTCCCCACCCAATATCCCATAAGGAAAAAAAAACAAACCAACCAAATTAAAAAATCCCAAACTTTTGTTAGACACCACTGCCTAGGCTTTTTGTCTGGTTGCGTTTGTCTTTTTTTTTTATTTTTTAAAATTTTTTTCCC
>VZRH01002614.1:315107-362424 GCA_013397555.1 Urocynchramus pylzowi
CCCCCCCCCCAACCAACCAACCGACCAAAACCCCTAAAAAATACCACCACAAACAAAAAACCAAAAACCAGCAACAATGGGGAGCAGGCAGTATTTACTATTTTGTCCAAGTACTTAATCTCCTTTTATGAGCAGCTCTATCTCACCAAATTGTTTCCAGAAAAATCTTATTTCAGCTTCAACAAAAAATGCTGCAGATAGAAACTTGAATAAGTAACACACAGAAATGTGCTGCTGGATGTGGCTGACGGCTTTTTCAGTAGCTGACACCTAATGTCAGCAGTGAAGCCAACCTTCAACAGCAACCCCTGTTCAACAGCAGCAACAGCTCATCATAGCCTCCCTGGCTTGGCACATGGAAAATGAGCAGCAGGATTACTGTTTTCACCCATCCCTAAAGATCTGCTGGCCTGGGCAACTTCCCTGCTCAGCTTTTGTCTGCAGTCAATCCCAAATTACATAAAAACATATCACCAGCTGTTCCTCTGTTTTTCTTGTTAGGATATACAGATGCCAGTGTAAAATTCTCCATCTTCCATACAACCTGACAGAGTTGCCAGTTCAATGCAAAAATATCATTATGAAACAGAACAAGAAATACAGCAGACATAGTCCAATAGTGAATTTAACTATAACTATAAACAGGTTACATAATCTTGGACAAAGTTATCCTAATATTTAAATAAATATCAAGAAAAAACACTGTACTTACACTAACGAATTACATGACTGTCCAATTTTGTGACTATAAACATGTTTTTATGAAACAAAAATAAAATGGAATTTCTTTCTATCATGTACCTCTTATATGAAAGATTTTATGCTGGAAAGTTTTTGTATAACTGTTAAACATTAATACAAATACAAGCAGAAGTATAAACCATGTTTTCCCACATTTTCATCCAAATGCAAACCTACTCTTCCTTTAATTTTAATGGATTAAAAAGGAGTAAACTTCCTTTCCATTTTATTTTTATATGTACACTTTCAATTTTCCTATTAAAACGATGGATTTCTAGTTTGGTTGTAAATGCTGAAATTCTCTTTGCTATCTGCTGCTCTGGAAAAATGTAATTACTCCTACAAATAGAGAAATAACAAAATTGGGATAATTTATAAGCACTCAACTGTCAGATCCTGAAGAATACCTGCAAGAGTGCTGAAACAGCATTTAAAAGCTGTATCAGCTGGTACTCAGTGAAGGGAAAGCAGCATTTCCCACTAACAAGAAGTGCTTTGACAGAAAACACTTAGTAAAATATTAATCTGAAACAACAGAGAAGCACTAGTGGAGCTTCACCCATTATTGTCTTTATGACTATCTAGAGTGGCATCTAGTGGGAGTACTGTAACTCACACACTGAACAAAAAACGTAGTAATTACTTTTCTCTTAAAAAAGTGTTAGCAATTCAAGAAGTGTCTGTTAAAAAAATCAGGATTTCACATATTCTGAGGAACTACATTTTGTTGGAATGCAGTTAAGAGAGAAGGTGGCAATGAGGTAAACAAACATGTATTTTTCAGTAAACAACTTGTTCTGTGTATATAACTTGTGTATGCTGGCAAAAATGCTTATTTGAATCAGAGGGCATTCAGATATGATAATGGTAGAAAATGAGATACTGACGCAAGAGAGCTTCAGAAAAAGCAGAGGTTAATATTTCAGAAGGTTAGAGTCACTGTCATGGACTCTATTATTTTGGTTGACAAAATCTTTCATTGTGGATGTTTTTTATGTACAACTCTATATTAATTCGGGATGTCTCTATTATCCAACTAAGACCTCCAGCAATTATTTTCATAGAAGCAATGTCAAGCTGTACAGAAAGACCTACAGTGTATTTCTTGGCTAAAAATTTAATGAAGCTGCTATACAAAAGCGGGGAAACAGTAGAGGAAATGAGGAAGTGGGAGGTAAGTGCAGAGTCCTCCACTATGTAAAAAAGTAAATACAGTATCAAAATTGGAAGTGCTTTGCATTTTTGCCACCAATATGAAGTATAATCTTGTAGCTCTACTGCTGTAACTAGTCATCTAAGTAAAAACTGCAATGGTTGTACAAATATTTTGATGAGTAACACAAATGCAGTCAGAGGCCATTTCAAACAGAGCTTAGGAATAATTCCTTTATTTTGTTCACTGTCTTCAATCTTTCTGTAAACTAGACTGAAAAAAACAGCTTCTGGTAGAGGACTGGGAAGACGTCTCTGTAGATAAGAATTGTATTTTTAAATCACCTGTAAGAAGAACTCTCAACTCTCCAACAAACTGAATTTTCAACACTGCACTTGAAAGTACACGGCAATTTTATGTACCCAGCAGAGACACAGATGAAGCAAGTGACAGCTGAAATCCATTAAATCAATATGTACAACAACCATCAAAAACCAAAAATACTGTCCAAAGCAAATATGGTCTATAAAGTAGTCATAAAACATGCTTCAAGTATTGCTGTCAAATATTTTTGAAATGCAAAAATGACTCTTAATTATTTTTCATGATAAAACATGAATGCCAAAATTGGCTATTTTTTAAATACCTTCATATATTTGAGAAAAATGAGTGAAAATATTTTAAAATCAAATTGTCCATGAAAAAAGCTCTTTTCTGGACAGTTCTGACACTGGTTATTCAGAAAGAAAAAAAAAGGAGAAAAAAAAAAAGAGAAAAAAAGCAGAAAAAAAAAGCAGCAGGAGCAGCAGCCACATCTTTGCAACATTTACAAGCAGCATTTCTGGCAGCCTCTGTATGCCAGTTCAGGATCGTGTAACCCCCCTCCTTCCATTACGAACCACCCACTTCAACAAAAGACAGAGAGGCTCTGACTCTTCCTAATGAAAATCTTTCCCAGTACTGATAGTTTACATTCAAAATGTTCTTTATCCACAAGCCAAAAATAAATACGCATTTGCATGGACAGGTATGAACAGATACAACATATCCAGCAATGAGGTTTGACACAGGTAGTTAATGTGCTATCTTCTCAAGTTTCCAAATAAACAATCAATTCTGGAGATTTGATTTCCCATGGGAAAAACTAATTAAATAAGTAAGTATGAAGACTATTTGAGGATTTTTAGTTCTAACTGGGTATTTGTATTATCCCTCTGCCATATGCTCAATTGTTCTGGATTGTTGGCTGTTGATGAAACAAAAAGCCAAATGAAGCATTACAATTATTTATGATGTAGAAAGACTGAAGTTCTCTGATCTCAGAATTGTTTCCTTTCAGCCTTCACGCTAAGCCATGTATGACAAACCTGTGAATAAGTAACACAATGCTGGAAGTGGAAGCATGCTCAGATGTGAACAGCATGAGAGTTCTGATGAAAAAAATGAAACATGTTGTTCAGACAATTGCCTCTTTGAAGAGTAAACATACTCTGAACTGTGCAGCCTCATGCCATTTCTTATTTTTGTGCACCTCAGAACAAAGTGTGACTGGAACAGTGTACCAATTTATTGGTATATTTATTTATCACCTGTTAATTTATTACACAAATTAACACTACACAAGTTCTGTCTAGGCTCATCTGTTTTGCAGATGTACTTTTGTTCGGATTTAATATTTAAGCTTTAAGTCCTAGGTTTCATGTAATTATTTTAATAAAAATTTATTAAATTTTAATAAATTAAAATTTTAACTAGAATATTTTTTAACAAACCAAGTAACATTGACCTTTTCTCTGTGGGGAAATCTAAAAAGAACAAATTTTTCCATCAATCAAAAGAACGGTGCCTTTATTCAGTTACTTGGAGCACAAAAACATTGCAGAAAACCACTCTACAAAGTTTGTTCAGTTTCAATTTGTACCTGTGGCTGAGATACTGAAGCCCTGATTTTCTTAGTATCCTGTTCTGCCTTCATCTGATAAAATTGCAAGACAGTTCTTCAGTGTAGATTAAGTATTGTGAAGGTAACTACATTAATGCAGATATCCACTGTCAAATAAAGTAGGGTACTTCAGGGGTATTAAAGAAGCTATGGAAAAACCTTATGACATGACTACAAAGATGCTCACCAAGGAAACAAAGGAAAAAGCCCTCCTTTCACATGTCATACAATGTTTTTTTCTATAATCAAAGAAGAAATTACACTGGAGTGGATCTTTACATGGAAGTCATCAGGTACAGCTCCTTGCTCCCAGCAGGAAAAACTTTGTCATCATAACATTTTACTCATGGCTGTGTTCAGACAAGCTGTGAACACCTCCCTTCAGGATGAAGATCCTACCTCTCTAAACAAACAATTCTGCTTTCAGCCCTTACGATATAGAAACACCAAATCAGAAAAAGTTTTGCTGACGGCCACTGTATTTACAGACTATTAAGTCACTTTAACAATCCCCTGTTGGTAATGTTTTGGACAAAACATTTTTAAGAACAACTTTCTTCCTGTAGTATTTAGCTCCATGCTGCTTCCATAAAAGACTCAGTCAGATGGTCCCTTCTTTTTTTCATCTATTGTGTTCCAGAGATATAGATGTTCTAGCTTGTCTGAGACTCCCTGAATTCTTGAAAGATATGTGCAATGGCTATTGGAAATGTTGCTCAAGCCACCTCCAGACCTACTGGTTCTGTTCACATCTCAAATTACAAAATTATACCTTCTTACTGCTAGTGCCATGTAAATATCTGGTACTGGTAAATGAACCTGCTATTCTACATTTCAGAAACCTGGAAGACTACAAAGAGGTTCACAGCTGCACTTTGCAAGTAACAGCCACTGCTTTAAAAGTCAGTAAACTCAGGATAAAAAGCTGTAAGACAATGGGATGCTGAAGACAGAATGAGAGAGCATAAAGTTACAGCAGCAGAATTCTCAACCAGTCCCAGCAGCAGTGTTCACACACGTGGCTGCTACACCACTGTATGTCACATCACAGCGCAATGGAGGTTTAGACAAGTTTCTGAGGAACTCCTTCAGTTCTGAATAAAGATAATTGTATCTCATGCAAAAATCTACGGTAGAATATCTCAAAAGAGACTGATCAACACTCGAACAAAAAAGATTCAATCTGGTTATCATGCCAGGTTAGATGATGCAGGTCCTTAAAGCAGACAAACCATATTGTAAGGAAGTGAAAGCCAGTAAACAAAAGATAGAGAAATCATCTTAATGGCGTCATTTTTTTAATGGCCATTGAGCAATACAGCATTTGCCAAGCTCTCAGAGGAGACAGATCCCAGAAAACACCTTAAGATGTGTGAAAGGAGAACAGACAGGAAGTAATGGCAATATTTGACATAGCTTGAAGGCACAGAATCATAGAATGGTTTAGGTTGGAAAAGACCTCTAGGACAATATGTCTAGGATTTCTTAAGCCAAAAATTCAATTATTTTAAAATCTCAGAAGTCTTAAGCCATTCCTGCCTGCTACATACATTACAATCCTTTTTTACAAGAACTGTAATCTGAGATAAAATCTGTAAATACATGGATTATAAGCAGATGGTACTTTTAGTAAAACTTCAATGAAAATTGAATGACAGTTTGATAATAAAAGGGAAGGGAAGGTGCTACTGTTTTAAGAAAAATTCCATGGTGTTATGATGTTGAAATTACCAATTTTGGCTTCAGCCAAATCAAATGTAATTTCTTAAGACACTTTAAGAAGGAACTTTAAAAAGGCCTTTCAAACTAAATGTATTTTTAAAAGGTACAGTATTCAACAACAATCTCCTCTTACCTTTTAAGGAGGTTCCCAATTTCCCTCCAATCCTGTAAGAATTTCACATTTTTCAATTTAACCAAAATGTATTATCTCTGACGAGAATAATCTAAACTGGCATTTTCCCCCAATATATTTCGTGCAATGTTCAGAATACTCATAATGACTCACATATAAAAATAATCTTTTATCAATGCATACTTCATGTCCAGTGCCTCTGCTGCTTTGCAGCCTCTGAAAATACCTCAGGAAAGATAGCATTTACTTTTTGATAGTTTAGAAAATTTCTAATTTTCACTTAGCCTATTAATTAATTAATTTAGCTGAACTGAGGATATGGTATTGTCTTTTCTGGTTTCTATCTGAGAACCCTAGAAAAATAAAAATGTATACATAACCACCACAGAGTTAAACAAACTATATGAAATCTTAGATACTTTAAGACTTTTAGTGTGCTAATAAATATCTACAAGCTTCAATAAACACTGTTGTCTATTCTGCTGTTTCTAAGTACTTAATTAGCTGTGCAAAGATAATGAAACTCACTTTTTTACAGAACTTCATTTTACAGATGTACTGTTATGTCTGTACTTCTTCCATAACTACAAGTGGTTATGGTTGTCTTACAAAGCTGGAACTCGTTTTTTAAATTATTGCACTGAGACGCTGAGATTTAATATGTTGAAAGAAGCTATCTCTAACATATATTCAAATGCAGCATATCCTGAAAATCTAGAAAAAAATACTTTATTTAAACAAATAAGTTGATTTTAAACATAAGAAAAAGTTCTAAATGATGCCATTTGATAAAATGGCCAATTTCTCCAAATTTTTGCATAATTTGGAGCTAGAGTGCGACCCACAAGACATAATTTATCACAAAACCATTTAACAGAGAGATTATTCCTTCATTTTTTATCTCACCTTTAATCCTACTGGAGTTTTCTGAAAAACTGAAAGAGGTCAAACATCTAATAATTTAATTTATAACATGTTGTCCTTTGTCACATCACATCAGACTGATGGAATATTTACTTAATTTACAGTACTATTAATGTAAGTAGTATATTATGTCCTCTGGTTCAAATTTTGACCTCATTTTCAGCAATGAATCTAGACAGATTTTCTGTTTTATTAAGGGCAGATTATGAAACAGTTAGCTATCTCTCCTTTGTGTTTGTTAGAAGTATTTCATGACTGTACATCAACTGATTTTTGCAGGATGTGTTAAAATATACCATCCTTACTGACTCTTCCTGTTCTGTATTTATGTACCAAAATCAATTTATCTACAATCTGGACACACACTCAAAAGAGATGCCATTGTGTCTGAGTATCACCTGTTAGAGAAATCATAACTAAAATACAGTTGGACAGCCAGGTGTGCTTATCTTCAGGACTGAAGCTCACAACTCTTCAGGTATTTGTCTTGGGAGTGCAATTTCATGGATGTGTCATTTAGAAGTCATCCTGCACATGTCTCTGAATAACAGGAAGTCTGAACTCTTGTCTTATTGTCTATGTACGTCGCCTTATACAAGGAGTTACATTCCTCAGAATTTTTAATTCTGAACTCTTTCAAGAGCATGAAAATAGAAACAGTTCCCAGCACCACGTCACATATATCCAGTGAGAGACACTAAAAAAGACTCCCAACTAAGTGTAATCTCATCTGATTTATAATCCAAATGTATTTCTGTTGAATAAGGTAAACAAGGAAATAAACAGATTTACAACTGACCATCCATCAGGCACTACATTTTGAAATAAAAATCAAGAGTCTTTCTTTCCTAATGAGGAAGGACATATAATCACCACCACCCACCTCACCTCCCGAAACAGAAAATAGTACTTTTTAAAGATTTCTATTTACTCATTAAAATTATACTAATGAAAAATTGTATTAACTAAAAAGGATGACAAAAATGATTAAACACTACACTTTTCTTTGTATAAATGTACTACAGGAAATGAGACTTCAGGCAATATGTGGTGGACTAATTAGAAAAAGAAAGTAGGCCATCTTACAAAAATCATAGTTTAATCAGGCCATGAAAGCAATGAAAAGGAAATAGCAGAACATTGTAAATTGTCAAGTCAGATATTTTAATTTCAATATGAGCCACATAGACCAAAGAATGATTAGATTCTATCCTAGTATCACACTGATGGCATACATATTAACAAAGTAGAACATTCACACACAATCTCTCCACTTTGGTGCTAAAATTTCAATACTGCTCCACAATTTAAAGCTAAGCGTGGAAAGTATCTCTTGGCCTGTTACCAAAGTCTTCAAGTTAAACCACTGTCTTCCCTTCTCAGGTTGTCACATGTTCGTGAAGAACAGAAATAGCTTTGCAGTTGAATTTCTTAATGCAAGGTGTCAGCAAACACATTTAAAGCCATATTTCTGCCACACCCACATTCAAACAAACTGTGCTTTGCTTTGTGTGGAATAAATAAATACATTCTTCTTCCATTAATTCTGGGACTGCAATGTTTAGAGATACAGGGGAGAGAAAAAGAAGGCAAGAAAGCAGTGTCCTAGCATACCAACAAAATCTAGGCAGACAGGTGAAAAGTTTGCTTTTCAAAAGCCAAAACTTAAGCTGCCCAGATTGGTGCTCAGCTCTAAGACCGTCTAGGTCCTTTCCAGAGTTAGAGTAACACAGGCCCAAGTGTGCTGGAAAGCCCACTAGGCTATGTATGTGTAACTTGAAAACAAAAACTGGTTTGAATTAAAGTCATGAATATATTTTGAACTAGAAGTCAAAAAGGCTCAGAAGTTTTCCTCTGTTGTTAAAAACATAAGTAGTTCAGAAGTGAGGTGTAAAAACCACCTGCAAGAAAGTTTTGACTTCCATGAAGCTTATTCTGGATAGTTAGAATAGTATTTGAAAATTATCATAACTAATTTTTCTTTACGCAATTTCCAATAAATTCTGCTTTGATTTGCATAATTAAAATGCTTAGTATTTGTGTGTTAACTTTGTGGATACAAAAGAATAATGAAAACAGAAAAAGATAGAACCAGACACTTCCAATCTGACTTGAAACAAACCAAGTCTGACAGATTTCTCCTTTTTAACTACATGTGTCTAGCTCCCAAAATTACAGGAGATGAAGCTGGCGCAGACTACATCATAACTCCTGGAAATTCAGCTTTGAATGACACAGATAATTATACACTTAACATAACAATAGTTTTGTTTTATGAAAACACTACAAATGTAAAAATTTCCAGAGCTCCAAGGCTTTTTAAAAAAATAATCCTAAAGAAAGTTCAACATACAAAATGTGATTGTCCAAGGATACCTGTTTTACTTTACATCAACCACTGTCTTAAACAGTGCAACTTGTATGCAGCCATGAAGAAGATATTGTCAAATGTTCTCCTTTTTTTCATCTAACTTTTCAAAGTATGTACTGAAAGATTTTCACAGAACGGTGCTAATGAGTAAAATTCATAAAAGTTTAATGAGTAACTTTAAAAAGCCCTCAGGAGAGAAAAAAATACCTTCAACATAAAAAAATCATCCTTAGTCTTTATTCAAAACTATGGATAGTGTGCTTTGAACCCTCAGCCCACCCACTTGCTTACTTCTCTCTTGTTTTTTGAAATAAAAATACAATATACACCTTGGGCTTTAAGTCAAAGGAATAGAGTTTACTACCCTGGGGCTGTTCCTTAGGCATTGACAAATTTTGTCTTCATTTACACCACTTATTATAGTGCCTCTGCTCATAACAGTAACTGAACAAACATTTCTCTGTGTTCAACTGTATTCCTCTTCAACTCAAAATAGAGACTTCTTTGGATCCTTCAAGGAGCGGATCTGCTTAACCTGACTTGAAGATTGAACCATTTCTCCCCTTTGACCCCTGAAGTGCTTCTCCTTTGGGTGCCAGTTGTGTATGATTGCTTGCAGATGCATTTAGAAAACACCTGGGACTGGACTGGTAAAACTATTTTTTTTTAACTCATGGGTTTTGTTGACAGTTGCTTACCTCATTATCTGACTCCACAAGCACTTGATCATATTCACTAAGGGCTACTAGGAACATGATAGACGTGACATTTTCAAAGCAATGTATCCATTTTCTTCTTTCTGATCGTTGGCCTCCTACATCCACCATCCTGCAAAATTAACAACCACATCAACTCCATGAACACCTCAACAAATAAACACCCAACCACAAACACAACAAAATTCAAGGATTTAGTTAAAAACACAGTTTGGTTTGGTTTTCTTAATGATTTTTTTTTTACTGATATTTAACAGAATCTGTTATAAGCAGACAGTTAATCATGTTTGCTTTAAGTCTGATGGTTTTCTGTATTTGAACTATTGTGAGTCTCAAACCCTTCAGAATTATGAGATATAAAGGTTTCATGAGCAAAGATTTGGCAATGTATGCCCCATGTATTCAGCAACAAATACAAAACAGATGGTGGACCACGTTTTTCTCCCCTACATACCAGAATCAAAATCCACAACTTGTTAAAGCTGCCCCATTTTAAGCAGACAAATAGAAAACAATACGTATCTACTAAAAGCTTTGACAGCCAAAATCAAAACTCGTGTTTGCTTGCAGTGTATTCCTAGTTCATCCCATGTCTCAGTGTAAACATGGGTGTCTAACTTGTAATTACAGTTCCATAGTTATTTTTTAAACAACTGTACTTGCACTAAAGTAGGGTGGTATCTCTCTAAAAATCAAGTAACCTTTTATTCCATAATTTACATGATGACGAGGACATATGGTTGTATTTTCAGATTATTACGCATAGTGAAACTTTGATATACATTATTGAAAAGATGAATTGCAGATTTTCTATCAGTAAAAACTACTCTCAAAAATAACAAACCTAATTGTCTTTGATCCTCTTGACATCTTTAACATGAGCTCCTAAATACATGTGCACAATTACATGAAGATAAATTCACCAAGCTCAAATTTTAGAAACAGAATAATTGCTTTTTATCTAGTTTAAATCAATATCCTTACTTGGCATTGCTAATGTAAAAGGAAACCAAAGAAACAAAGCAAGTGGGTGCTAAAATGTTTTTCCTACCTGAAAATGACGCTTTGTAAGTCGAATGGATATTCAATGATCCCTGTTGTTGGGACTCGAACTCTGAGCACATCCTGCTGGGTTGGCAGATAGGTGGAATCTGCTATGCGGTCCAAGTCATTAAGATAGCTATAAACAGGGAGAAACAACAGGAATGCTAGACAGTGACACCATCATCCCACTGAGGAAAAGAGAAAGGAAAACTTGGGAAGGAAGTGGGCTGTGGGGTAGGGAGAAGTACAACAGGAAAAAAAAAAACCAACATTATCAGCAGAAAAGAGGGGAGAAAATATAAAAATGTACTCCATCCCCAGTTACGTAGGTTTAAACTAATTCTACAAGAAAGGTAGCACAATTATCATGTTTTTTTTTTATCCCATACAACTTTGCTTGGCTTTTACATGTAAATTCACCAAAGCTGTCAATTACATAATTCTAGGAAATTCAGAGGCATAGTATTATACGAAGTGTGAAAACTATAAAATTGCTTTTAATCTGTAACATATTTCTTGATACTCAGTCTCTAGTGCCTACATACACACACCTAGATAAACTAACATGAACCTTCCAAGAAACAATGGACTGCTATAGAATAGATAGCGGTCTAAAGCAGTCTGGTGTATCAGACTGGTAATAGATCATTACCAGTTATAAAATGACAGGAAGATAAAGAGCACTGGTTTGAGACGAAATTAAAAATGGAAAAGCCCAACCACTGACAATTAAAACACTCTCCAGATCTTGTTACCAGAAGGCAGCACAAACTAATTAGTGCGATCTCTGGCACCTGAACTCCTGCATTCACACTGAAACTTCCGATTAGGTCAGTAAGTCTGCAGTACTTGAAACACTCTGGCTGGCTAGCAAACAACCCAAAATTGCATAAAATTGCTTGTAAAGGTTCAGTATCTACAACATAGACCTATTCTGCTTATTGGTTAATGGTGAGTTTCAACCATAAAGCACCAGCACTGAAGGTTTTAATTAGCTCTCATGAAAAAAAAAGAAGGTACCAAAAAAAGAAGGTACCCATGTGTGTGTCCAGGAGCTGGACATCTAAGGAACTCAGTGCGCCAGGAAGCTTATGCTCTCCCCATGATGGATATGTGGCAGAAGGACTGCTGCAGGAAACCAAGTTCTTTGACATTTGGCTAGTATAGCAGAAAAGTAACCTACAGTTAGTCACTGAGAAGATAAACTTATGTAGGGATCCCCTCATTCATTCTAGGGGATGAGAGTAATGGTTTTGTACTTTATTAAATAATGATGAAATGTTACCAACTTCTGAACATGTTTTTCTCCTTGTAGTAATTAGTGAAGGCACTCTTTTAAAATAAACACAAGAAATTATCAGACTTCTTCTAGATGTTCTGAATTACTTTTTAGTAAAATAGTGAGAAGTTATCCTACACAATGACAGAAACAAACAAGTTTAATTTCTACCTTACAGTAAAGGTAGAAATTTAGTAAAGGTAGAAATAACAGAAGAATTTGTTATTAAATTATTATTTAATAATAATTTAATAAATTATTAAGAGCCAAATTATTATTGGCTCAACTATAAAATCATCAAATTTCCTTTACTATGTTTTATTAATGGAGTATAAATTCAATAGTAAATACCAATGTGGGAAAGATGTATTGAACACCATCTCAGTTAAGCCAGAAGGCACAAGTCTGAAAATATTTTCTGAGAATGGTAATTGGTTTCTGGCAGTGAGAAAAAGGCTTTAGAGTCTGAGCACTGGATCTGTCATCAGAGTTTGTTTTTTTTTTTCCCACAAAAAGCAGCAGGAACAAGGTCATCATCAATTTGTTGGCAGAAAATGAAAAAAAAAATTGAACGAAATCCATAACCATCACCATAAGAAAGTGACAGACTCTGAACTAGATTCTTAATCCCTCCCACCCACAGAACAATTAGTTTTATTTTGTAATGAAATTTTGGAAGGAGATAAAAAGCATTGCCAGCCATTACATACTACAGTGGTATTCATAAGAGCAAGAGAATTTCAACTGAATAAATTGGCAGGTGGCCCATTTACACAATTGTCTTGTCGCATTCCTTTGGCAACCTTTTCCTGTGGTCTCCAAGGTGAGGCTGGTTACTGCATCTTTGCAGTGGACATGCACATCTGGGTGATTTTAGAAAGGTGATAAATCAAAGGGATAGATACTATTAAATTGTTGCATCTCATTTGTGTTTCTAGAAATCAATAAACAAGCAGATCAGGTTTTTTAGGGTTTTTTTGTCCTAAGTTTCAGAAACCCTACTTTATCCTTAAAAAATACTTACCTTTTCCTTCTCCTCATCCTTTATGCTTAACTTTCTGCTCACTCAGTAACCAAAAACAGGTCACTGCCTTCTCACTCATTTCACCTGCAGCCCCCTACAGAGACTACACAGTCCACAGAAGAGTCCTTATGTATCCTTATAGAGTCTTAATTCCCTGGATTTCTTCACTTAACAGATTAAAGAGTGTTGGGCTCTCTAAGAACTGTCCTGAATTATACATTCAAGCCCAGAATCAAGGAATTAGTGTCAAAACCAGTAGGAGTATCTCATGGAAAAAAAAAAAAAAAATCCGAAACAGAAGGATGCACCAAAACCCTAAAAAAAGAAAATCTTTTTGACAATCATAATCAGAATCTACAGGCTAACAAAATCCATTTAGAATACATCCCGCCTTTTTGTTTTGTTCTGTTTTCCAGTAATATTGAGCCCCTATCCCTTTTTCTTCTAACTTAAAACTTAATAAATTAATGTATTACTGTATCAATTTATTTAAATAACAATATTCCAGGTCTTATTTGAACAACTTGAAGTCTTTTATCATTGTTATTTTAATGCTGTGACCATACTGCAAATTGTCAATTAAATTCTTCCTAGCTAGAAAAATGGTTTTAGTTTTGAGTTGTGGTTTTTCCATGTTTTTTTGTTTGCTTGTTTGTTTTTGGTTTTGTTGTTGTTGTTTGTTTGTTCTGGTTTTGGTTTTGTTTTGGTTTTTTCTTTGGAGTTTCTTTACATTTTATTTTAACAGACTCTTTTAACTTCTGCAAAAAAATTACTTGTGCTGAAATTCAGATTTAAATCAAGTTTTGCACTGTTGTTTTGAAGCAAAGGAGCTGGTATTTTCTGCAACTGACAGCTCTGCAGACAATTACACTTCTGTTACCCCATGAAGATATGTAACTTTGTGCTCTGCTATCAACTTCAGGGGGATTAAACATGTTTCTGAAAATCAAACTGAAAGCTCTGCCAGCAGCAGCAATACAAAGTTGCCTTCAAGATATTCTAAAATCACTAAAAATGCTGCATGTCTCTTAAAATTTACATAACCTCTAAAATAAAGAAAGAATTAAACAAAGTCCTCTTTTCTTTAAGTAAGAACATCTATCATTGGGATTGACAACAGGGTCTTTCCATTTTATGCACTGTTTTATATCATTGTCTGAAGACTTTTGATATGACAGAAATAAAATGTCTCTCTTCAGTCAGGTACAATCTTCCTAGAATACCAATGAGAGCAAATCAACACACATAACCTCAACACATTATCATAACTTGTGTATTAATTGCAAAACACTACATCTCTACATCCACAGTACTACACAGACAAAACCCAAGGCATTTTCTCTTTATGAAGCACAAGAATGGATTATTGCATTGCATTAGAAGGGGTGGGGTGACAGTCTGATTATTCTGAAAAACTAGTTGTTGAGCTGAGTCACTATTTCAAAATGCTGAGAGGAAATATGTAAGTGAATGCAGCTGATTACATAAAAAGAGAAGACAACTAGAATACAATTAATCTTTAGACATACCAGCAGCACACACATTTTTCACATACTACTATTCTAACCGTTCCTGTAACATTGAGATTTGATAATTTGGCTTACCATGGTTTATTTACTGTCACAATAAAGACTTTTACTTTTAAATCTTCTTTGTACCAAAAGAATTGGATATTTAACATTTTTTTTTACCATCATGAAAGCTGGGGCTTAAAGAAATTGCCTGATCACCAGGGAAGTGCAGCATTGCATACATAAGCTTCAAACATCCTACAGCTCACCAAACTAGTAATTTATTTATTTTTATATTACTTTATCAGGCAGCAACTTTAAATTAAAACATCAAAAGTGCTAGATAATGCCAATCGTCTTCTGCTTTCAACTCTGTTGGCTCCAGACCACCCTAGCTGCTCCTCTGCCTATCCCCAGCTGCCAGCTCTTTAACTTGTGCAATAGCTTGATAACACATTTCCGTCAAAATTATTTGGAATAGTGAAGAAACACTACTGAAATTGTTCCGATTACAGTTTATTTGATGGATATGTCCTAGGATGTGGCAAGTCCATAAACTCCAGCAGGAAAGCAGGGTGGAGTTACTTCCTCCACTGGCTTATCTGCAACCACAAGAAAACTTGTGAAGCCATGGCTATGTGAAATGTGTTGAGTTTTTTAATGCAGATGGATGAGAAGTAAATGAAAATCTGATGGGCTTTTGTATATATCTGCTTACTAATAAACTGATTCACTGTGGTTCTAAAGCACTTAGCTAATGCAGCCTTAAAAGTACTGACAACTATACTGCCCTCCTGGGCAAACAAATCCTACATACAAACAAAAAAATTTAAACACATAAGAGAAATGCAGAGTGTGTTTTAGGGTAGATGCTCAATTCAAAATGGATTAACACATACTGCAATCAGTCTTACCAATGCACTTAACTCTCCAATGTATACTACAACTCGCTACATACACACTCTTGCAAACAAACCACAAGACTTTACATAGCTACAATCTTAACAAACTGAGAGTAGCCAATAGTTGCACAGACCAGGTATTTTTTCAGTTTATTGCCTTCAAATTTTAAAGTCATAAACAATGTGGTTATTGGAAATACTCTGAAAGCCATCCTGAGGTCTAGTTCAACAGTGAGTAACCACCAGCATTACCACAGGAAATTTGGTTGTACAAGTAGTAGCAACTGTGCAAAACATTTCGGTCTCAGCTACATGGTACTCAGAGTTCATTTTCACCACCTACTGAGAAATCTTGTTTTGATGAGTCACACTGTAGCTATATGGCCTCTCACCCAAACAGTACCTGCTCAGCTAGGCATTATAGAAAGGAGAGAAAATGAGAAAATACACAGTTCTGAGTAAATTTACAATACAGACCAAATTTCTAAAGTAACATCTGTAATTATTTTTAATAAAAATGAATTTTAGTGGCTGCTGAGGTAATTTTCCAGGGGGTTGCTATAGTGACAGGCAGAAGGTACATTACTGAGGCGATGAGTATGTAATGAGCTGCTGGCAGTGGACCTCCCTTGACGTCAGGACAAGCTGCCAGCATCTAGCAACCCGCCCGTGATCTGCAGGCTGACCAGAAGCAGAGGAAGACTTTTGTTTTCCAGTCTGCACCAAGAGCTAAGTAATTATTTTTAATGCACTTTACATCACCTATGACAGGGTCCAAGCCTGCTTCAGGGAAGCTGCCAGGCTATGGAGGTGCTAACAATGCCGTTGAAAGAAAGCACATGTCAAAGATACTATGGGTCCACATTTCCAAATAAACAGCAGGAATACGATTATGGGAATAGACTGACTCTGTACTTTCCTACATGTATTTCCCATATGGAAATCGAGCAAGGAAGTGAGACTCCTAAGCTTAATAAGCAAACCATAGTTGTTTCAACCAGTAAAATTCTTTAATAAATTGAGTATGACTCCAGTCACCATGAATAGGTAGCTCAATACTGAGCCTTATTTTCCTAGGGCTACACCACTCAATGAAGACAGACCATCAAAACTTACTTGAATTAACTTTTAGAAATCAAGATCTTGGAGCACCTTCAACATGGTGCAGACACTTCAAAGAAACACCCTGCTCCAGCCATGAGCTACTATTTACCAGCATCTTTGAGGTCAAATTTTTCCAAATAATCAAGTGATAAAGAAGCATTTTCTAAGGAATAAATCCATAGGATGAATTTCTGTAACATTAAACTATGTTCAGCGTATAGCCTAATTGATCACATGCAGGCAGTAAGACAAAGGTAGAAAGGATACAGCCTTCAATCCATCTCTAACATAATTTCTCTTTCTGAGGTTAAAAATGAGACTAGTCTGCTCATCAGTACTGTCTAATAACTTTTCCTAAATTCAGCAGGCAAAACTGATGTAGCACAGTGCTGAATTAATAGTCACTGACACACCATCAAACCCTGTGCTTAGGAGTCTGAGAGACACGTTGAGCACAGAAGTCCCTGGAGAGCAGAATGCATCTGAAACACACTGCTGAGGAGAAAGGATCTGACTGGCACCATACCAGAAACACATTGCTATAAATCTCTAAATAAAACCAAACATGTTGAGATAGAAGTAATAATTATTGACACTGATAGAAAGGTCAGAATAAAACCACTAAAGATGATTTGTTACCACCCAACCAGCCAACACATCTCTATGGGACGAATGAAAGTACAGGGAACAGGGATGGGACAAGCTTCAAGAAATTCTACAAATTCTGTTATTTAACATAAAATTTTATTGGTGATTTCAGTATAACCGCAGTTATAAAAGCAAGCCTTACCAGCAACATTTCACATGCAAATGTTTTCTCATTGCATTCAATGACAAGACAGATTTTGGTATGCTAATAACCATAAACATCTACATCTTTTCAACCCCAAAGTTCAAATGTTTAATGCAAAAGAAGTTTTTTTCCTTAAGATTAAGACAGTTCATGGGTATGACCCTCTCCAAATGCTCTATTTCATACACAGATAATAGCAGTGCAAGAGAAAATAGAAACCTAACCGAAGTCTATGACTAAGGACAATTAGGCAAGATATTTAATAAGATTTGATGTATCTCTGTCCTTTGAAGCCTGACTGTTCTGGAGTGGGGTGGAGCTATACTCCATACTGTTGTTGGGGTTTGGTGTGGTTTTGGAGTGGGGTTGGAGTTTTTTTAGTTTGTTCTGCAAAACTTTGAGCCAGTTGATGAGGCCACTCTCCTAAAAAACCCTAGCACTAATCTGGACCATGTGCTGAAAAACAAAAGCCTTTCTTTTTTTGCATCTTTGAGAAAACATACAACTGGCTTGACTTTCAACAGCACATATGAAAAATGCTAAAGCTGCTGTAGCAGGATTTTTCCTGCCTCACAGAGCTGCCAGAATAATTGACACAAGTATTCTCTATGCTGAGAGGCAGCAGTCCAGTAAATGGAATTGATTTTCAGTGTACAAAACTAAATGTAAACAAGCACCGGCTGTGTTCTCAGAACTTCTGTAGAGGTTTGTGTTTCTAAGACTCTACACCATTGAAGTAAATTACCAGTTTCCAGAACTGTCTCATCTTAATTTATAGTTTGAAGTGAAGTAGGAAGAAGTCTGCACAGCATTGTTTTTATCCATATTCCACCTAAGTCCTACCAAGCTGTCTTCCTCAATTTCCTACCTCACTAAAAGCCAACCTTAGCAAAGGCTAAAATGACAAGTCACCAAATAAACAAATGCTCATGAAAATTTTTCTAATTAGGAAGTGTGGTGTAAAAATTATGCAGTCATTAAGAACCTGTTTGGTGCTGCATAAAAAAAACATCCTGAAAGAAATACATACTGTATACTGCTTTACACAGTCCCACCTTCCTTTCTGAATTTCCCAGTTGTGTTGCATAACCTGCAGTTTTTGTATGGGAAGCAGTACTTGGGTATGCACATCCCATCTTTCTTCAGACATTGGTTTTATTTTTGGGACTATATCTAAGGCACAAGATAGGATTATCATAGCTTTGCTGCTATTACTTGATCTTTGAATTTAAGATTTTCACTTTTATTTGCTGTTTCTACTTTACTCTAAACCGTACATAAGGCTGTGTAAACTGTGAATACACAAAACCAGAATCTACGATTCTACAACACAAATTGCCCTCAAGCATAGCTTTAGGACCTTCAGGTACATTTTTACAAATGAAAGTAAGCAAGAACTAATCAACAGTTTATTAAATAATAATGTACTTATGCATCTTTTAAATTACCACTAGATGACTACATGGTTTTGTCACTACAGTCTTCTAATGACTGCTACACAGATATCCCAAACAGTTGCTCAGAATTTGCTATCAGTTCAGCTTCATAGAAGGTCCCAATTTCAGACAGTATCACTACTTCTGAAAGACCCATCATGCTCTAAGAGTGCCCTACACCTTTATGAAATAAAAAAATCATTGCTAAAGGCAATGCCAAGAAATGGACTAAACTGCATTAGTAAAAACTAAAGATTCATGTGCTGATCTTGCCCCCTGTGTACCCCCAAGCACACTGTATTTAACAGGTGCTAATTCCACTGAAATTTACCTGTTTCAGAAAAGTAACACAGAAGGAAGATGGTATTTTTAGCCAACAGGTACAAATGAATTGTTTAGCTGAAGATTTGAAAATACTTCAAACTCAAATGGAATACTGTCATAGAAAAATTACTAGATGACCAAAGCCTTACACCTCCTGCAACAAGTTTTACAAAAGGTGTACTTTACTGCGCAGACATCACTAGGTTTTGTATCTTTCTTTCCAGTTAAAAATCAGTGATATGCAGTACATGACCTCAGATTCATACCCTTGAGCTCTTATTACACAGTGAAGTAGGGGAATCTGCATTTCTACACTAACTATCCAACTAACTACCTGAGCTCACAGTACATGTAAAGCTGTGCAACTGCAGGAACCGAGCTGTTAAAGGTGACAGTAAATGCAGAAACAAAAGCCTGAAAGACTACACATGTATGAGGATGCAGTGACATGTATGACTAATGAAGCAGTACATTACCTAATAACAAAATGTGCTATAGATATCCACTGGCATAGCTAACACAGTAATGGGAAAATTATATTTAATTATCTGAAGTGTTGAAAAACATAGCCATGGAAGGGAAACTAAACAGATATGCTCAGAGCTTGTGTAGCAACTAGAAAGTCCTTGGCTGGAGGTACACAGTGGCCAAATACTTCAATTTCATGGGGCCAGAAAAAGATGAAATTAAAAATCTGAGCCAAGCAAGGTTCTGGGACACTTTCTAGGTCTTAACATTTCTTACATTTTGTTCATGAATGGTAAGCCCTTAGCGCCATACTGGAGAAAAATGGTGATGAATCTTCAAAAATTCCAATTGCAGCCCAAATTCTCTAACACAGAAGACTATTGACTCTCCTTTCCTTAGGCTTTGAAAAGTATTAGGAAAGGTATGATACCTTCGAAAAGGTATGATACAATCAAACTGTTGACAGGTAACCTTTTTACATTTGGGTTAAGGTCTAGGCAGCTGGTACAGTATATTCTGAATTATCTCATTTCATCACATAGCTACTACTAAAGACAATTCTCCATATTATTAGTTTACGTCTGTCTCACACTGTGAGACAGCATCTTAAAGGGGGATTATTTGATGGTAATTAAGTGGCTAAGTCACCTGGTAATGTACATGGAAGCAAATAACCTCTATATACCTCAGGTGCTCTTGACTTTACTACTGAGAAGTCTAAAGGTTGATTTTAAAACAACATGAATGTCCAAGCTTTCGAGCATCCAAAAAGATGATAGAGAATAGAATGAATTTGTTAAGCCTCCAAGAAGTTCAAATCAACTCCCATAATGCAGGGAATTTTCTTACTTTTTTAGACACTAACCTCACCTCTTCCAGTAAACATACACTGGATGTACTCTTTCAGAGTACAAGCAGTGGGTATAAAAACCTCAAAAATGAAGCTAACAATGACAAAGTATGACAAAGCAGGTCAAAAGATGGCAGAAAGTGAAAGTTATATGATATACAGGACATACTAGAAACTTGAAATGTAATTTAGAAACAATGAAATAACAGGAAAAAGACTATGTGTAGTAAGAGAATAATCTAGATTGCAAAAGACCTCAAACATCATTAAGTCCAACACTTACCAATCACCACCTCGTCACTTACACTACAGCACTAAGTACAACATCCAATTACTTCTTGAACAACTCTAGGATGATGACTCCACCACTTCCCTGAGCAGTCTTAGTTAAGTCTTGAGTTAAGTCAATGCTTAACAACTCCTTCCAAGAAGAAATTATTCTTGATGCTCAGAAAAATTATTCTCAGCTGGTGCAACTTGAGGCTATGGTCCTCTTGTCCTATCTCTTGTTACCTGGAAAAGTGTCTGATCCCCAGCTGGCTAGCCCCCTCCTTTCAAGGCAGTTGTAGAGGGTGGTAAGTTTACCCCTGAACCCCCTTTACTCCAGGCTGAAGACTGCCAGTTCCTTCAGCTGCTCCTCACAGGACTTGTGCTCCAGACCCTTCAGCAGTTCTGTTCCCCTTCTCTGGACATGCTCCAGCCCCTCAGCATCTGTCCTGAAGTAAGGGGGGCAGAACTGGGCACAGGATTTGAGGTGTGGCCTCAGCCGTGCTGCAGGAGGACAAACCCTTCCACAGTCTTTCTGATACAAGAAATATCAGATGTGGTCCTAACAACCGCACTATTTATGATCCAAGCCAGGATGCCATTGGCCTTCTCAGCCACAAGCTGGCTCATCTTCATCTGCTGTCAAGCAGCACCCGGAGGTCATCTCCTGTTAGGTAGCTTTCCAGCTACGCTGCCCCTGCCTGTATCACTGCCTTGGCCTGATGTGACCCAAGGGCAGGACTCAGCAATTAAGCTTGTTGAAGACTGATGGCAGAAAAGAGCAATATAGGCAGCAGACTGAAAACACTACTACTACTTCTACTACCACCACCACCACCATGAAAACACAGTGGAAAACTACTGAGAAGATGAGAGGCTTGCGCAAGGGATGAATGAAGAACACATCTGACACTGACACATACACTTACCAGACATTGGCACATATGCTTACAAGAGAGCTGGTGGACAACAAACCATTCTGGTTCATACATCAAGTCAGAAGACAATGAGCACCAAGTGCTTTTTTCTGTCTTACTGCCTTGTGAATCCCAGTAGTAGCTTTAAAGCAATTTGTTTCTTTGCTTTGTGACAAGGATAAAATTTGCTTGGGTGTTTTAGTGCTAAACACACATACTGTATTTTTGAAACAATGTTTCTTTTTTGTCTGCTGATTTTTCTTAGTGGACTTATGTACCTGGAAAAAACTCTACTTGCAAGCCTAAGTAAAGATAGAGGCTTTTCTAAATACTCATATACAGTGATTAACAATTCTAATTTAAAAGATTTTGCAGAAATCCATAGTATGAACTATAATAAAGTTACCAAATCTGCAAAAACTCAGCTTGGCAGACTGCTAAACATGCTAAGCTTGAGAAATAACCAATCAACTAGCACATGTACCTTTTTGCAAGACAATGTACTAGAAGGTTTTTTTAAATAGCTACTTAATGATTATTCCCTACTATTTTTAATGTTACTCAAAAGATCCACTATGGTGCCAATTTAATTAAAAGTAGACCAAAACTATGGTATTCAGCACAATCTGATCTGAAGTAGCATCAGATCATTATTTCCTACTTAGGAGAGTAATTCTGTTTTTAGCCTCTAAGGTAGAGCACACAAAATACATACATTTATTTCAACTTTAAAACCAGTATCTCATCTGTTGCAGAAACAAAGTTAGGACCTACAAATACAAAAAATTCAAAATATGAGACGAACTCTGCTTCACCTTCTACTTAACGTTGCCACTCATTTCAGTACAGAAACAATGTGAAAATATATTGTTAGTAACATGTCTCTAAAATTTTCTTATCACTGTTTATACATCCTGAAATTTTTCTCTTTATGTAATATTATATTTGTTTGCTTACCATCTAAAACCAAAACACAGTATGGTATGTTTGGGGACAGTGAGAATCTAAACAATACAAGAGAGATGCCATTGTGCTTTGCACCACTCTACACCAAAATATATGTGCAAAAATGATGGGTTGGGAAGGTAACCAGGACAGAGAGCTGCACAGGACAACAGAAACCCTATGCATAGTCCAAAAGGAAGTCATGGCATTGCGATAATATTGAAACAGATCTGAGGAGACTTATGTCATGCTTCCATAGTCTTCATGTGCCTAAATTCTACCAGCAAGATCCTAGTAAGTTCGTCTTGACTAATTCCCTTATAAAGTGCAATACTAGATAAGGATGCTTGGACTACTGTGCAGATAAATGTCATTGCACACCTGTCATGTCTAATGTCCTGCTACAATTAACTTAATGGAAGCTTCATTGTGCACTTCCTTAAGTAACAGGCTTTCATTCACGTACACGTGCCAAATGGGGACTGGAATTATATCACTGGAATAATTTTTTTTCATAGCTAATACAAAAGTCAGTGTAGAACCCATGGAGGTTTTTGCCATGGCTTTAAACAACAAACCATGCTGTGTTCTCTAGTACAGGTCAACATCAAAATGCCATCATCTGTATCTTTGACAGCAGATGAGAAATTTCACCTGAGCTGTACGCTACATCACTAAAAAATAACTAAGATTCATGGAGTAAACCTTCAGGCAGACATCAGACTCCAATGACAAATTCCACTTTGTTTTTCAATCAGATTCCAGTCCCAAGAAAGGGGTAACATTTCAGATATTTTTCAGTCACATATGCATTTTTATTATTGTTGACCTAGAACAAACAATTTAACGTGAAGTGGCAGCCATGTTCTTTAAAGTTTGGACTTTGTTTCCATAATAGAAAGACAGTTTGGTATAAAACAAATCCCTCTGTTTAGTACTGTTTACCTCACCACTAAGACTGCAAATGCCAGAGAAGGAAACCGGAAAACCTGGAAAATAGGAGTTCTTGGACATTTCAATTTTTATGAATTGTATGGAGGTCCACTTTGATTGCACTTCCCAGTATTCACTATTGTCACACTACATTAAATTATTTTTGCCCATCTTGCAGTTGTAATTATATGTTGGAAGAGAGTAAGTTGAATAGGTTTAACAAAACCCCCCCTAGATTAGTCATCCCTAGTTAGAATGCTAATTTAAGACTTTGAATGTTCACAGACTGTCATTTTGTGAAATAAGCACAGATATAATCCTAAAATAGATGTATGCCACTCCTTAATTCAATTTAGTACGTGCATATTCTGCTATGTTTGTGCTGCATATGCATACAAACATGTACACAGACATACAGTACAATAACCTAAAAAGTCAAAATTACTTTGTTAGAAACAAAAAGTTATATATAATTGTGCATCGCTACCATGTACTTACTATTTAGTTGAATCTGATAATTGATATTCCCGTCGTCTATCGTAACACTCCTGAATTCCAGGGTCATTCCATAAGCTTCTTATTGCATCTACATATGGGTTCTCAAAACTTGACACCTTCTCTACATCAACTTCTCGAACTAATAGTGCATGAACCTAATTCAAAACAAACAAAACAGTAAAATGTACCTCATTTTCTATGTTTGCAGACAGCTCATATACAATGAACAAGATTAATAATTCTTCACATTGATTATATCACCAACACGTATGTTCAATTCGAAAAATCAAATATCATGAAGATGAATGTGAAGATGCAAAAAGGAGGTAACTTTTAAGCTAACATCACAGGGAGTGAAGTTGCTCTTGGGAAATTGCATCTTAGACTCCTTTCTTTTGGGACACCAATAATCGTTACCATAACATTGAAACAAAGAAGAAAAAAAAAAAAAAAAACCAGACAAAACTGAAGGATTCTATAAGTACCACCAAATTCAAACTGGTCATTAAGATCTAACTACTCAGTTCAGCTCAGTTGTTTCACAACCAAAATCTAGATGGTGTAGGTGACTGTTCTGTTCAATACACTTTTGATAGCAGACAACATTTTCCACGGCCTTCTGAGAATAAAAGAATTTCCCCTTTATTTACCAGAAATCTTATAAACACTTACTCAATTCTTTTCAGAAAACCATGTCGCATACATTTAGGATCTTCTTCGTGGGTTTCTACAAATACTTAAAACAAGATTCCAGAATAAGAAAACTGGAATTTTTGGGAATTGTAATCATGACATCTCCACTTGAGAAGATACTGAAATAGCAACCACGTCTTCTCCTTCTTTCTTCCCCTCAGGAAACTATGGGCAGGGTTAAAACTGATTCTGAGCTTCAACAGTATTACAGCTTTATGCTGGTTTTCCTGGCAATACTCTTTTTGCCACAATCCATTATGTACTTAGAAAAGTGTGGGTCTTTTGTATCTAGGCTTCATCACCTCAGTCTTCTACTTATTATCTTTATTATCATCTCTTTTTTTTTTTATAGTAATAAGAAAATAATGGAAAATAATTTCCATTTTCCCAATGCAAAATAATTCCCAAGTCACTAGGAAATACCTGATCCTACAGAACCTACTTCAAAAGAGCAGGAAAAGTTCTATTAATTCAGCACTATTACTAAGAAAAAGGTTCATACTTCCTCTGTTCTTTGGTTTGTAGGACTATGTTAATGGTGGTTAGATCTGCATAAGACCAGTGAGCTGACATTCCACTACAGTGAAACACTTGCTTTCTTTGGCTATTTGGGTGCATTTAAATTAAACTAGGTTTTACCTAGTTTTACCAAAATGCTGTATATGTTTTCCTGAACTACCACAGTGGTTATGACAACAATAGCAGTTAGCTGAATAAACTGAGTAAATAAAAATGTTTAATGCCAAAAAAGTATTTCACTTTGCCAGCTATAGGAGGAACTAAATCAGTAATCTTTCTTTGGTTTGTTGGGTTTTGGTTTTTGTTTTTTTTTTTTTGGTAAATCAGTGTAAATCTTCTGAACTAAACACTAGCCAAACCTCTGAGACAAAACTTCATCAATATAGCCTTTGTATGAAGTAAAAATGCTCAGAGATCTATTAGAAGTCAGAAGACTGGCCTGCCATCTCTCCTGGACCATTCACGATACCATTGAAAATGGAAAGGTAAAGCAACCAAGAAGTAGAGCATGTTTTCCAAATGCCTGATTTGTAATAAGCATGCTAGGAAAGCCTCTCCATAAACACGGTATGGGAAAAGCCACAGACCCTTCTTCTCTTCGCTTTGTTTTTTTATTTGTATGTTTGTCTCCTTTGAAAAACAGGTACCACCTAAGAACTGGAGGGGGATAACCACCCCAGAAATCCAATGTTGCTACAGGCTACTGAAGTCCTGTGGCTGAACTGAATCATGAACCAGAAATTGTTTTCAAGTCTGAAATTTCTCTAATAAAAACTGCAACAGTATTTCAGACCTAGCTGACAGATAAAGAAAGCCACTGACTGAACAGGAGAAACTAAGATCATCTGCTTGCTGTCAAATGTCTGCCAATGGTGGTTTTCTTGTGAAACTCCCCCAAACCTGAATTAATTTTAATGGACTGATGGACAATAAAAGCAAAGGATAGTGAAGAAGTACTTAAATGTCTCCTTACACATTATGTTTTTATTGCTAAAAAGCATTCACTGCCTAGCTTTGTTTGATATCAGGTAACCAGACAAAGTAGGAAAAAGAGAGTATTATTGACATAGTTGGGATGGAAAATGTAATAAAATAAATACAATGTCACTTCCCTTAAGCAATGTCTTTGGCTTCTGGATCATACTATATGATACAAAAAATATGAATGAAAGCTGAAGTTTCAATTTCATGCATGAAGCAAGTTTGAATTTTCTACAGCAGTGATTTTTAGAAAGTCCGGACCTACCCAGACAGCATATTTAGTAAGTACATTTTCAAGAATTATATGTGCGAACATCCAAAATTATAACATACAAAAATTTGTGGGAGATCTCAGAAAAGAGATTTGAAGTAGCTTCTGATCCAAAATGTTTATGATTTAATGGATAACTAAACACTTCCCTGCCCATTCTATCATGTAATTTTCTTGTATTTATATTACTATATTAAAATGCTGATGTGACTTCAGTTGTTCGTGAATACAAGACTTACATGTTCCTGTCTAAAAATCATGCCACAATTTTCATTCAACATCTCTAATTTAGAGTGTTTTACATTTTGTTAAAACATAGTAAGACAGAGAATCATAGAATACCCTGAACTGGAAGGGACCTGTGAGGATGATGAAGTCCAACTTCCAACCTTGTGCAGGACACCTCAAGAGTCACCCCATGTGACTGAGAGCGTTGTCCAAACACTTGATGAACTCTCTCAGGATGGTGCTATGACCCTGGGGAGCTGTTCCAGTGCCCAACCACCCTTTGGGTGAAGAACCTTTTCTTAATAGCCAGTGTAAAACTCCCCTCTTGCGCAGTTTTATGCCATTCCCTCAGGTCCTGTCACTGTCACCACAGAGAAGAGATTGGTGCCTGCCCCTCTTCTTCCCCTCGTGAGGAAGTTGTAATGAGGTAACTGCAATGAGGTCTCTCCTCAGTCTCTCTTCTCCAGGCTGAACAGACCAAGCAACTGCAGCCACTCCTCACACGGCTTCCGCTTAATATTCTTGTATTCTGGCACTCCAAACCACACACTAGACTCAAGGTAAGGCCTGCACAGTGCAGAGCAGAGCAGGACAATCACCACATTGTAAAATCCCAGCTATAGGATGACAATGCCACGGCAACTTTGGATGATCCCAACATTTTCTAGTTGAACTTAAATGCAACTATGGATGTCTATTGTAACACTTAGACATTATTATTATTATATATTATTGTAAGACTGAGAATGCTGCAGCTGTCAGACAGTCAGTATGTGCTATATGATAAGGCTGCCATACCCTCACAAAACCTGTTAGACCAGTGTCATAGGTTGGATGCTGGTGCAGTGCCAGTGCACCCATGAAAATACATTTTTCAAAATGGCTGCTGTGAGATGTGACCAGTAACAGAGCCAAGCAGGCTCCAGCTTAGGAATGAAGGGAAAAAAAAACTTTATTAATCTACAGTATGCTAAAAAGAACACAGACAAAATTCAGAATGGAAACCCTCCAAAACACTCCTCCTCCCCCCACCCAATTCCACCACAATACAGTGAGACAAACCCTTAAATTCACAATCCAGTTACCACCCCTCAAGCACTCAATTCTCAGTCCATTACCACCCCTCAGACAATCAACTCCCAGTTCATCAAGGAGAGAGGAGTGTCCCTCTTGCACCATAGGCTTCCCCAGCAAGCACAGTTGAAACCTCTTGTGTTTCCATGTCACACGTGGCACCACCCGAAGGAAATCTGCCATGGTGACATCTTCCTTCCATGTCCAGTGCTCTCACCACCATTCATGGACCGAAAACTGCTCCTAGGGCTCATTTTAAGGGTACTTTGCCCACCTCCAGAAAGAGCAAAAGTCTCTCACTTTGGGGACACCAGTCCCCCCCATATTCACTCCCCTGGGGCCTGGGGGTCTCGAGCACAGAGATCTCCTTTTCCTCTGAAGGCAGAGGGCTCCACCGCACCCTCCTCATCTGTCTCTGCTCCCTCCGCTCCTTCACCTAACACCACTGCACACTCTTAGCTCCCAGCCATTGCCTACCCCTAGATGCAGTCTCTGTGTTACAGGAAGAAATTGGCTCAGTCCAATGGCTATGCAAGAAGAAGTCCAGCCAATGGCCACTCCATCATCTCCTCCTACCTAGGACTCTTCCCATCCTCTTCTGACATTTTTCCACTTGCTCGAACTTTCCCCACACTTGCCTATTTCCTTCTATTTCATATCTGTCTCTCTTCTCATTCAAATCAAGGAGGATCAGTGTTTTCAAAGTTTCCATTGTCCAGGAACAAAAAGTTAAAATCTCAGCCTCTGTCTGCCCAGGACTCCCATGACTGGGCACCTTCTTCTTGCCACACCCCCCGCCCCCCCCCTTTCCTTCTCAGCCATGGTGCCAGCACACGATATAAAATTTCAAGCTGGCACAGACTCTCTCTCCTCTCTCTCTCTCCCGGGTTGGGGGAGGCTGGGGGTGGCACTGCCCACAGCACCTCCACCCTTCCATCCTGCAGGGGCTCTGGCCTACCTCACCCCAGGCCACATGGCTTACCCCCTCCTCCACCCAGCTGCGGGCTGGGCAGGGGAGGAGGTCAGACCCCTTCACCAGCCTGAACCTAAGAGGAAGTTCACCTGGGAATGCTCTGCTTTTAACCCCTGTGTTCTCAGAGGTGTATCCATGTCTTCAGTGGCCACACCAGGTGCCAATATTCAAATCTGACCACTGATTGGTTTGACCACAACTTCCCAAAAACTCACTTCTGTGTCAAACCACGACAGCAGCATCTTCCTCACCATAGCTCCACTTGCAACATGAAGATATAAACAACAATGAAGGCAGAAAGGGAGAAATAGGGGTGTGTAACAGCTTCTTTGTTTCATCATAGTAAAAGGATGAAATCTCAGTTGGGTGAACTAAAATCCATCAGAATTTCAAAGTAACATACACAGAGCCAGTGTAAACTAACCTGTGACGTGGATTTACGTTCACCTTAGTAGTGCCATTCAGGGCTATTCAAATTTTTAAAATACAACACAAAAGTGTGGTATTTTAAATGCAAATGAAAACAGTGCAAATGAAAACAGTGTATACAATTTGCACTTTAAGTATTACACAACTCTCATGACTTCCCATAATTAAATCATATTTGAATGACCCTATGACCAAATTGGTTATTTGCAAAACACCCCCAAGAATTAAGCTATGGAAACAGCAGATGTAAACAGTTCCATGAAGGAAGTAAACTCTTCCACAAAGGCAGGTAATTGTATGACATTTCTGTGGAACTACTCAAAATCTTACATCTCCAAAAATTTCTAACATAATTGTAGTATCGTGGGGCATTTTTTCACCTCCATGGAAGTCTTAACTACCAAAGTATTTCCAATGTTTTGCCTGTGTCTGGTATATAAGGCAATTTACCAGGGATATAGTATAATTTCAGATATACTGGCACTTCAGAGACTTGAGGCTTGATGCAAATTACAGATATAACTTTGGTTTTCAAAATCAAAATGAAATTGAATTGTATTCTAATATTTGAACTTATTTGACTACATTTTACTAAAAACATTACAGGAATTTCTAGTCATCTTCTATTCCCTGTGATGCTGAAATATGAAGAAAAAACAGCTGAAACAAAAAATACCTGTTATTTGAAGAGAGGGCGAACCTCTCATTCCCCCTCTCTGCTACACAAAACTTGAACTCCACAGAGATAATGCAATAATCTCCTTAACTGCAGTGATGGCAGAGGCAAAAGAGAAATTTCACCTTCAAAATTTTAAATATTAATTCTCCTTTTACATTTTTCACTGGCTCTAGTTGTTCCACCTATAGATATAAACTAAAATATGAAGATTCATTAAACAAAAATTATGGGCTCTTTTATCCTCTCTTTTAAAATTTTCATACCTCTATCTCTCCAGACCCTCAAGACTTTTGCCTACTTTTCCTTAGAAGGTGAGATCATTAAGCATTACAACTTTTAAACACTACAACTTTGCTTGTATACTATAAAGTAAGACTTTATAGGGTGTTATACTCTTCAAATACTGGCATGGCTATAAAGCTAAGCTAGAAGATGACATCACTGTGCAAAACTGAACAGCAGGTTGCAAAAACCTATCACAAAAAATCATAACTGATATTTACTTTTGTGTGTGTGGCATGTTACATTTTCAATGGATTATAAATTAGGCCCTTTCATACCTCCTGGAGGTACTAAATGTAGCACCTTACATGAAATTTTCACACACTGGTCCTAAAGTTTTGCAGCTAGTGAATACGTTCCTGATGTGTGCTGTAAAAATGTGTCATTTTTGCTGTTGAGGATCCTAGAAACAGAAACAGCTTTATTCTCTGGAAAACACTTTTGCTTTGTAGAGCTGGGGAAATTCTACAGCTGACTTTCTGAAATATCTCTATGGATCAACAAACTAGTACACCCTTTCCACTGCTTTAGTAATTCACCCCAAAGACCTGGTTTTGTGTTGTTAGGAGACTAGTATTCTGCCCTGAAAAATTAGAGAAGTCTGCCTAAATATCCTACTTGTTTACATTCACTTCTAAAATACTTCAAAAAACCCAAACAAACCCCACACATGCAATTTTATACTAATTGTAAACAATAGCTTCAATTACAGGATTGGTTTTTATATATTTAACTACTTGATTAGGAGTGTATGACATTAATTCACGAGTTCAACTTATTCTCCAGGCTTTTCCAAATTCCTTTTTAAAGAAACAGAGCAATGAGTAAAATACTCAGTTTTTGTAAGTAAAGAGAGTCCAAAATAACTAGCAAAAAGTTATTTTTGCTGAGTTACTACTGGGTTTAAATAGTAAACAGTCCTATTAAGTAATGTTTTGAATTGTTTTCCAAATGTTACTTTTACTGACAAATTTTCAAAGGTTTTCAGCAGCTGATGAAATTTTGGGATTAACACTCTGGTTCAGATAAATCCTTAAGATTCCCAAGGATACAATGGAATATACCCAATAATGTTCTGACATTTAAAAAAATTAGTTTTAGCATTTGAATTCTAACACTGATAATCTGAACATAAAACTAAACCAATCTTTTTCTTTTAGACATAGTCACTATGCAACAAATTACAATCTCATCAATTCCTTACAATTAATAACTGACAAGGACAAACAGGTAAAATCATCTTCTAGCAATGAAACCTATTTACAAATTTAATTCAAATTTTCCATGACAGAAACTAACAAAAACAATTTCAGATTTGCACCAGCATAGGCAAGAACTGGTAACAAGCTCTCCTCTCACAAGAATTTTTGTAGCTAAAAGGAATTATCTAAATTACTGCTCCATCTATAAAAATATGGTATTATCACCAAGTAGTACTTGAATGTTTACAAAAACACATTCAAGCATGGAGCTCTAAGCAACCTGGTCTAGTGGAAGATGTCCTTGTCCACAGCAGGGGGGGTTGAAACTAGATGATCTTTAAGGTCCCTTCCAGGCCGTTCTATGTATATACAATAATATTTTCAGAAAGATATTAATGTTTTAAGTATTTTTCCCTATTTTTTTTTTTTTGTGCGTGTTCTTCGTCTTCTTTTTTCTCCTGAGGACAACTTTTAAGCTGAGAACTTCCAACCATTATTGTGCTATTATCCTACAAATAATTACTGTACACACAACATATAACAAAATACTTCTACTTCATAAACATCTCAGTTCTTAGACCTTTATAATATGCTTTACTGTTTTTGAAGAACAGTGCTTGATAAGTCTTGTAAATGGAAAATTTTCCTGCCAAATTTTTGTATAGTGGTTCAGTTGAACTTATGGAAGAAAATGTAGTGGAAACATGGACATGCTGAAACTTTAATTCCATCTGCAAGCAAAATAAGTGGCTGTACTTCATAAGCCTCCAAGAATCTGCTGCCTTAGTCAATTACTGCAGTGTACAACTAAGTGCATTTAAAAAAAAAAAATAGAAGGATAATGTACCAGTACTAGAATTCTCACTTAACAAGCGTACCATTGAACAGATTTCCCATGAGCCTCGCTCCTGTGCCTTAGTCCCACACTACAGATTTCTTTTAAGAGTACAAGCAGTAACAGCCTTGCTTGGTCTCATGGATTCAAACACCTAGAACAGAGAAGACAATGAACCTCTTCACAGAGGTCATGGCCAGTTCCCTCAGACAGCTTAGCATCTACTTGCTAACACAAAGAAACTGTAGGAATTGCACTGCATTTCAGACCTAGAGAAGAACCTATGGTGAACCTAGGGCACAGGGAAACGAATAGCAGGCTCCTTTTAAGGGAATGTTTGGGTTTTGGCTAGGATAAAGTTAGTTTTCTTCTTAGCAGCTGGTACGGTTTTGGATTTAGTATGACAATAACGTTGAGGACACACTGATGTTTTAGGTGCTGTTAAATATGTTTACCCTAAGTCAAATTTCCCATGCTCTGTCAGCCAGCAGGTGCACAAGAACCTGAGAGGCAGCACTGCCAGGACAGGAGATCTGAGCTATCAAGGGGATATTCCAATACCACAGGATGTCATGGCCAGCATATGAACCAGGGAAAGTCAGCTGAGAGGCACTGATCACTGCTGGGGAATGGGCTAAGAATCGTTCAGCAGGTGCTTGAGCAGTTGTACTGGGCATGTCTTGCTTCTCTTGGGTTTTGTTCCTCTCTCGCTCTCCTTTTCATTCCTATTATTTTGTTTTATTTCGGTTCCCTTATTAAACTGCTCTCAGCTCAGCCCACGAGGCTTAATATTTTTTTCTCTGACACTTCTCCCCACCATGGATGTAGTGATCAAGTGGCTGTGTGGTATGTAGCCCTAGGCTGGGATTAAACCAAGACAAGGAAACAGGTAATCTTATCTGTGTTTCAGGAGAGAAAGTACTATGTGGAAAAATAATCCTCTACACAACTCATATGAATTAGAATTGTCAGATGTGGTAAATTAAAAAAAAAAAAAAAAAAAAAAAGGACCACATAAAAGAAAAGCATTTTGCCTCCATAATTTTAAGCCACCCTTTTCTATCTTCAAAGAAGCAGAGTGCCCTCTGCTGACTAATACATAACAGCAGAGGCAGTTATTTCAAACTGGTATTTCTAGAAATATCAGAGAACTGGGAGGGTCCCTTTCAAAATAACGAATGATTCCAGCAGGAATTTTCCTCTGCAAAAATTGCAACTAACTTAAATGGTCACATTTGTGTGCTGTCCAACCAAGAAGATTGTCTTTCTAAACAATTACCTCACTTCTTGGAAGTAAACTCTGAAAGTGAGCTTCAGACTTACCCAAGGCATGCAAAGATACATGACACCCTATCACCTACTTATTTTGAGTGTGCTCATTAATCCCTTGATGTTTAGAACAATGAGTTGGCAAGACTGAAGGGGGCAAAATGTAATCTCAGATGAAAAGCTGTTGTTTAGAACAGGGTCATACAAGAATCAATTTAGCCCCAAGATGTTAAAGATAGCAAGCCAACATTATTTTCTCTAGAGAAACCACAGACATATTATGCCATGATGATGAGTAACTATTTGAAAAATGCCTTGAGGGAAAATTAAAACAAAGTTTTATGCCATGTGTGACCTAAAAAAGTGATAGCTTCCTTATAAATTAGGTACTATCTTCTCCATTCCTAGAAATGGACTGTATTTGTGCTGGCTGGTATCAGATGCCAAAAAGAGCTTATTTAAAGGAGAATGGCAAAACACTGTTGACTCCACTTTCAAGGCTTCAAGCAAAACACTGGTCCTGAAACATGCCGCCAACTTGTATCATTAGGAAGGAGGAAGGAAAAAACCCAATAAAACACATCTTTCCAATACTGAAAACATTGAAACAAGTTTTCTATCTTTAAGAGCTTGAAAAGCTACTCACTTTGCTGCCTGGTGCGCGCAAAATTGATTCATATGTATTTTTCAATGACTAACTTAGCTTATTAACTATTCAGTATTTACACTGAGAGGTCACAGTAGCCTTTTAAACAACCATTTGGGCAGGCTTATTTATCCACCAAAGCACAACTGGATGAGACTCCCAGGAGAAATAAGGCATGTTCTTTATAAATGTACCATCAGTCATCACATGAGAGGAAATAGATTTTTGAAGGGCTATGTTTGTGTCCTTAGTAGTACATTTTTAATAAGCTACATGGTTTATTTGAAAGCCTGTGCTTTCAATAAGAATGACATCTATGTTAAGGTAAACAAAATTGAGGGCTTTTTTGAATTAATTTTGATTAAATTTTATCTGGAAGAAGTGGGAGGTGCGTAACACAGGTATAAAAGTCACAAACACAGTCTATTGAGAAAAACTGTCTCCTCATTACTAGTATAGCAAGGTTCCTGAATTCAGTCACCTAAGCCTGCTCTTCAATATTCTCTGGAGATTCTCCAAGCAACAAGATGAAGATCTAAAAGTGAACATGAATGATGAAGTAAACAGTCACAAGCAAACAACCACATTATGTCTCCTGGACTCAACAGGTTCTACTTAGCCACAAACATCTAAATTTACCCTCGTAATTCTGTCATTTTTTCGTTGTTTGTTAGTTTCAGAAATGTCCAAGGCAATTTCCCAGAAAATCTTCAAAACAAATTTATCAAGTTAATTTAGGGAAGCTGTTGATGTAGAAAAGACATGCTGTTTGAGTTATATCCTGCTATCCAGAAAGAACGTTTATTAATAGACCTTATCTACCCTATTCACAAGTATTATCAGAGACAGGCAGCTACTTAGGAAATCAGCATGCAACTACAACACACACAACAAAGAAACATTTTTAGTTGGAATTACAGTATTTATGCAAATGCTGGTAGTAAGACTGAACTGGATGGTTAACAAAAATAACCTGTAATTAGTCTTAGAACAAAATAATTAATTCACCAAAAGAAAAAATAAAGGATTTTGTTAAAAAAAACTAGCAAAGCACTCTTGCCTTAAGTTATCATCTGATGCTGTCATTAAAATTTGTTTTCTTCAGTGAGCTTTAAACTCTCTATCAATATGAAAATAACCCTAATTACTTTTTAGACAGGGTAAATAAGTATTTTGTTTCAGACTTCTGGCATAAAATGAATCACAAATTGGATTAAACATTAATAACATTTAGCTTCACTGGATAATTATAGTACATTGATTTAATGCAATCCTCCACCTGCAGAACACATCTCCAACTAGGAACACTTTTGCATTTTTTCAGGTAGGTCAGGACATTATTAACCAAATAAAAGAGAGCATTGCTGCAGGGAAGGAATCAGAAGAAACTTTATGCTGGTTTTGCAGCCACCCAACACCTTCTTCAGAAGTGTTGATCACTAAATCTGCAAAGCATCACAGCCCCACAATCACTCAAATTTGCACTAATGGTGACTGACCTGACAGCCCCGTGCCATAGTACCTGGCAGTTTGTGCATCTAGGTATGTGACCACTGATGTCCTTCAACAATCTCTGCAATGTTACACACAAAGCAGCAGGAGAGTTGCACACGACAAAACACTCTTCCATAATTGTCATCACAAATACTAACATGGAAATGCTATCAGAGGAGGGTAAAAGTTTAAAAGGCTAGAAAGTTGGAGAATACATGATAAGGACATGGCTCTACCACTTCCTTTGTACATTGGTGAGCCTTCCTTCACACTATTATTTTCATGCTATTAATAATATATATTCAAATGACTGATTTAAATTACAGATTTAGTTAAAAAGGTCAACATTGAACAGATAGAGAGAGAACACTTAATGATGCATGTGAACCTGGTAACTATGGAATGTAATATTGAATGCCCCTTGTAATAAAGTCTGAATTTCAGGATCTAAATGCAGTTATATATTGGTTCAAGCATCACCAATATTAGAGCACCTCCTATTCTATAAAAGCACTCTCAGTTGCAATCTATCATACCATCAAAACTGGGTTTTAACCAAAATCGACTGGCTGTGGATTATAGTGGATTTACAGTAGCTGAATAATTCATTGTCAGACCGGTGGCATTATATTTAACTCAATTGATTTTTAAAATCAATTGATGGAAAGCTAGAAAATTCACAGTTCAGTCCTAAGAAAATACTAAACTTTCTCTTATTTGTGTCACGGGACAAAGGAACCACAGAACTTATGTTTTCCACAAGATTTCAGTGCTGTTTCCCCTGCATCTTGTTCATTTCAGTGGCTTCCTCTGATAGCACATTAGTTGTTGTAGCTGTTGACTGCTCCATATTGAATTGTTTTAAATTTTAGAATATGGCTTCAAAAACTCTTAGGTTGCAATGCAAGATGTATCCAGAAGTACATATTCTATAACCATCTGTTAAAACCAGGTGGGGCAGTATTCTTTATCTCTTCCATGACCCACCCCTCATAAATCTGCGGGGGGATACCTTCTGTTAATGGGCTAGCTGTTAAAATCAGGTGGGGCAGTTTTCTTTATCTCTTCCAGGACCCATTCTCCCTCCAGGGGGCTATCTTCTGTTAATGGGCCATTGAGTAACTGCATGACTGATAAAATGACATTAACTCCATTGTGAGATGCTCCATCCAGGGGGATGAGCCAGGCATTCCTACCTGGGTAAAAATCTGATATTTGCAACATCACAGTCAGCCTTTTCCTACTGGATTCCCAGAGGAAGACTAGACCACCACTGGACCTTTGGAGGAAGACAAGACCCTTCTACAGGATTACTGCTTCAACACAACCACATTTGTCACTCCAAAAGGACTGCAGTCACCATTTAATCAAACTTCTACTAACACCCTGAACAACAGGGTGTCAGGTTTTATTCTGACTCTGTCAGTGTTTCTGTATTATTGCATTTATTTTAATTTTCCTATTAAATTGTATTTCTTACTTGGGATCCCCCACTGGTTTGCTTTCAAACCAGCACAAAACCCCAAAAAAACCACAACAAAAACCCTTTAGAAAACAGGATATCAAATTCTGTTGTAAGATTTTTTTCCATGCAGGAATCATCCTCTTCTTTGATGAAAACAGTCTTATTATTTTTCAAAATTCAGCTTTTCACAGTACAGAAAAGACTTATTTAGGGGACCTATGACAGAGAAAGTTACCAGTATATCCAAAGGTTCCAGTAATTCACCACCAAGACAAGTATTTATGCAAATGTAAATTTGGATCAGCAATCATATTTACCTTTTCCTAAAACACTAATCACAGAAAGGTAAAATCATTCGATTCTATACAGGAAAAAAAATTATCAGTCTGAGGTCAGCAATTCTTTTGTGCTTGTTAGGCCAAACTCTTTTCAGTTTAAGCAGCAGAAAGCTGGAAGTGTCCGCACAGTGTTTCCTCCTGCGGGTCAGCACATGACTCAAGTTTAATGGAGGGAAAAAATCACATAAAGAACAAAACAGTCTGGACAAGAAAAAGAGGCTCTGTCTGTGCACACTTCTGTGGCTGCTGGTCTGCAGAAGACACCTCAGCCTCCTGCACCACAATATGACAAGTACTGCATAGTGCTGAGAGGTCCCAGATACTGCCTCAGCTCTGACAAGCCATTTGGAAAATACCTTTGCGAAGAAAAAAGTTAACTAGGTTTCTTAAAATGCAGGCTGTTTACAATGAAACACAAGTCTAATTAGAATTCCCAATGAAGACCAAGGATTTGACAAGCAGTATCATCAAATTGTGTTTATATACACTTGTGGTTGGTGTCTCAGTGCTTACAGAGATGTATCACTACTTGTTTTTCTCCCACTTATTTTGTTGCCTAACAGGAATCCACAAATTCTGTTATGTCTCCTTGCAACTCCACTGCTGTAACTGTAAGCAAAGCCTTTAATCAAGAAAAATAAATAAATAAAGTGCTCAGTCATTATCAGTCTTCTAATATACACAACCTTCTTCACCTTAACAACTTACAGTACCAATGGCAACATATTTGGTCTGACACTAGTACTTCCATATCAAGAAAAAAAGGAGAACAGGGAGGCAAAAGAAAGGGAGTAACATCAAGATATAATTCTCTAACTTTTCAGCCATTTTGCAGCCTCATCTTCTGCCCACTGAAATCTAAAGGCAAATAACTCCTGTAATTCTTACTGAATAAGCACTGCAGAAATCACTACTCCTACAAGAACCCAATAAATTAGGCGAACTCCAACAGCATCTTACAGACATCTGTAAGTTCTGTTGTATTTATCCCACTCCTCAACTTGTCTTGTATCAGACCATACTGGAAATACCTCAACCATATATATTTGATGAATGACAGTAAGTGGTTTGAAAGGCTGTGTTCCCTAATGACAGGTTTTGTATGTTCAAAATGCCTGGCAATCCTTCTGTGAGCATTACTGTGAATTCCGTGGCCTGAATTTCAGCAAGTGTTACTTCTGTTCATCCAAAGTACAGCTCCTGAGTGCATTTTCCTGTTGCGTGTGCCACAAAAAAAGCCCAAAAGACCAAAATCAGACCAACTGACTAAACAAAAAAAGCCAACCCAAAATAATGGCAACAAGGATGGGAAAGGAAATTACATTTTTGAAGATGGTATCCTGTGGGCAGTGTCAACTCCTACTCTCCGAAGATCATAGGATTATAATTATAAAAGGAAGACTTTGTACACTGAAGTCAGGGAAATATTAAAAATACTCCTAGAACATTTAAACTGATGCTGCTATAGTGGTCTCCCCACTTTCATACAGAGATTCAGTGGGTGAGGTAAAGAATTTCTTATTTAATAAGAATATCAGAGAAACACAACTCTAACCATATGGCTATAAATTTTTTTTTTGTACTATTATTTTCATGATAAAGGCAACACCATACTGCCTTGTTTCATGTTCAATCACTTAAAGCATCTTATTACACGTAAGGACAGCCCAGTATTAAACGTTCAAGTGATGTATCAGCACTACCCACACTGACAGAGAAACAACTGTTGAACCTTAGATGCACACCCCCCAAAAAATCTGAAGACGGATGATGTAAGTAGCCCTTTTCACCAAGAGTCCTTGTCCACATTAATGCTGGTCTTTCCTCCCAACATGAATAAATAAATAAAGATGTTGGAATAAGCAACAACCAGAACAAGAACTCAGAGGAACGAAATTACTCATCCAAGTGTCACAGTAACAGCCTGCCAAGAGCTTGTGATCCATAAGCAAATGGCATCAAACAAAGCAGGAACAGCTGCTCCTCCTAAACTGTGTAACAATGGAGATGCCTAAGACCTCCTAGAGAGTAGAAGAAGCTGGGCATACCCAGTGACTCTATACTTTCACAATTAAATTGTGAATTGCATCTGCAGAGTTATCAGGGACTGAATTTGACTGTGTACTATATATTTGGTAATCCCTAAAGTATGTTGTCTGAGTCAGGCTGCAAAAGAAAAGCTGAAACTGAAGAATCTGGTGAGAGTAATAATCGCAAATAAACATGGAACAATGCTGATAGAAGAAAAGATAATTTATGATTGAGAAGAAATCTCCCTTTTTCTATTCCTGCTTCCACTGCCTTTGGATCACATTTCAAAGAAGGCTGACGCCAATCCTAAACCCCAAAAAATGTCACCACTACCGTTCCCATCTCAACACCTAAACTTTGACAACAATACTGTATAACTTAAATCTTTACTTTTCGTACTAAACACGTGTACTTAATCCTAAAAAAAAACTTGTGAAGCTGCTTGCCAGGGAGGTGATAAATAGTCCATTCAGCTGATCCTTAAGACATAAGCATCATCACTTTGGTTACAGTCATATGCAAGCACCACACACATTAATATGACTGTGTGAGAAACCAGTAACTCACTACAACCTAAAAGAAATTGCAGAAACCTTTTACACACAAGTACTACAGGAACGTATTTTACAAAAACGTAATTCACATCTATAATTCTAACAAGTCACTGTCTTAGGTATACCACAGGTAACAAAACTTTCTGTTCAAGCTACCATATTGTGGTCTGTTCTCCAAATTTAGAACAGACTGATCCTTCTGTGTTTGTATGAATCTTAATTTTTAATTAAGATTCTTTTGTTTGATTCAATTCACTTACTCTGGACAACATTTACCTGAATGAGCCTATCTGAATCCTACGGGTTTTTTGGTACAATCTGTATCATCAGCAAAGCCAGCACTGCAACAGTAACTCTGGAAGAGAAAACAAGGCTTTGGGAAGTGCTGAACACAGAGAAACAGAACAGACGTAAAGGAGAAGCAGAAGAGCAAGACTTAATATTGTGAATAAATGCCAGACACAGCATATGTGCTTCACTACTTTTAAATGGTGTGGCTGGAAATAGTTCAAAATTCTTAGTGCAAATGAAAACATGGAGCTACGTTAGACAACTGTGAATAGAGGAAATAGTGTGAAAGAGGACCTGAGACTGCCATTTCTCAACTCTGCACTCGAGGTTCTCTAAAAGGCAAAGAGAAAGCAGCTCCAGTGCCTTGAATCAGGACCTTACAGTGAACTGTATTTATTGACTTACCTGAAAAATACATATTTATAAACTAAAGAGGGTGATTAGAAAAAAAAAAAAAGAGAGAAAAAAGAGCCAAGCAAAACCCTTTGATATAAAAATTGCTTTCCTTGGCATCATGTGAGATGGGTGAAAGGGCCTTCTCCATCTTCTGACAAATCAAGATCTATGATTTCACTCTTCTGATCAATACAGAGAAAAAAACATTGTCTTTAATTAAAACCTGAAATTGCACATTCAGAATAGATTACCTTGCCTGTATCATCCTGAAGATTAATGTCTCTGCTATCACTAACATTACTTAACCGGCAAGAAGAAGACTTTGACATAAAAAACTATCAAGCATATGCAATTGTGTTAATGCAATGGTAAGCTTCTGAGGGAAGACAGACTTCTGGCAACTTTGGAGCCAGATAGCAACCCTCTGAAATTAGAACTATTAAGCAGACCAACCAGCCAAAGTGAAAGCTGTAGAGCAAAAATTCCAGCAAACAAACCACGAACACACTCATGAACTTGTCACCACTGCATCCTCACTAGTTCTGTTTACCTTTTTCACTCAAACCATGTTCCTCTTAATCGTTTCCTCATATAACCTTCCACTAGCCATTACTTTATTTTTATCCCACACTAAGCCCTTAAAACTTAACAGGTATACACAAATAATTATATATGAACAGCTCTGATTGACAGCTCTATCTGCAATTAACTCTTTTGTTTGATGAAGGCCTTGCAGGTAAGTCAATAAACCAGCCCCCTCTGAGGAAAATATCCAACAACAAATAACACATCACTTGTTAGTGCACTGCAAAACTAACACTCTTTTACCTTCTGTTGGAGCACAGCTCAGGAGCCAGATATTCATGCCTTAACTTCCTTTAAAGATGTTAAACTGTTTTGGGTCCTTTCAGAAAGTAAGTAATCTAGCTTCTACATAACAGAACATCAGTTTATCAAATAAAAAAGAGAAGATCAAACAAAAGAAGAGGTACTGTCTACTGAACCCTAAAGACAATTAACTCCTTTAATTCTGTACTGAATTCTGTACTGTAGATGGGAACAGCCACTTTATTTTCTTGACATAAAAGCTAGATATTTAAATTGAGTTCACTCTTTTGGCAGTATGAGAGCTCTTAACGAATCACATTTACTGGATTCCAATGCTGCATACATTTATCATGCAGTTCTTGAGCAATTGAATTTAAAATAATTGCTTAGGGTTTCCTCTTTGATACATTATACAGATATATATATAATTACATCACAACTGTAGCTCCAGATATGTGCTATGTTTGTTGCAGTTACACTCACCGATTAATTTTTAAATTAATTTAGGCTATTGTTTATGGAACATATTTTGTCTTTTTTTTTTAAATTTGTTTGCATACTTTTCTGAACAGTGAGAAATACAACACTGGATTCTAATTTTTAATAAATCTATTTTAAGAATAAATTTAAAAGTTCCTTCATTTTTCTTTTCGGCATATGTAAACATGTAAATCCTCAGGAAAACTAAATGAAGTGTAGACATACTAATTCAGTCATCAGTCCCTTATTCAGATCAGACTGATTAAAAAAAAAAAAAAAAAAAAGAGGTAACTGTATTAGAATGAAGACTTGGTTTTAATATGGACCTCCTGCTCATCTGTGAGCTCTGCCCTAGCTTGAACCTTGAGTGTGGGACATTTGAGATGTTCACAGATGTTCGTAGATGGCATGTGTTAATGGAGATTGTTACTATTTTCTCAATTACTTGGCCCAGGAATGAGAGATTGGAAAAGTCTTCTGAGTGATTTTTGGCCTCTTGAGAATAAGGTGAGGTATTGCAATTTTTAAGGTGCTGGATTTATTTCTCTAGAGATCCACCTTATAATAAATGTTCATGAAAGTAGCAAACTAGATAATTTTGATTTATCACTCATGGGACTGCATATACTACTGATTTAAGATTTTCTGCAAGAAGAATCCACCAGACAGGAAGAGTCATGTAGGCAGTTTCCAAGTACAGGTGGCAAATGACACAAAGCACCCTTAACTCAGTTTCACTGTGGAAAATTATGAGAGGACTGGGTAACCAGGAACATCTGGTGTACTGCAAGCCCCTGCAGCTACCTCCTTGCCCACCTAATGGCAACAGAGAAGGAAAGATGCAAAAATTATTGTATGGAACATAAATGAGGTAAATATCAAGAAACTTCTATGGTATACATATCCTTAATTTGGATTTACTCATGAGATAGCTACTAGAAATGCTGCCTTTTAAAGGGCAACAGCTAAAACCTACAGGTTTTTTAGAAATGTAATTGTCTGCTGACATAAAATATTTTACAGTATTTGAACACAAACTGAAATGTATTTGAACAGAAATGTATTCAAAATGCATAATCCTTTGCCAAATTTCTTAAGTGTTCTGATTTCTAACATCTATACTACAACAATATCTGAATGAAGATACTTATCACACATCCCTTTCTGTATGCATAATAATAAACTCTTTCTAAAGCTGATGGAGGCTAAGACTGTATATAAATACATCTGTTATTGTCCTAGCAGCTCTTTAAGTGAGACCCAGAGTTGTATCAGTATTGCTTCTCTTCCACTAAACGAAGAACAGTTACGTATTTTTTCCACTTGTATAAAAATTTTGGAAAAACTGAAATCTTTAAGTGGTGATTCATTGGTTCATTTTATTAAAAGATTACAATTTAAGTTATAGTTCAATAGAATGGGTTTGATTAGGAGCAAAACATACTGATTTGAGACAAATTTTTCCTTTTTATTTTTTTAGAATCAGTATGAGAAACTTAAAACTGTCATTCTTTCTTCCACATTATTTATCGAAGAAAATGAAGTACAAGTGCTCATAGTCAGGAACTCTAAAAAATTCTGCAACTGAAAGAGGTCCTGCCCCTAAAAAAACCATATACACCTTTTATGACACATTACACAATAAAGAAAGAAGGTAATTAAGTGATTTGTTGCTTTCTGTAATCATTCAACAGTATTGAGATTTGACCATATATGTGTACATTACTAAAATACAACTGAAAACATCTACTACTGGATGACTTATAGTTTCTCTTCACACTACTTGTTTTTCCAATACTGTTTCTTTCCTTATTAGATAACCCTATTTTTTTGAGTTCTGAATATATTAAAATATTTTCAAGACAGAACATTCTAGCCCTACACCTCAAGTGCAAAATGGAGATTTAACTCTGGAACCACCTTGTTAGGAAGCAAGCCTTTGGTGGCAACAGTGACTTCTTTCACCACATTATGAATCACAAGAGACATTTAACTCACTCTTAGGCGGTTTGGATGAAATAAATTACCAGTAGTGCTATACTGTTTATATGCATTACAACATCTGTTAGGATGGAAACTTTAGCATTATAAATATTCCAACAATGAAAACAAAATGCTAAATAGAAAATAACATTTTAAAATAAAAAGGTTTATTTTCATTGAGAAGTTGCAATTCTACTGAAACTTGGGACAGTCAAAGAATAATAGTTATCTGCAATTGTTGAACATGGATTGCAACTGGTGTGAATCAGTGTAGATTCACTGAAACCACTGTGGCTCTGCCAGGATTTTCTAATCTTCACCAGCCTCTTACCCAACACCTTGTATTACATCATCAAACAAGCACCACCTTTTGATGAATATTACTTCAGGCCAGTAAATTGGAGACATGTCATTGGTATGAACCCAGAACCTTTTCTGTCAAATGGATTCTAAGTGTTCAAAGTCATTCTGGATATATGAAGTAACTACCATGTATCTGAAGTTAAAAAGATGTCATTACATATAATGTAAATATTTTCAATTAAGGCAATCTGCTCTGCTATGGATATCTAATTTCTCCTAGGTATGAAATACATGCCAAATAAGAGGCTGGTATTCAAAACAGTTAATATTTATGGTATTTATGACTGACTTCATGTTAGGTTGAGAAAAAGTACATAAAGCAATGCATAAAAATGGATTCTGGATAACTTCATAAAATGATTAAATTGGAATGATGTATAAAAATACAGCTACTCTCAAATTTTCAGACTCCTCTAGGGTGGAATGCTAAGTAGAACACTAAGAAATATTATAAAAGAATAACATGACTTCAGCAGAATATTGCATCACAAAGAAAAAATGTTTTAGAGCCAAAAAATTATTTTTCCCTTGGGAAAACATGAAATATGTAGAAAGGAGTAAAATACAAGAAACAACTTCCTAGTTGTATTAACTTCTTTAAAGTGTAAGGAAAGTGTTAAATATAACCAAAATTGTAAACAGATAAAAAAATACCTGCTTTGTTATAAAATATGATATTTATTTTTAGAGCTAGAAAATAAGTGCAGTGTAGGTTTTACTTCTCATCATTTATCTACAGAAAGAGAAAATAAAAAATGTTGACAAGAGATCATCACTACTTTTGGATCCATAAATTAAGAGGACAACAGCCATAGGCCTCAGAAACAGAAAATAATCAACAAAAACTATATGTTATATGCAAATAAGGAGAAAATAATACTTGTAAAAATAATCTGGAAAGTGAACATGCTGTGTCCATATATATTGACTGTAACGTGCTTAATACAGCTATAACAACCAGCTAATTTGAACTATAAAGGCTGACATTACCTCAAAACAAGTAAATCCATTCAAATTGCTCATCAGTCATCTCTTGCAGGCTGCAATATGTATTAAGAATTTAAACCCACTGAAAAAGGTATGGATGGCATCATCTTAAGAGAACACTGATTCAAAGTTTTTCACACACTTCAAGGTCTCCCATATAGAACTCTTTTAAGCATTATTTGTCTGCAAGTTTGTGGACAAATGTTGTTTTTACAGCCTCATATTTAGTAACATGCATCTTGAAATCATTGGCAGAGGTGTGTCTGTCATACAGTGTCTGAGATAATGATATTTCATCTTCAGTTTTCAGTATCATTAACTATTGAATTTAAATTAGAATAATTAAGTTATATAACCTGTTTACTATGTATTTTGAATTATTTCACTAAGAGAATAATATGAAACAGCATGCATATAGGGAGTTTTCTTAATTCTGGTCTGTTGCAGTTACATTTTTTCTCTCAAAAGGAGGCAGGAAGGTCCTTAACTACTTTAGAAGAAAAAAAATTAGAGGTGGATAATGAAAAATTTACAGAACCAAGTTTTCAAACAAACACAGCTTCTCCATAAGCAAGGACAGATCCTCTCAGGGGGAACCTAAAAGTAATAACACTAGCTTGAACTTCCTTACAGAACTCTTTGCACACTTCTCAGTTTATTCTTTCAGTAGCTTTGTGCTCCTGCGTAAGTAATGTAATCCCTTTGAAAAACTCTTAAATAGGAGATACAATTGAAGTGGGAAACATAAACAACCCAAGGCACTTTTGCTAGTCTAGACTACACACAACAGTATGGAAAAGCTCCACTAAAGATTCCCATTTAAAGGGCAGAACTCCTCCCTACTTTCCTGGAAGCCAGTAAGAAAAGTACTCCCAATGAACTATTTTCTGGCTCCAAGCTAGATAATCAGCAAGATCATCAGTAAAGAAAAATAATTTTGAGAGATCAAGTTCTATTTTGTCTTCCAAGGCTACATGTTCCTGCATGCATGTCAAGCCTCAGCTTGGAGGATGCAAGTCTGACAGAAGGTTTATGGCTTAATGGGAAAAAAGGGGGCAGTGGGGGGACAGCACGAAAAAGGTGGCTCAGAATAAAACTGCTTGAGAATTTTGAGCAGAAAAAATGCCAGTTCTGGCTACCATTATACAAAATTAGGTGCATTATGACTTCCTTTTTGACTAATCTGTGATTGTTAGGTCTGACACTCCCTCTCTCCCATATCCCTAAGGTCTTCCCTCCAAACTTATTTGCAAATAACACAAAAAAACCCAAAACTGTTGGACTGGACAAGCAGCAGAATAAAACAAAAACTCCAAAACCCAATCAAAACCAGAAAAGATGCAGAATGGAACAAAGCAAAGAACCACACAAAGACAGCAGCTTCTTTATAATTAAGGCTGAAACAAACTTTCCACTAACTTCACCAATACAAAGTTTCCTTTCCTGAGTTTTTTACTCACTGTAATCTGAGAGATGATTCTTTGGGAGACAGTAAGGGTTTCAGAAGAGAGGAACTAATAACATGAACATTTGTTTCGTAAATGTTCAATGAAGATTTGTAACAATTTAAGAGTTAATGAGTTGTCTTTTGTTCTCCTTTGTCAAAAAACATACTCAGATAATTGATGAAAACAGAATACAAAATTGCACATGAAAAACAGGAAAAGAAATAACTAGAATTTTCTAGGATGCCTTCTACCTCTGATCTGTGAGAAAAACAAACCCATTTCCATTCCTTCAGATCCTCCTGTCTAAAGAGTACAGATAACCCATTCAGTAATACACTCCCCAAGAACTTTCAGGCATAAAACTCAAGTGCATTATGTAAAACTGTGAGTAAGATTTTTTTCCCCCAAAATGCAGCTGCCACATAAATTATGATTCCCAAGGCTCTTGGCAGGGTAGGCACCCTACGGCTGACACTATAGTGCCTCATCAGTCCCACAGAGAACAATATGAATCCCATCCAGGCCCAGCAAAAAGACTCCAAAGGACAAATTGTAATCACATGTGAACTGGGTGAAAAAAT
>VZRH01002614.1:370979-421636 GCA_013397555.1 Urocynchramus pylzowi
GGGGTGGGGGGGGGGTGTGCAGGTGGGGGTGTGGAGAGAGATTAGAAAGAAAGACTTAAGCATAAGATAGTGATAAATCATCTTTATACCCTCCTGACAATTGATGCTTTTAGCTTCAGGCACTACTCCAATTTAAGCTAGAACATCCTCCATGCTGACCTAACTTGCAGCAGCAGCTAGTGGATCTGGGAGATACTACTGCCACAAACACGATTCCAGCATTCAGTTCTGCAGTCATACAGGTTTTGAAGCAACACCAAACTAGCAGTGACTAATACTTTGGTAAAATGATGTCATCAAGGGAGGAAACAGTTTTGTTTCATTCAGAGGTCAGAAAGGGGAAGAAAAAATAGGCAATTGCCATACTCAAACTAGTTTGCTTGAAGTTTCCTATCTTTGAATTAACTAACATTAATGTTAATTTAAATGCTGTGGGATACCATCCAAGATCCATATTTAGGCTCTTAGCTATGCTGCTTGTGGTAAGACTGGTATTTTCAAGGCCATATAAGCCAGTGAAAGTGACAGGGACCAAAGAAAAGATCCCTGCAGCCGATTGCAGGTCACCAGGCACGTGAGAGAACTTAGCTCAAAGAGACTGGTAGTTCATGGTTATCCAAGGCAGCACATGCTAAGCATGCTTACTGCTGCTCTCCATTTATGAATCTGTGCTGCAAACTGGATGTGGGTTCATCCTGGGAGTGCTCACGACAAGACTGCTACTGCAAGCAGGGCAAAGGGCAGAGAGTCTGGGGCACTGGACAGAATCACAGTTAATGATATTGGAAAGGAGGGAGGAAAAGCTCTGCCTTTGAAGAGTCTCCCCACAGCTCTGAGCACTCTTCCAGCACTGGTCTTCATTTAAAGGTCTAGTTATTACCATTTCAGGCATTACCATTGATCTCTATTGAGCACAGGTCTCCATACAGCAAGACGTTGTAAGATGAAAGACAATAGAGACTAACATTCAGAATGGCAAGATTACCATAGAACAGAAGAATTATTTTAAGGGACATGAGCCTTTCCCTTATTCTATAATTGGTTGTGTTGAGGAAAAAAAATATTTATGAAGTGCAGAGGAGAATACTTAGCTCACTTATTGATTTTATTTATAAATGGTAACCATGATAGCACTCATAACATACTGTAACAGTGGAGATTTATAATTTTTCTTCATTAGACTCACCTGCTGATGTAGTGAAGCACAATTAGGAGATGGACATGAATACATGTCTGAATTTTGCATGCAGTACGGTTCTGGTTAAGCTTATTTTTACTCAGCCTTTCAAAACATATATGAACTCCAATTTCTACAACAAAATTACTTCCTAGTGAAAGCATGCATTACATTTCTGCTCATCGTAAGGACGAGATAGTTACTGTCTCTTCTTTTCTTGTACTGTATAGAAGGGATATCGTGTCTTTTGTGCAATGCTGCCAACTGCAGACCTAAAATGATGGCATTCTTTTCTGTTTGATATCTCAGCCACTTGGAAATACTTATTTTTAACAAGAACTGTAGTAAAATTCCCTGGAACTCTGCAGCTGGTATAAATCTGTATCTGCAAAGCAGGTGCTGGAAAATGCAACTATATCAGGAAGCCTGTGTTTCACAGTCCTATCAACTATTTTTTCAACTTTGTTAAATACTGATTCATGTGATTACTTCCATTACCCTTGCTGCTAGAGAAAACTAAGACTGTCCTGAGAAACTCACTGAATTCTAAGAAGCCCAAAAGCTCAAAAGGCATATGGGAACCAGGCACAAGCACAGCAGTGTAGGAGTTCTCATTAAGTACCTTCCCTCACACTCTTCTGCCAAATACAACTGCACAAAATCTGAGAATACGCAAAGTGAAAGAAAAAAAAATCCCACAAACCTTAACACTAGAAGATAGATCTAATTGCCATACATAAAATAAAAAAAACAGTTGTCTAAGGAAATACCTTACTTGATACCCTGTTGAGAAATAACTGTGTCAAGTTCAAAGATTAATGACTTAATGAGACCATCTGAACACTGGAAAAGCATTACTAAACAAACTAAACATTACTAAAAAAAGTCCTTCTCTTGAGGGACTAACCCTTTCTTTACAAAGTAGCATCTTGACAACTCAGCCTACCTATCAACTATATTCCTCCCTTTGCCCACATCTCTACCGGCCCCTCTCCCCAAGGTGTATTTATTTAAATTTCCTCTCATTGTAGTAACTTCATATGAGAAATCTAATTTTCATCCCTTTCCAAAGAGGAAAGAACTCGTAAAATCTAATTCTTGTGTAGTTTAGACCAGTAATGAAGGACACAATGAAAAATTGCATTAAAATCTAGCAAAGCCAGAATTTGATTGCATTTTATGTTGGCAAGGATTCTGTCTGTTTCAGTACATCCAGACATTTACAACACCTGCCTGGGATGCATTCATAAAAGGTTGTTTTCTACTGCATACTCTAGCCAGTAGATGATAAATCAAAAAAGACCTGCTGGATCACGGAAATCCAACCAAGTGTGCCTTAAGAAAGTAACTCTAAATAGTACTGACTTCAAAGTAGAAAAACTAAAAACATTACTGTTGCAGGTTCCTTATTTGTCAGACAGGCAAAACGCAACCCACATTGCTGATTCATATAGTATCATCAGACAGCAGTGCACAGGAAGCTCTACAGGAAGACCACAAAAGCTGACGAGTGTCCAAAAAGGGACAGATAGGCAGAAACATACCAGGAAGAACTTACACACCCCACTGGAATCAGGAAACAACAAAGCTACTGTGTGAGAAAGCTATAGCTCCTACCAATCATTAATCCTGAAAAAACTACTTCTTGAAAAGGTACACTTCTTTTCTGAAAGAAAAGAGATGAGGAAAACTTGAGTAGTTTTTTACAGCAGGGAGTTGCTATTTAAAACATTTTGCAATGCAGTGACAGAGTACACCACTATAGCAACGGCAGCCAGCACAAGTCATTGTTTATCACACAAGAAGGACATGAGCTACAGGGCTTTACTGTCATGCTCCTCTCTATTTAGGATGGTTTTGTTTACAAAAAATGCCCCAAAAAGAGAACTTTTTTAAAACAGGGCCTTTTACAATGAGTCTAATAATAATGTCACACAATTTCTTTTCCATATCAGAAGTACTAGAATATCTCAAAGGTGAAATTAAAAACTTCCATGACTCAGCTTGGAAAAATGCTGACTGGTGTTAAGACATTTTTCATAGAATGGGATTTTCAAGAAGTAAATGAACTATACACAACACAGTATCATAAAAACTCTGAAAAGAGCTTCCAAAAATTAACAAGCCTGCAAAAATAAGACATATCCGCTTAACATCACAGAAGAGTCCTTAGAACCTTCCTGACCACACTTTAAATACCACCTGCATGGTCTGCATTCTCTCTTTCAGGAATGCTTCATTTATCTCAGTGTGCAAGCTCCTCTGCAACCTCTGAGAAGATTTGTCTATACATGCATTCCTCAATCTTTTCATGCACAGTCTTAAACACTTTCCCTTATGAGCAAGTTGGAATCAGACACAAGCAACTCCAACTTTCTTTAATAAAAATCCATTTCATACTGCATACGTAACAATAGATACATGTACTAGACATATTTTCATGTCTTTTAGTGATGTCTCAAATATCAACACCTCCTCCATGGCTCACTATCAAAGTGCCACTTAACTTGTTTTACTGCAAAAGAGTTTTTAAAAGCTCCTTACAAAGTGGTAAGTGGTTGGAAAAACTCCATATTTTTCAAAACCAAGACTAAGTATTAAGGTTAATTTCCTCCCCAAATTCCTACTGCACAGCTAAATTAAAATATCTAGAAACTATTTTTGAAAAATGCCACCACATTCAATTTTCTCCTGTACCCTTCTTTTATTTGTAACTACTGCGTACAGCAGAATTTACAATATCTGATATGTTTTTGCACTGTTTTGAATGGCTTTATTTTCAATTATTCTTTCAACTTTTCAAAGATCAAGGTAGTATTTAACAGTGACAGAGAAAGTAAAAGAAAGAAAAAGAGGAAAAAATAACTACAGAAAATTCATTAAGTTCTAGGGTTATATTTCAGCTTTAAATAAATCCTTTTTCAATCCAGACTTTGAATAAAAGTAGCTTTAAAAAATGCAAAGGGTCAAACGAATAATAAAAAGATATATTAGAAGTGTTTCAAAAATATTCTGTGCCGAAATCAGTTTTACTCGATTCAATGGGTTTATGACTGAGAGTAAAACCTATTAGTACACTGTTTCTACAAATTGGCTTAGAAGATTAACAACTAAACAGTAAGCCAAATTTTAACACTGGCTAGAAGGTCATATTAAGAAAAATGGTAAGTCATCATCAGAAACAACCTTAACTACTACTCTAATTGTATCAGCTTTTCCACGGTATCATTTGCCTCAGAAACTCATGACAGGACTAATGAAGAGAGACTTGAGAGTAAGAGAAATATTAGAAAGCAGCTCTTCATAATTACCATCCCTACAACCCAACATTCAGCTTTTTCTATCATGTTTGAAACTGTTCGCAGAAGTGACTTGCTCATAATAAATTATTTTCTTACCTACCCAGTAACTTAGGTCCACCATAGTAATCTAAACATTAAACAATTTACAGTCAAGAGCTCTATACTTTCTTGACAAAGATGAAGCACATAACCACAGCCTTGTGATTGTCTGTTTGTTATGTAATTGTTAGGAAAAAATTAAAATATAACATGACTAATATCATGCTTTGATTTTCCTCTGCCAACCTACTCTTCCAGAAGCAAAATGCTGATTCTTGCCTCATTACTCGCCTTTATGCAATCACTCAAAGTGAATACAAAGTCTAAGAGTGGAGCTACATGGGCCCATAGCCTACAAAAAGGTAGGCATGTGATTGGACCGATGAAGTGTGAATATGTAATCACCTGTGCATGTGCAGACTTTAATCCTAATTTAACCAGGGGGAAAAAAAGAGCAAAATAATCTTTCAGAAAAAGTAGAGGTCAACAGAATTATGTGAATACCTCTACTAAGCAATACATTCAACAACACAAAACAAATTAAACTTCAGAAACGAAAAAAACAGGGTTGGGAGGAGGAAGGAGGAGAAGGGTTGTGGTTTTATTTTTTTTGTGGATTTTTTAACCACTCTTTTGTCAAGCCAAGGCTGAATTTTATTGTAAGACAAAACTTGCTCGCATTGTAATTTTTATCACATAGGAAGAACACACTGAACATGGGACTGACAAAATCTGGAGAAAAATATTGTCCAATTAATCTGAAGAACTATTAATTGATTGCAATAAACCGTATTTCAAGCATCTTGTGTGTTACTAGGAATTACAACGAAGAAACGAGTAACTTTTAGTCATTCCACATAATAAAACCAGAACACAACAGGATCTGAATTCCCACAAAAAAAAGGTAATTGCGAGAAGCAAAAATTCTTATAAATTTTCAGAGGAAAATATGACAAACATACTTCAACCTGAAATTAATTTAGAGATAAGTATTAGACAAGCTTAGCCTATCTCCTGTAGAAATGAAATGAATTAAGTAAATAGGAAACTATGACTTCTAAATGTTTTCTTCTTGAAAATACTTATGTATAATTACGTTTATTCATTATTTTTATAAAACTGTATTGTCTAAATACCTATATTTATATAATGGCTGTTAATCATGAAGAAAGTCAGAACCATTCCAAGAATATAGAATCTTACTACCTTAAAATATATGCCAAACTTCAATTACACATTAAAGTTGCCCTGAGCAAATTTCACATCTTCATTGTGAGTGAGCACACTCATGTGAACATTCCCTGGAGAAAGGAAGAGTGCTCATTTACCCATATGTTTATTTTAAATAAAGTATTTGAAACTCTTCATGGGAGCATTCAACTCTGCTTCTCCAGCTTACTTCTCATATACCACCATCTTCCCTACACATCTGAAAAAAACAGCTAGAACCTGGGCTTCTGTTGGGATGAAGTATGGAACACTTAAGAACAACATCACAAGATGAAACAAATAATTTAGTAATCCACTAGAGCAATACAGATAAATGTAAGTGCCCTCTGCTCTAAACAGAATGCAAGCAAATGAGTGACTAGGAGAACAGAATGTAAACTACTACATACATGGGGAGCTTTTTGCTTGTTAGTTTTAATTTTATTCAAATATAAAGAAGGAAATCAGCAGAAAGTAAGACAAAATGGTAGGCCACAGGTAAGCACATAAAGGTGTGCTGAGGTGAAATCTATGTAAGACTGAGGAGGTGTCAGAAAGAAAGGCAGGGATGAGAAGAGCAAATGACTGACAGGAGACTGATAAAAAGATGAGAAAGACAGCTGAGGAGAAGTTGCTGTCTTCTTAAGATTATCAAAATCCTCACAAAGCTTCTTTATGAAGCACTCAGGAGGAAACTGCTTGTGGCTTCATTGGAAGCCCTAAAGCTAATGGATCAATATCCCCATAGGAGGAAACATAACTATCAGGGAAATGGGTTTTCCCTCATATTACAGCTTCCGGTGAAGAAAAAAGCAAGCTGTCTTCAGTTCCTTTGTCTGAATACACGTAGTTCAATGACCACCATACTTTAAATCTTCTATACACTCTTGCACGTTACCTGACTGCAGCTATCTATTTCTTGCTAAAATAATTCCTATGGAGCTTCCTGGTCTTGGAAGCATTTAACTCTTCTGCAAGACTATTTATTGGGTAATTTTACTTTGATTTTGAGTGCTTGGAGAAACACCTCAGAGAACCTTAATACTAACCAAGCACTAAACATTATTAAATACTAACCAAGAATCAAACAGGTTTCTCCATCTGCTTGAAGAGCCATTTGATTATCCCCATTCTAAAGCAATAAGCATTTAATGTCACTGTCCCAAGAACATAATTCTTGTCCTTTTGTTAAGTAAAACCCCTCTCTAAACTGAAAGACTTCCCCTCCCAGTTTGCATGCTACTGCTACTGCTCTAGATTCAGTTCTTCACAGCCTGTTTCAGGTGAGGTGTCTGCGGTAGGTCCTTTCCTCCAAACTATGTTTGTTCAACATCAAAGTTCACCAAGGGATTTCACCACTTAACATCCCCAACTATTTACCCAAGACAAAAACTTATGCAATCTGATTCCATTCCTGCTCCTACTGTCCCACTTCTGCCTGTAATTTTATTAGCTTTCTCCAGTGGATCTGTCTGACACGGAAAAAGCCAAGCTAACAAAACAATTATGGACTTGAAGATAATGCTAGTAAGATTTTGAACTTTGAAAGCATTTCCGATATCTGCTCATTTTGACTGCAAAACATTTCCCAAAGGAAATAGGCATAAATACAGACCAAAATTAACCAGAAAACACTCTTAGAAACTTAACAGCAAATGTCTACCACAAAACTTGCTTTTATATTTCCAGCTTCTTGAAAAACTTTCCTGTGGCCTGCTCTTGAAGACTACAGTTACTCACATTAATTTTATTGTTATGAATATTTAAGAAGTCTCACAGGAAATTCTGGGAATGGGATTCAAGTAAGGTTTCCTGCCTGTTAATCACCATGGAGTGACGCCTTCCTGATAATGTCTGCTGGAACAGAGTGGCAACTTATCTTTTGAAAGTTACATTAAAATGGAAAAGAATAGGATAACAGTAGTAGATTCATAGTAGTTAATATAGTAGTAGATTCATTTGTCTAAAAATGCAAACTGCAAAAAGCATAAGCCTGTATTTTTTTTCCAAATGTGCATGAGTTAGTTTGTACAAACAAAATTTTGCAAAAGACAGGCAATTTTCAAAATTGCTTCTGAACGTTTCTATAAAAACTAACACTTTCTTTTATTTCATAAAATACTTCTTACCCTAAAATTCAAAATCCATACAACAACTTCACAACTTCTAGTTGAAAAAGAAATAATGGAAGCACAGTAAAATTTACTCAAAAGGAAACTAAAAAAGTCTATAAGCAACCATTTCCTATGACAGACAAATTCCTAAAAGAAGAGATCACGCTCACCCATTATCTTAAACCTCAAAAGAGCTCACATTCTGAAGTTTAAACACATGAAAATAAATGTCTTTCAAGATATAATGCTGTACTTTCAGTTCTGAGATACTTGCTTCTAAACAAAAGTTATATTTCTCAATTTGCTTTCACCACACTGATAATGAATCTTTCAAAACAGTCTAGGTTATTATAATATAGGACAATGCATTTCACTCTCTGCCTCTCCAGTTACATATGTGACTATGAACACAAATACAATCTCAAGAACTGATTTGTGAAATTTAGAACTTACCTACGGCTATGTTAATTATACTAAAATAGTCCAACATAAATGTTGTGATGCTGCACACCCCACAAAGAACACAGCTGCCTACTTAACTGACTGCTAGGTATAAGGACGCTTCAAATTCCAGCAGCATTCAGAGATTCAAAATACTCCAATTTTAATAAATCACAGTTAAAGGCAGGAAAATTGGTACAGTAAGAGAAAACAATTTATACTGCAGCCCCAAAGTCTATTGCAGAACATGAAGAACTTGACCCAAAAAAAAGGATAATTTTTCTTCAGGCTCAACCACACCAATACCAGCTTGACCTGCAATTTTCTAAACTACAGTGTACAACAGCTACTGTGCTAAATATATTCTGTTACTCAAACTTTGAGATATTCTCTCCAGAGATAGGATTTCCTGATAGGAGATTCAAATTAATAGGAAGTGCCCTTCCTGTGTTTTCTAGACCGCTAGACTAATGAGTTTGTTTTCAACAGCCTGTAAAAAAATGAAGGAGCAGGTTTATTTGTTGATGGGTGTTCAGTGCTTTGAAGTGAAGTGACCTTGTATACAAAGCCAAAGTGTAGCAGACCACAGTCAGGTCTATTTAGGCACAATGCTGTAGCACATTTGGTTTTTCCTGCATTCCTGAAGGAATTTGCACAGGAATTGCCTTCAGAGCCTGGTAACTGGTGACTTTTATTCTAGTCTGCAAGTAGCCCTATTAGAAACTGATGGGAATGCTTGTGAAGTGACCCCCTACTTTCAGTGAAACAATTTTTATGTAGAGAAAGTGAACAGTTCTGGCCATGTGTATACAGCTTTGGCAAACCTACCTGATGCACTCAGCCATATAAAAACACTACAAAAAGTCAGCACATCTAAAAAACAATTACAGAACACATACTCTGTAATATAATACAAGGAAAAAAACAATTCTAATCTATCATTAGGATTTCCAGATATTAAGGCTAAGTGACAGTAAACTAAATTTTGAAGAAAAAATGTGCTTTACAATCAACTAACTTTTCAGGCCAGTATGTTTTATGCTCTGCACACAGCAAAAACATGGAGCCAAAAGACTGAAATGAAAATGAAAATACAGTTTTAAAACTAATTAGACATTTGATTGTGATCTATACAGGATGAGGGGGAAACAGACAACACCAGCATGCAGCTAGACTAGGAAACTTAACAGTCAGGAGTCTTACCAATTACAAATTCTTTTATCTTTTTCACGTGCACGAAAAACCCCACCCACCATTGAAGAAGGTTAACAATATTGATTCTGACAGATGGGATCCTCCTGACTTCCTACTGCATAAGTCACACTCCTGCAAGACTCTTGTTATTGCAACATTACATCACCAACAAAGTGATGATCATCTGCAATGACTTCAGCAAATGCAAACGAAAAAACAACTCATTATTAATCTGGTAATAAGCTTTATCTTTCCAACTTATAAGTTAGCTGTCATAAAACACATACAGCAGTTCATTTCTAATAATTAAACTTGACATGTTTAGACACAAAAGATTCCAATATTAACCCAAGTTTAGCTCATTTTCTCTTTCCCAGTTAATGGATTTTTTTTTTAATTGTAAATGTTGCTGCTCTTTGCTATTTTCTCATAATGGGAAAAAAAGAGAATAAAAGAGCTTTTGAGTAATTTATCAAAGAAAGTGTTACTTTCATGCAGGACGACTAGATAATCATTAAATATTCTTTCACAAGATAGAAAGAAAGGTGAGACATTTACTTTGTCATGGATCTTAAATTCTCCTTTTGACAAAGTTGCTGATAATGGATCAACAGTAAAAATACAAACAAGTTCTCAAGGAACTGTTATCAAACAATGCCTGCTTGAGCAGGAAGGTTGGACCAGATGATGCACTGTGGTCCCTTCCAATTTGACCTATTCTGTGACTCTATGATATTGGAAGATATAGACATGTAATTCTGTGGCTTACCATGTATTTTAAGTAAATAGTAAGCATTTCATCCCTAGTCACAGAATGAGACAAACTATTGTAGTTACCGTACCATTAAAATCTGAATTTAAAAAACTGTTTAAAAGTCAAGGTAGTTAGAGATGAACCTTAGAAACACTTTAAGTGTATTTTGTCCTTTTAAACTGCAGTAACAGATCAATCTCAGAAGACTCTGACTGTTTTCAGGTCTCATGCAGAAAATTTTAATTTAACAATCTATTTACACACAAACAGATATCATCACCTATTTGTCTAATAATTTGAATTTTTCCATTGCAATGTAATAGCAATTCTTAAGCAGTAAAGTTTTGCTATACATCACAAGAATGGTTTAACTGTGCTCTAACCACAGCACAGCTGCATAGGAAAGGACAAGAGTTACTGAAGTCAAATGGCAGCCTGCCATTAAACCTCTGTTCTGCAACAATGGCCCCCAGGCATCTTAAGAGAAGTCTCTTGTTTGAAAACATATTTGTGTTGTAAAAGTAGACAAAAAGGCAGAGATCTAAATGCAGGACAGGAAACACCCTTTTCTTCTGAGCTTTTAGTATCACTTCTGTGATGTGTCATTTTTTTGAGACCTTCAGTATATTTCCGAAAATAAAAAAGAGGAAAAACTTCAGCTACAGAAATAAACAAAAATCTCACCTTGTTATTTTCACACTTGTATGGGATTTTGAGGGTATCCATGGCCTTGATCATGGCCTGCATTGCTGTAAATATATTCTGGTACACCAGTTTTGTAAAGCCCCTTTTGTCTTCATCAGAGTAACCTGATCCATGAATGATTCTCATCTGCTTGATAAATGTGCTTTTGCCACTCTCTCCTGTGCCTGCAAGACAAATAAGAAGGATATGCGTTACCCAGTGGACACAAACATGACTTTTTTTGCACAATGATGACAGCTTGCTTACTGCAGGGCTCAACAGTGGAAGGTCAACAAGGACCAGTTTAGGGTCAAACAGCAACATCAGTAGCAACTGAAGAACTGAATTAAAATTTGCATTTTGATTTAACAACTAAACTAATAAGCAAAATGGCAAGACATTGCCAATCAAAAATCAAGACATTGACAATCCAAAATATACATATTATATGTGACTTCATATTTGAAAATATTTTGTTCTTAAAGATGTAATTGTCCAAAACTCTAACTTCATGAGACATTTCATCACAAAAATTCAGAGAGGAAAAAAAAGAATCTTCCTAGGCTAACTCTCAGGACATTACAGTAATCTGGTATTACAAACAACCAACATATGTGTTTTGCTCTTTTGGGGTTTTTTTCCAGGGAAATCAGTTTGTTTGGGTTTTCAGTTTTGTTGTATTTGTTGGTTTGTTTTTTTATCTGTTTGTTTGAGGGGGTGTGGTTGGGTTGTGGTTTTTTTGTTTTAAGCTAGTATTGGAACAATCAGAGCCCATCAAACGTCAATCTCAGAACCTTATGAAATCACTGTTAATTAAAATTCGGTTCATACTTATTAATGGGCAGTCATTACTTCCACTAAATCTTTTTCATGTCTTTTTATACTTTGTGCTAAAAGTAGTTTATTGATGAAATAAGATTATTTGTCAACTTAAAGTTAAGATCTCCCTGTTGGAAACTTCACAAAGGTTACAACACATAACATTTTTCCTTTGCTCCAATTCAACAAGCTCATCTATGACTACAAGAGCTGATCTATATTATTCCTCTGTTTGTTTAAGAGGAGGAGTTGAATCTGCACAGCTACATAAGCCCTGTGACATTCACCCAGCTATTCCGCTCTGCAGAAAACAAAATGCATTGCTCAGTGTTGTGCTTTTCAGACTTTCAGCCTGGCTTTATTTTGATCATTTCTCTAGAGCTTTCATGCCTTTTACCATAATACTCATGTCCAGGACAAAGGCAGCCTTATAAGCCTCTTAGATAATGTTTTCGGTGTCTTCTCAAAAAAGTGTGTTTCACAGCAGTGCAGTTTATAGGAGTAACCCTTAACTATTTCTGAGATAGCACACACTGCAAAATCTAAGCCTCTAAAATCTTCTGCCCTTACCACAAGCATAATTTTGAAACCATCACTCCCATTTCCTGCACATATATAATGAACTTCTAATGCAGGTTTTTTACACACACATTCCCAGAAAAATCAAACATGATGTTACATACTACAGAATCAGAATGGTTTGCGTTAGAAAGGACCTTAGAGACCATCTAATCACAACACCCCCTTGCCATAAGCAGGGACATTGTCCATTAGACCAGTTTGCCCAGACCCCATCTAACCTGGCCTTGAATACTGCCAGGCATGGGGCATCAATAGGTTCTCTGGGTAACCTGTGCCATTGCCTTACCACCTTCACATGTAAAGAATTTCTTCCAATATTTTATATAAATCTACAGTCTTTCAGTTTAAAGCCATTTTTCCTTGTCCAATCACTACATGCCCGCGTAAAAGTCCCTCTCCAGCTTTCTTGTAGGCTCCATTTAGGTAACAAAAGGCTGCTAGATCATCTCCCTAGAGATCAAGACACCGACTGGTATCTACTTGTGTTTTTTACAGCCTCATCCATTCATTACAGAACAAGTTAAAAAATACATCATGGTAATAAATTCTTAAAATTTTACCAATTTTACCATAATAAACAAAAGCAACACTGGCTAACAGCCTGAACAGGACCCCTGAGTGGGCTTGTTTCACCTGGTGAAAAGAAGAAAAAATTACATAAGAAAAAAAAAATCTACATATTCTTCTGAGAGGACATGAATGCCTTATGGGCTCTGTTAGCCACTGCTTCCACCACCATCATTCCACTAGTACCTCCAGCTGGTACAAGACAAGAGCAAAGGTGAAACGGCAGTGCAGTGGATCAGTAGAATGGACGAACTGGGGATAAAACAATACTGAGACCAATTTTCTGCTGGCTACCACAGCACATTTACATTAGTCTAGTCAGTTCTCTGAAGCCAGATATATAGTATCTTCTCATCTGTCAGAAGACTGCTGAGGCCACACAATGTACCTGAAACTCAATCATAATCAGAATAGCAGCACCACACTCCCTCATCTTTTAAAAAACATTACTTTCAACCTTCCCTGCCCCATCCCCTTCCCATTCCTAATATAATTCCTTGTCTGGTACTTAGGCGAGAATTGAATATTGTGACTAAATAAAACCCCAAACTCCTGATTCAAGCACAAGCTTGGTTGGTCATCTGACTTTTAAACTTCTTCTCAGATAAAATCAACCTAATGAATGAAAAAAAATTGTCTTCTAAAAATAATAAAGAAATGTCTGTAACAGTGATGAACTATTCAATCATGGCACAGAGGATTATCAAAATTTGTAAGATCTTAGCATCTTAGAAATGGAAAATTTCTGAAAACCTTTGTTGTTTTTCTTGAAATGTTAATAGCTACAACTATTACTGTGTCATCAAGAATTTTACCACCAGAGATCTGAAAGTACTTCTAGCAGTATTACATCCACAAGCAGAATCAGGAAAGACGACAGGTTGCTAAATGCAGAGTAAATCCTTATGCATACACTTGCACTCAGATACATACATATCACATACAATTTATTTCTCCTGGTACACATCCTGCAAAAATCAAGCTACAGAATATTGAAATGCAACATACATTGCTCTGCAAAACTAATGGAAAAACTTTAAACATGGTTAATTTTAAATAGGTGACAATGCAGCCACTTGCAGAGAGGTTTCAGAACTTGTGGTGACCGACAAAGAAGAGACAGGAGACTAATTTAGAAGAAAAATAACTGTAGAACCCTAGAATGACAAGCCTTTCCTTTGTATGCTTGTCCTGTACTTGTTTTTTGCATTTCTCTGCATTGCAGCTTTAAAAAAAAAATCTTAGGTATAGTATCTTATAATTAAATATGAGACTGTTTAACTAAAACAACATACATACCATTCTCTAAGCAAAACTCACACTGGCATCTCAAAAACAGAAACACTGCTAAACTACACCTGATAGTGTTTTCTTCCCCAAGTTTGACCTATGAAAAGGCAAGAAAAACCTGCTATTTTATTGTTCGAAATTTTATATTAAATTAGATAGACGAGGACATTCTTAACACGTAAGGAAGGAGAAAACCATTGAAATCCACTACCCTGTTAGTCACTGTACACACACATTTACTAGGAACTGTCAAAACAACAGTGTGTACATTTGCAGAAAACTGGCTTTTTATCTTGGGGCTTGGATGCAGAGAGAAAGCCTACAAGTACCTGGAAAGTGAAGATTCATGGGTCAGGGTGGAATCAACATCCTACACAGATGAGCAGAACCATACTATAACCACAGTTTCATCAAACATTTACTCAGACAAAGCAGCCGGTTGTACATTTCCTCACAGATTTACAGAAAAGGGAAGCAATCAACCTCATCTAGTAAGTAGCAGAGTAACTCCTAGGAGGAATGAGAGCTAAAACAGTAATAGGTAATGCATGAAAAGAAAAATACTTGATTTCACTTAAAGTTATACTTCACTTGGAAGAGAGTTTAATGTCCTCTATGCTACCACTAATTCAGCGATAGAGAAAACAAAAAATACGGTTTGCTCTGTTACTGTTACAGCAGTGGAATGCAGCAGGATCACATTTCCACTGAAACCAAGTATGGCTAAATGAAAACATAAAACTGTGCAGAATTCAGGCCTTGGACCAGCTTGGCTTTGTAGGTGACAAATCAGTTGAAATGTAGTATGGAATGCATGAAAATCCTTCTGGGAACTGAAGCAAAGAAGCCAGTCTGTCCTACCACTTACAACAGCAGCTTTCAGGCTCACACTTGAAGGCTACTGCTGGGAGGGACATGGTTGGTAAGACTGTAGCAAAACTCCCAGAGGCGGAGGTGAAGCTCCCAAGCTCACCCTGTAACACATACCTGGACAAGTTCTGGAGCAGAGCTAGAGTATCCCTTCTCCATCAAAAGAAGGCAGCAAGGCTAGTGAAACAAGCAGACTCCCACACCAACAGCTCAGTCCATCTGATGTGGTCATGCACCTAGGCAGACTGTGCTCTCATCCTGACATCTTATGAAGAGATCCTTACCTCTACAACAGCCCTGACCATCACCTCTGTCAACAGTTGCCACAACTGAGATGACCTGCTTCAAGCTGGTACAGCTATTGCTCAAGCAGTTCTTTTTAAGTGAAGACTGCTAGTACTCTATGAACTTTATTCTCTATTGCTTAAAAAGTATTATCTCCATGACATTGTATCACTGTATCATGCCTCTTGAAAGATACCTAAGTACCAGCCTACAACTCCAACCAATTTATACTACCATAAGTTAATAACTGAAACTGACTATTTTCACCATGTCACAGAAACACCAAAGAATTTCAGTGACAACTCATCCAGAGACATGAACAGGATTCCTGTAAGGAATTACCAGTCCTGATAATGCATTCAGTAGGCATACTAATATTTTTCACAAAATGAACAGTAGAACCATTATATTCTCCTTGTGTAATTATCTAACTCATTAATTGACATTAACAGATTAAACCTCACAAGAGTTGCTTAATGTTAGGAAACATTTCAATGGCATTTCATTTAGAGTTACAGAAAAGCCTATGAAACAGGAAAGTATCTCAAATTTCAAGCAGAAAAAGCCAGAAAGAGAACTAAGGTGTCCTGAAGTCTCTTCCTACATCAATAGCACCATGTTTTGCAGTTATGTTAAAAACTGAACAGAATAACTACAAAAAGCCAAATTAGGTGAGAACCCCATTGATGGCATTTTGAGATTTAACAATACACAGGTTGAAGTTAAGAATGACTTTGAAAAAAATGGGAGAGGGGTACATATTCTTCCACTGCCAAGTGTTTGCTCCACTGACAGAATATCTTTAATTTAAAATCACTACATAATCTCCTTACTTGTTTTGCTAAAAAGGCCATATTTGCATATTCCACTTGCTTTAAAAAAAAAGAGTCAGCATATAATCATTTCACCATTCATTAAATTATCTCCTCTGTATCATTTTAGTAATTAATAAACATTTCATTAAGATGACTGTCAACATTCTACACAATATTATTTCATGAATTACTAATGGAACAACAAAAAAGAGCAAGATGAGAAAATAGTTATTCAAAAAAAGGATGGATAGAATTTTATGAAGTAGCTCATGAAGTAGATAATTACCTCAAATAAGGAATATGAAACATCTCCATTCATGCAGAGCAATTTGTTTCAAGAATAATCTTGAATATCTTAAATATTTATGAAAAACGAAGCAAATGTTATCCATTATAAATATTACTAAAGTTGTTCCATCATTTCCTTACCTACACGATTGAAATTGTATTAACCATCTTCCTTAAAAAAAGGGAAAGAATACCTCCCATTATGTGGACAGCTAGTCTGAGTGCTTTCTACAGCAGAAAAATCCTCTTACAAATTTCATCTGGTTGTTTTTGAGACTATAATAAAGTTAGTCATTCTAGTGCAGACACAAAACTAAGAGAAACAAAATACCCATCCTCATTGTACAAATGATGCACTCAAAATAGTTCAAGTGACTACTACAACAAGGCCTAAGATACTGAACTACTGAAAAACTGGAAGGAAATGGAAGATAGAATTGAAACATAAAATTCAGATTATGTTCTGTACTATGTTCTGTAGCTTCTTAATGTTAATTCAAGCTTTTTTTGTGAACCAGAACCTCAAACTCTTTTACAGGAAATGCAGTTAATCAAATACAGCTTTGTGTCAGATAATCAAAACTACACAGCAAAACTACTATTATGCAGCGAGGCACAGCTTATTACTGAAAGTCAGCATTCCCTTCTCCACACCTTCAATTCAGCAAAAACCCCAAACCCACCCAACCAACCAAAAAAACACAAACCTGCAGGCCCCCCCAAAATCAAAACAACCAGACAAATCAACAAAAAATATCATCACCACCTAAGCCCCCACCCAACAAAAGAAAACCTCCTCTGTATCTTTTATATCTACAAACAGATAATTGTCACAATTTTAGAGGTATCTTATTATGGTTTAGGGGTAATTCAGAAGCAAGAAAGCAAGAGAAGAGATAAACTGGTGTCGGGGTCTTCTCTGCTGGAGATGACCTGAGATGTTGGTGGAAGCCGCTTTTCCCAACCCAGCTGTCCAAGAAGGAGTCAGGAGTCTNTCTACTCTGAACCAATCTAAAAATGCCAGCATCACCTAAAAGATGGACGTTAGGAAGAAGAAGGAAGAAGGACAGGGCATGCCCCAATCCCTCCATCTTAGGGTTTTGAACCCCCCTGAACCAAAACCCAAATTTTCTCCTTTCACCCTCTGACTACTGCTACTGTGTTGTCTAAACTTTTGTGACTTGTGATTCCTCATATAAGCTTGGTAATTTGTTCCATGGGCTGAAATCAAAGCCCCAAGTGTTTTTGGCTTCCTGCCAGGGCTGCCCAGACCCCTGTCTGGGGTTGGGGGCACTGAGAGGAATGTCTTGGATTCCAACAAACTGGGTGCCTTCACAGAGGACAAGTAAATCCTCAAGAATTCGCACAGCTTTGTGAATGTGTTCAAAACAGGACAGGATCACAGCTTGTGTGGCCTCCTCCCTTCTCTTGAAAGGATCCCTCTGATAAACTACAGACTCTCTAAAGAGAATCAACTCTTTCCAGTCTGTGCTTAATTTTCCATTTTATATGGTTTGGAGCAACTTTGACAAATTCTGCCTAAGTTCATCTGTGTAGAAAAAGTGTCACAAATCAAATTCACCCTCAAACATATTTTCTTGATGCTAGTCACAACTCAACTGAACAGCAACTGTTTAAAGTCTGTCTCTTGGCTGCTGCTCTTCCATGGAAATGCGATAAACAAAACCAGAAGCAAACATCAGCATTCGTAAAAGAAGGTATCATACAAACTCTTACCTTCCTTGCACAGAGGAAAGGCAAAATCTGTTTTTGCAAACTTGTGTGTAATTAGTTTCAGATGAATATTTATATGAGGGTATTGGAAAGTAGACTCCAGTAGATTCCAAGGCACAATCAAGTCAAAATTGATCATTTATTATCTTCTTTGAGATCAGTATAGTACACAATTATTTATAAATCAACATGTATGTTTTCTGTAAGTCATTTATTAAAAGAAAACAGTAATAATATGCTGACCACCACCCGATTTTCTGTGAAAACTACCTTAACTACTAATAGAGACTGGATTGAGGGTTTAAACCTTATATGTTTCCTTCATATTACACCTACAGTTCTTCACCTCTGTACCTAAGTTGGACTGAAAATGATGGGGGCTGAGAGAGACCATACAACACTACATGTTCTGCAGGTCTCCAGGAGGATTCTCCAGGATATGAGATTTAAGTTTCCCTGCATTCCAAGAAAAGGCTTGAGTTAGCTCTAAACTTTTATTAAGGAAGATACATAAAATTTATTTACCTAATAATGAAGTCTTTCAAGTTTCTTTCACCTTCTGTTACTCGGAGGGATTATGAACAGATAAACACAACTCATATTCCTACCAACTCTGAGTGACACTATTTCAGGGACAGTATAAACCACTATGATTAATCAAAAGCAAGGACAAATACTGGTAGCATTCAAAATTGCAATAGTTTTCCTTTATTTTTATTATGGAAGGGGAAAAAATACCTTAACTACTTTAAACCCTATGTCTTCAGAAAAAGCAGTCTTCAGGTCTAAGATAACACAACCGAGTTTGGCCATCTAAGTTTCCCCTGTGCCAAGGGCTACCATTCTTCTACCATACAGAAAACTGAAAAAGGTGAATATTTCTCTATTGATCTATTCTATCTGCAAACATAATTATCATGCACCAGAACATACCAACAAAACAACAACTGTATTTACCAAGCACACAAAACCTTGTAGTTTGCATGTTCTGCTTTCGTAAGGTATAGTTAGAAATTCTGTGACCTGTTTTCTAATCTGTGTTTTAAAGAAGTACTGTAGTACTCAGAGTATTAGATAATATATAATATATATTAGACAGTAATATATTATGTAATTTGTTTAACAATGTTAGCAACAACTAAGTCCAAAAACATAAAAGCACCCTTTCCAAAGGGTTTTTTTTAAATTAATATTTATTCTATTCTATGTTTGTGAGCTCTATTTTGAAGGCCTGATACAAACTTTTGACCTACCACTCATGTAAAAAGGCTCCATCCTAGAGCTAAAAGTATACAGTACAGCATTTTCTTTCTTAGAACATGGAAATGCATACAAGTGAATTGTTTTGCTATACCAAAACTAGCACAAATATGAATTTACTGAAAACAAGTTATATGAATAACAGCATATTTGTTATGGTCCAATATTTATGTCAAGTAACATTTCTGATGGTAAATCTTATTATCTGAAATTAGAAACTAAAACCAGCAACTGTTTTGTAGCATTTTTGTACATTTTTTTCCCCAAGAATGGTTGGCCACTGCTTCCAAGAACGACAGTCACCCCAGTTCCAAGCTTTAGTCTAGATATCATGAAGCACTCCTTCCAAGGGAAAAACACAAATGAATGAACAGAAAACCCCTTTGCTTTTCCACCCCTTTACATGTCCTTCATTCATGCCAAAGAAAGAATATTTTCATATGGATTGAGATGATTTAAAAGAAAGAAAGAAAAGCAAATCAAGCTGGTTCTTCTTACTCATGAAGAGAACAATATTTTTTCGACAAAGCTATTTGAGGTCTTTCTGTGTAAGGTTATGCACTCCTGATGAAAACATTTAAGCTGTTCTCTGGGTCTCTTCTGCTTTTGCCTTTTTGCTGCTCATGCTTCAGAACACTCTAGGACTTCTGTACTAGTATGATAACATGACAGCTGTTTCTGAGCACCTAATTAGACAAGAGTCAATCTACCAATGTAACTATCAAACTTACACTAGAAACATAAAGGAACCATGTATTAAATGCTGGTATGCAGACACCTGTCAGACAGCTTCCCTGGTCCACTCACAGGCAGCACTAGACTTGAGACAGAGGTTTCTTTCAAGCCTCAAAGTCCTAGCACTTAAATGATAAAGTAATTTTTGCTTTAGTCTAACTACACAAACAAGTACAAAGTGCAGGGTCTTGCAAGCAGAGCCCTGAACTGACTGCAATAAGGAATCAGCTGGGGTAATTAATAGTTTTTTTACTATTACACCTTACAAGTGTATTACACATTCTCTATCTTCCTGGTTTCCCAGAGGAACACATCTAGAGAGCATCATAAAGGAAATACTTAATGGTATAAGAGAAAGTTTTACAGTAAGTATTCTTCTCTAGCATTTAACCCCTTTCTCTCACACTGCTGTGAAGGCGTAGCTCCTCCTTCCCCAGGGAGATTGAAGGGGTGGTGGTAACTGAAACCCACGCCCACCTGGTTTCAGGCCCTCTCACTGAATAAGCATATATTTCCCTCCCACACACCACCAACCCAGTTACTCCATTTGGGGTATCATTGTCATTACAGCCGATCCCAGCATTAAACTGGAAGGAGGGTGCGGTGGGGGGAGCTCAGGCTTTTTACAAGGAACAAAGAAACCTCCTAACATAAAATGGAATGGCAGGCTGCTTCAGCAGACATTGGCTGCTGGGAGAGCAAAAATGGAGGTGAACTGGGAAGCACAAAGGCAAGTCCAGTGCAGAGACAGCTTTCAAATCAGCAGCTGTGAGTAGCCCTGGGAAGAACTTTTGCCATCCCCTATGAGGCAAAGCTCCTCCTGGCTGGTCTTCACCCCATAGACATGGCAGGCCTGCAGAGCCCGGGGCTGTTCCTCTTGCCAGCCTCCTTCCATGGGCAAGTTTCTCAGAGGCTATTTAGCAGCCATTAGAAAGACTGTCCCTAGAAGATCCGTCCCTTACTACAGGCAGTGTTTCTTCATCTCTTCACCCCTAAGGCACACACAGAGCCCGGCAGGGCTGACAGACCATGATAAGAAGCTCTGGCACAGCAGCTATACAGTAAAAACACATGACTCCATTTTTATTTTCATCCCACAAATACTGTGAGAGGCTCAAGTGTTGGGTTTGTGTTCCTCTTGTTCCTTCATTCACAGTGTTGTTCACAATGTCTATGTGTTTCTTGGTGCACACTGGCAAGGGTGTGCACGTACACTGTGAAATCCAGGCAGGCTCCAAGGCCGAGCCCATTATAAATCCACCCAGAGGGAAGCACAGTTCCAGATATTGTGGCACATTTCCTGTAGCTTATGGCAGACCATCCTTAACTTGAGAGTGCTTTTTAACTGCTACTTCCCCTGGAGAGTCACTAGTTTTTGAGGGATTTTGCTGTCCTTTCATACTTTATGTCTTCTGAGGTGTTTCAAGAAGTCCTACACTAATTAAGCAGCTCCTCCAAAATGAAGGTAGACCCCTTGCACACTTTCTTCTCCTACAAGGAGAGGGGACCTGGGCAAGTCAGCTCTTTAGGTGGATAAGAGTTACCAACTGCTATATTATTGTAGCTCTTATTTCAACCATTTCAAATCTAGTAAGTTTAAAATTATAATGAAAAAGTAAATATTGAACAAATAATGTTTTAATCATGTTCCTTGCATATTTTAATATAAATACCACCTATACAATACTTTCATGTGCATACATACACACACAAAGTGACAAAGGCTCTAAAGACATAAATATACCACTGTCACTCTCTGAATTCAAGAAATCAGGTCAAGGGTAATATTAGCAAAGAACAATTTTATAATTAAAAAAAATATAATTAGATTCTCCACCCCCTTCCACCAAAAAATCCCTGCCTTTTGTTAAGAAAAAAAATAAAAGTAAATCAAATAGCTAAGTTCTGAGAGGACATCCTTGTTAGCTTTACACACTACATCATATAGGTATTTCCATGCTTAGTATATGACAAATGCAGCATTCTTTTCAGGTGCTGCATTTGCTCAAGCAAATAGATGAATAACTGAAAAAACTTTATGCTTGGGTAAAGTGAGGGATGAAAACTACTACTGGGTCAGTAAGCAGATGGACTGTCACAGTCAGTAAGAACAGGAACAAGCAAGCAGATTTTATGGTCAAAGCATCCAGTGCCATCATTCTGCATTTTCATTTTTAACAGCACGGTGTCCTAGCATGCATACTGCTTCAAGCATCGCTTCGGTATGGCTGAACTGAGTGACATTATAATGTTCTGCTTCTCCAGCAGGGAAAGTCAGGTGGCACCATTCTGGAGTACCACACTGTCACAGAGAGAGCATTCATGGCTTGTGCCCCTTTAGACTACCCATACAGGGCCCAGCTCCCATGCCACTGACCTGCTCAGCTGAGCAACTTCAGCAGCTCAGAGGAAGAGTTTCCAGTCACATCTCTGACATGCCAAAACAGACAGCTACATGACTCTTGTTCTCTTCAAGAGAAACTTCTGATCCTCCTTATAATAACCTTGTTGCTGAAGTTACATATTTATTAAGACCTGATTATATACCAGATTATTACCTACTCTGAAAGTTTTTAGACTTTTTTTTGTATTTTTATTCACTTTACATACGAACTACAAACAAAGACTGCATAGATGAATAAATAACCACTTTTTACTTATAAAGGTAATAAACCCCATAAGATAATAACACTCAGAACTCAGTTAAAATTGTGGATAAGCAACATGCCTTCCTGAGTCACAGAAAAGTACTGTTTTGCTGGATACTCTTACAATATTAGAAGAAATCTCCAGAAATCCATGAACTAGGTGGCATCTGAATTCAACAAAACAACTACTGTTTTACTCAAACATCAGCTACTCTAGTCAATAGCATGTACCACCTAGACATGGACATGTAACTTAGGAAATGTCACCTCCTTTCTCTCGTAGAGTTGCCTCATTTCTCTGACCTCTTCTGAAATTACATGTAGCTTTCTGTTTAATTAATTAAAGTCCACATGCTGTTCATTTGCATTTAAATAAGTTACTTGCATTATAAATCCTGGTTCATCTGAGAGAAAAGTTCTAAATTCACTTAATATCCTAAGTAATTGGGTTTTCTATGGTGACAGGTTTTTGTTTTATGAACATTCATGGAATTCTAGTTTTCTTGTGTTGTACTGGCATCTGGTTTCAAAAAAGATTACATTGAATACACTTCTAGCCGCTTTCAGTGATATGGCAAAAGATACTCAAGAGCATGATAACACTATAAATCCGCTCTTGTTCTTATTTAGTATACCAAAGCAGAAATAAACTTAACTGTCAGGGCAAAGAACTGTAACACAACTGCAGTTCACACAGGCACGAGGTGGCAGGGTGAAGGACTAGTTTCTGTTCGCCATTACTTTTCTTTCTAGAGGAAACTTTTACTTCCAGGAAGTAAACATTTATTTAACATGTCATTCCTTTGCACAATAGCCAAATAAGAAGTACTTGAGTCAAAATTTTTATGTTTTAGGCTATTAAAATGTTATCCACCAAGTCAACATTCTTTATAATTTTTTAAAATTATAATTTCAGTTAAGCTGAAAAACCCCACAACAAAACAACCAAGGGCATATCCAGCTGTCACCACAAACCGCAGAGTTAACCATTGAAAGCTAAACTTACTTACAACCACCACAATGGCATGATGCTGAAAGGTGATTATGCTTGCCACCTCTGTATTTCCTTCTACTTTTGCACCATTCTTTTAAAACCCTTGCAGTAACAATAAATAACAAAACAAAACACCTCACACACACACTTCTTTTGGACTTACACAGTCAATTTCTCAATTTTTTAAAAAGACTTTTTCTGATAAAATGTAGTTTTTGATCCCTTTTGTATTGGGTTGGAGTGTCTGAAATTCTATCATGAAAAACTCTGGGAAATACAACAGAAAATATTAAAAATGTTCTTTTTGTTATGAGGCTTGTTCTAGGAAAAAGAAAGGCAGGCAGAAAGAAACAACATGCAATAGCTTACATGACTAGAAAATAGCCCACACCTTTTAGACATTTCTAAAAAATCCCCATGTCATAACACCCCTATTGCTCTAAAGGCCTTGAATCTTGTGAAATAAAGTTGATTTTATGGAGAGCACAAATGCTGAAAACACTAACATTTTTCAAAACGAAGAACAGAGACACACACCATTTTTCTACACTAACATCCCAATTTCTAACCAACAGACCCCTCCACACAGCTTTCACTATTGTTCTGCATAATTTGCAAAATCACCACACCAAGCACAAAGGTGCACTTCTTCACCCAAACCCTCCAGCAGCTGTCCAGCCTCATCCTGCAGGTTTCAGCACTGTGCAAGCCAGGAGAGGAGAGCTGTGTGTGACCGAAACAATTTCTGCCTGGGACATGATGGTAGGAGCTGCCAGCCAGCTCTCCCCAATCAGGCATAGCGTGGCCCTTGGGGAGGGAGCACCAGGAAAGAGCCCTTCCTCCACTCACGGACTAGAAGCTGACAAGGCAGTTCCCTATAAAGGTCATGGTGCAGAATTTATTTCTGGAGAGATTTAAGCTCCTTCCCCAGCCTTCAAGTACAAGCAACATAGAGCCATTTGGCTGTCGTCACACTGGGGAGCAAGAGGCGTCTGAAAAAGGACAAGGACGACACTTACAGCACCAGTTATTTTCAAGACAATGGGAAGCAGAAGACAATGTGTTAACCAGGGAGTTCTGAACTATCCTTCATTTTTCCTCTGGTCAGTTGTCAGGTTTTGGGGTATTTTGCTGACTCCAGGTGTCTCATCTGCCAAAATTTATCAAAAAAAAAAAAAAAAAAAGAAAGAAAATGCCCAGCTGCTTCAATATGTGTCTTACCCTACAGATCCAACCACCATGGAAGCCTTTGAGCATTAGTAAAAGGTTAACCACTGCACTCTCCCAGGCTGTTGAATTACATGTACACATCCAGTATAATCAACACTTCACACTAATTACCAATTATCTAAAACACTTAAAAAGTGTTTGCCATGAAGAAGCTGCAGTAAATTTTCTCTTTTAACATGATCTCCAAAATCACGTAAGCATTCTGACATTTATTCCACGAGGAAGGATGCTCTAATCTCTGCCACATGGGAACAAGTCCCATAAAAGACAATTGAAGTGTTTTGAGGATGGTCCATAATTTGTTACAGTCCTGGGAAAATGTTATCTGCCTAACTCCAGGTTTATCAACTCTGATAAAGCCATTTAGTTGACTAAAATATGAAGTTAAAGACTGCTTTACTATGGCTGACAAAGAATAAAGCCATGGAAATGTATTTTAGACAACAGATCAGCGAATCCCAGGTGCCCTGTGTTATTCCCTGATACAAAATCCAAGATGAATGTTTCTGCTCATATAAATATGAATCCTTTTTGACTGTCATCAGCGATCACCTATTTTCTTGATCAAGTTTTCTCATGCCATCTTAACAGCTTTCGTTATTTCCGAAGATGAAGAAAAATAAATTTTAAAGGCTTCTGCACAAGTTTTCAAAACCTACCACTTTTGTCAAGTATCATGTAACTTCACTTAAAACTGCCAAATTATTTCTTTCCCCAACAAAAAAAATTGGTAAATCAGAAAATTAAGAGAGGGATTCCTACTCTTTAATATTAAAGAAATTTTCCAACTGTGAAAATCACAAAAAAAGAAATTTGAGTTGTGAGTGCAAAATTGTTCCTGCAATCTAAGTTTGCAGCAGAAAATAAGAAACTATTTCTTATAGTTTCTTATAGAGAAAATGCACGCTATTTGCATATGGATTTTTACACTATGCAGCTTACAGTCAATAAGTGAATTTCAACTACCAGAACTACAAAAAAAATTGCAAACCTTGTTGCAACTAAGAGGACCAAAGGTATGTTCAGGGTATTTGAAGGGAAAAACCCCCAACCAACCTATCATTCCTCTCCAGCTTTGCAAGCATTACTTTCTTCTATATACTGACTCCTCTGATGTCAGTAGTAAAGAAAAAGCAATCATATTTCAAAGAAACTAAGTTACTGAACAGTTTGGAAAAAGAAATTAAAGAAAGTGATAATAACCTCAGGAAAGGTTAATCATAACCCTCCACCCCCCCTGTTTTTTCCTATGAACCTTATTAAGGATTTTTTCTGCCATCCTTACTCTTTAAGTACTCCCAAAAGATTACTGCAAACTATGGCCTTATTAATATGAATGAGGGTAAAAAACTGGGGGTAGACATAAAGTATACTGCATATCCATTTTAATAATTTTAGAAGTATTATTGAAAAACAAGGAATAGGAATAAAGAGCACCAAACGTTTTCCAAAATTCTCTGCCTATCACTTAATAACCAAAGTACCTAAAAAATTTCTTAAGATGGGAGAGAGTTACCACGGTGCAACATATTAGCTGCAGTTACCACACATTAGCTGCTCCACAGTGGTTTTTGCATGGGTAGCTTCAGTTAGGGGCAAATGTCAAGTTTTATCAAACTGATTTGTTAGTCCTTTTTTATTTCAGTAAATCTTGCTGCACTAAACAGCTAACGAGAAGATTAAATACCTTTAAACACTGTCCTAAAAAGTGACTTCACCTATGTTATACCATATTAGCAAATGAAGAAAAATGTATTTGAAGAATAAAGTATAGAACTTTATAGAAACAAATTTATTTTTGAACTAAAGTATCAGGTGAAAGCAGAAGAAGACTTAATTTTTTTACTGATTTTATTCTACTGCAGCTCTGCTGTTACACGTTTATTATTAACCAGCTTTTTAACGTCTACTTGAGAAACAATCTTTGGCAAGCTATTTTGTTACATCACACAACTAGGTGTACAGGTCATGATCCCATTCCTTCTCAACACAGAGGTGAAACATATATTTACCTGAATGAGAACATTTCAGCACAGTGCAGTTACATCCCTTGTGCGTGATGTACCAGTCCTCTGAACAGCTCCTTATGAATGTCTTTAAGTTACTGTTGTTAATTCTTGTAACAAAAAAAAGCGCACCTATTTATTCTACTCACTAAACAATCAAACAGACCAGTTATTAATCACCTGTTTCTTAATTACTTTTACAGACTACTGGTACCTAACCAATAAGCACCAATTTCACCACTATTTTTCTTGAGGTTTTTTTGCCTTCCTATAAATCTCATGTGAATGCCAGATTTCAGGGAGACTTAAAAAAAAAATCCACATACCATTTTTCTACATGATCTATCTATTTTCAAATCAGTTATTAAAATGTTACCTTTGTTGTTGCTTTGCATACTTATGATTTTTAAAACAAAATGCAGTATCAAGAATAATCTCAGAGAGGGTGCTCCATTCTGACTATATCTCCACACACTGCCATTTGGATTTATTCAAAACTCTGCTTACAGGCATTCCATAATCACACACATTCCTTTTTGACTCCATACCCTCCACTAGAAGTTGTTAGGCTATCTTCAGTAAAACATAGATGCTGTGACAACAACCTGGGACAAAGTAAGTGCAGATGCAATGACTTGTACATTATTCTGTCTATTGACTTCCAATAACACAAACACTTTTTCTCTCAAACAACATATGACTGCACGCAATCTAGTATTTGCTAAATTCTGGAAGGCATGTGAAATTTAAAATAAAAGTTCTACATCTTCAAAGCCCTAAATACTGTGGTCAAAAGACAAAATTAAGTACCTTAAGTTCTTGTCTTCCCTTGCACAGGTATTTTCTGAATTACCAAGACTGAAATGCAACCATTTCTATTTCTGTAGAAGAACAATATACAAACTTTATGTTGGAAGACACCCATAGCACTGGGTTTCAGACTGCAACTAGTGAAAGCCACTGCATCACCAACATAACTTCCCAGGACAAGGAGACAGCTCCTTTATATCAACTACTGATGCATGGCTGTTGATCATATGCAATACTGTATATTGATTTAAATATACATTATTTAAATAATGTATATTTAAATCAATGATTTAAATGATTTAAAATCATTTAAAGATGATTTAAAAACAGTACAATCATAAATCAGTTATTAAACAAAAATACTGATTTGACTTTTGCAAGGAAGGATTGCTAACATAATGCTACATGAACAGATGTGTCTTTTTATATATTTTATCAGCAATTTAAGTAAGAATCTAATGCATCATATAATTACACTATGATTTGTTTGCTTGAACTGAGAAATAAGCTTTGAAATAAGCTTTCCAAAAAGCAAATTTATACGAGTAAGTTTCCTATGTCTTTACCAAATTAAAATTTTCCTTCCCAATTTTACTGGTAGCCAAAAATCTCCTGAGGAATGTGTAAAAGATAACTGTACATCAAGTTAAAGGCATCTAGCTCAGTTTAAAGCATGAAAAAGTTCATATGGAGTAATTTTGTAGACATAAAACCAATACATGAGGAAGCCGGCATCAAACCTCTCATTCTAATGGTTCTGTTGTGTAGCTACATAAAATCTATGGGATAAAATTATTTTCAAGGTTGCATGAATATGCTTGCACATGCAAAGAGAAGACAGAAGGATAGCTATTCTGCTGCTTCCTGACAAAAAGACAGCCTAGAAGGATTGTATTTTTCCCTGCTCAATTCCTTATTTTTAAGATCAAAAACATCTGTTAAAATCTGCTTTTCAGATGCTTCTGTTGAAGAATATTGGTATGAATTGACAGTAACTGTTACCATTAACTGAAACAAAAAGTCAAATCAAACAAAAAGGACTGATAATTTAGATGTTAACAAAGACACTGCCTAATCAAAGAATAAACACTTCTCTGATCAATTAGTTATGTTGCAATTTAAACTTACTGAAGGGTCCAACATTGAAAGCAAAGCAAAGGGGGAGTGAAATGTCATTAATGGTTCAGACAATTTAGAACAAAAAAGATCATAGAGAGGACAACTTACTCCAAGTTTTTTCACATAATGGACTAATTACTACTGGCACTGAAACACAGAAAAAGAGAGAAAGTAGCTCATGCTCTTCATGAAAATCAGACTTGATCAGAAGATGTTTCTCAACATAAATCAACCTACTTCAAAGAATTAGTATTTCATTATCTCTCAGCAGTTATAGGGAAAGGAAAACTCCTGAGGTGAAATGAGAGTTTCTATCACTTTCATGCAAAGTAGCAGCCAATTGCTAAGACCAGATTCCTTTTCATGTATATAAAATCCTATTGGGAGATGCTTTGCAAGCACAAATCTCTTTTCAGTTGAAGTGCCCTTAGCAGCTCTGAAAATCACAGAAGTATAGACTAATTTACGTTGGAAAAGACTTTGAACATCAACAAGTCCAACCATTAACCTAACACTGCCAGGTCCACCACTAAACCACATTCCTAAGCACCCTCCAAGGATGCTGACTTGATCACTTCTCTGAGCATCCTGTTCTGGTGTTTAACAACTCCTCTCATAAAGAAATTTTTACTGATACCCCATCTAAATCTCCTCCAGCACAAACAGCCTTGAGGCCATTTCCTCTTGTCCTATTACTTGTTACTTAGAATATTAACCCCCATCTTGCTACAACCACTTTTGGGTAGTTGTAGAGAAACCCTGAGCCTCCTTCTCTCCAGGCCAAACAACTAACCTGTAGACATAGTGAAGCTCCCACCTGAAACCATTTGCCNGAAGTATAGACTAATTTACGTTGGAAAAGACTTTGAACATCAACAAGTCCAACCATTAACCTAACACTGCCAGGTCCACCACTAAACCACATTCCTAAGCACCCTCCAAGGATGCTGACTTGATCACTTCTCTGAGCATCCTGTTCTGGTGTTTAACAACTCCTCTCATAAAGAAATTTTTACTGATACCCCATCTAAATCTCCTCCAGCACAAACAGCCTTGAGGCCATTTCCTCTTGTCCTATTACTTGTTACTTAGAATATTAACCCCCATCTTGCTACAACCACTTTTGGGTAGTTGTAGAGAAACCCTGAGCCTCCTTCTCTCCAGGCCAAACAACTAACCTGTAGACATAGTGAAGCTCCCACCTGAAACCATTTGCCAGAGTGTCCCTGTGGGTAGACATATACTAGTGTTTACTTCAAAAGTGTTCTTCTGAACCTCACTTAAACTTCCTCAATTCCTTCATGGATTGAGCTCTTTCCCATTGCTATCAAAGTATCCCCAGGTGAGAATACAGATTTCTTTAGAACAAAACCAGCAAAAATTGAAGTTAAGGACCACAACTAATGCATTTTAACTACAAACACGCATTTAGTACATAGGATCAGATTAGACCTGGCTAAAGCAAAAAAAAAAAAAAAAAACCTTGATCATGGACATCAGGTTCTCCACACTTACTGCTTTGCCTTACAGACCCACTCTCATTCTCAGTATTTGCTAACTTTGAAACAGCCTTTGTCTGGACTCCCCCACCTATCACCAAAGGGGTAGTACTCATGAACCCTATGGAGGTGGCAGAGTGACTGATTAGCTAGTAGGTGGGCAGTATTTTGAAAATCTGCAGTGCTATGTAGCTATTCCCTCTTTATTATAAATATTCTCGTGGAGGTACCATCCAAAAAGACAGCAGTGTATAAACAAGAATCTATCAGGAACATCCTTGGTTTCTCTACAGTATAACTTTGCTCTACTTGCTGAAGCCACTGTGGTGACAGCAGGTTTATTTCATGGAACTCAACAATGATCTGACATATCCAAAGTACATGCATTGATTATAGCTAGGATGCTGTTCAGTTCAGCAGAAGTCTGCCTGTAGAAATACAAGTCTGTCCATATAGCATAAGTTTTTCTGTATCTTAAAAGGTTACTCAGTATTTATCAGTCAGGATCCAAAAACCATGAACAATGAAATGACTCCCCCATACCAGTGCTATACACAACAGAAGCAATAAGTACCTACTGTTGTTCTCATGCATCTCCTGCTTACTTATTCTTGCCTAATAAAACTAAAGACAATGTAAAGAATCAATTAATAAGTACTTTAGAGATTGCAATTTTGTTAATTACTATCTTTCATGTTTCATTTTGGCACTGTACTTATGCTTCCAGAGTTCCTTACCTCCTAGGCTTTGCAGTATGGCAATAGCCCCAGAGAGGCTAATCTGAGGAGCGAGTCTACCAGAGCAAGCCTCACAAAGTGTGAGGACATTTTCTTTGCTTCAAAATACAACTACAGGATAAAATAACCCTTTTTACTTCAAACAGCTTTCTGCTTAGCTTAGTCATACACACAGAAGAACTTTAATTACCTTCTGTTGTTTGGTCAAATCAGTTCCAACTCCCCATTTCAACCTCTCAAGAAAGACAACCTGCTGTCCAACTACACTACCATGTATCGCACATCCACGTGTTGAAAAGCAGGATGCACCATCAGATGATGGAAGGAAAGTGGTCACGTTCTCACCCTTGATCAAAAGTTAGTCTCAGCTTCTGATCCTGCCAGTTCTAGCGATTTAGACATATGCTTACTCATTCAACCACTTCTCTTGGGGCTTCTAAACCAGGTCAAAGGATTGATAAGTACTTCAGTGCTCGCTGGTAGAAGTCACAGCACTCTCCAGGAATCTGCAATCTATCTGAACAGATTCTTCACCTAGACAGTATGGCATGATGAAGATGAAGATGAAGAATCAGTTGTCCAAGCATGCCAAAAGTTGCAGTTTGAAAAACCAGTAACTAGAGAAGCTAGATGTACTGCAAATAAATTAATGAATTTCAATACTCTTAAACAGATATTTAGAGAAGTGACAGGACCTTTCATGAACACATTCAAAAATATTAGTCAAAATTATTTCCATATACCAGTATGACTACATAGGTTAGACCAAATAAAAGAGAACACTAAAATACATTTTACAGTAAGATTTTTCCAAAAAAAAATAATTAAGTACTGGTGCCATCAAAAACATAAGCACCTGATTGTACACGATAAAAAAAATGCAAAAGAACTTCTATAATAGTCACTTTTTATGGAATTGTAACAAGATGTTCCCAGGATATCAAAAATGAAGTTTAGTTCAGACATTAAGGCAGTATTGGCTAAGACATGAAAAACTTGCTACTCCTAAGCAAACATTTCTAATCCAATGTAAACTAAAATCCACCTCTTTGGTAGAATTGGTACCTCAGCCTCTTTTCTATCTCAGAGTATAAACTGGGTGATGTGCTAGAGGGGGAAACAGCATCACCTATGAAAGTAACAACTACTGCCTTTCTACTTTCCCTACTTGAAAATTTAGTTTCAGTATGACACTTTTCCAAAAAGAAAAGCTATTGTGTGAAGGTAAGATAATGATCCACGGAGCCCTGAGTTAAAGCCTTATCATTTAGAAAAGAATCATGCATTGTGATCCAAACTGTAGTAATTATTTTAAGTGGATCACAGAAAACCAGCAAAATTGGCAACATGCTGTCATTCCAGGTAATTTACAGCATCAGAAGCATTACAAAGTAAATGAAAAGAAAAAAAAAAATAACACCCAACCAAACTAGATCAGTCTGAATCATGATTTTGTTTGAGAAATGATGGTATGGATTCATTAATTGATCCAGGAATAAAGCTTGGTGTCATTTCCAGTATCATTCTGAAATGTAATTCATAACACTGTAATTACAAAGAGATTACTGGGCAGAGCAAGCAGCTCAAGATACTTAGATACAGAGATACCATTAATTTAAGAAAAAGAAGAAATGCTCCTACGTAACTTTCATGTCACAACATAGAATCAGAAAAATAATCAAACTTGCTTGCTGATGGACTAAAAAATAATCTACCTTGCTTGCTAAAGGACTGCCTGAAATTGAGAAAAAGATTACTGTGAAAGCAATAAACTTCACAATTTGCATTATGAGTTGTTCAGGAAGGTTTTCTGCTTCAAAAGAACTTCATCAGAAAATAATTTTTCCCCTCTCTGTGAAAGGGGATTTATTAAAAAGGCGAGTCCAAAGGAAGAATGGCAGGAAGGTTTTATTTTTCATCTACAACTAATTTACAGTTTCAAAACTGCGAATTTCATCTACAATTGCAAAACAGAGATATTTCAAGGTAGCTCCATAACATGGAAAAGGGTTGGTTTGGTTTGTTTTCTGGGATTTGTTTGTTTTTTATAAGGAAGTGGTCTTTTTTTTTTTTTTCTTTTTGGTTTTGATGGGGTTTTTTTTATTTTAAACACACCTTATTCTGAGGGGAAGGGGGAATTGGATAAGATCAAAAGACAAATCTTTGTAGGAGGCAAAGGCTTTTGTACACTTAAAGCAGGCTATTAAGAAAGGACAGGAAAAAAGATAATCCAGCATTCAAATGGCTTTTACCTTCCTTCCATTTATTGGTTTTCACAAAGAAATGGAAGCAAATAGTGTACTCCCGAACAGCTGACTCATTACTGGAATTATCTCAGGAGAGCCTGGTAAACAACTTGCCATCATTTGATTTTACAGGTTAAGATGCAAAGAAATCCTACAGGTTGAGAGCTCCAAAGACAACCAAAATCTAACACCAAACAAATAAATTCCCAAAACTACACAGTGTTATGATAAGAGGAAAATAAACCCAAGAGTCCATTTCTAAAAAGTAACATCAAAAGTAACATTTTTAGAAAGTAACAGCAAAGAGCCAAGCACAACTACATACTCATTTGCTAAGGTCCAGCACGGCTCATGGATTTCAGTGCCTAGTTCCCCAAGGACCACTGAGCACCAGTCTTTAAAACAGAGACCTATGGATGAGGCCAAGGTTCCAACTCCAGTGCAGCTTGACAAACATCTCATGTCTCCCTAACGGTACTGAATGAGATGTTTTATCATCATGATAAAGACCATGCCAATATCTCCATTTCTCCCTGCAGCACAGCCAAGGCAGACAGAGCTAAGGTGTGCTTCACAGCCTCCCTCATGCTTCCCTGCCCCAGATATCACAGTCATCAGTGGACATCAAGACAGCAGACACTTTAAAGTACTGGAGATAGGACACTGGAGATGTGATGTACCACATCACTCAACTGTAGGGTACAGGCCATCTTCAAACACTAGCTAGGAGGGGCATTCTTAAAGAAAGAAATAAGGACAATGGAGTAGGACTGACTTCAGAAGCGGATGCCTCTCTGCATAAAAGCCTCTATCCTGCTCCACCATTCCCAAAAATCCCCTAAGGGAAGCAACCAGGCTCTCCAGCACGCATGCTCACACTGAAGAGCCAAGTCCTGTCAGCTTAGACAGTAACGCTCTGCCAAGAGCCAAGGCAGGTGCTGGTTGCTCTGCTATTCCAGTACCTGGCCTAAGCATGGCAGGGCTATAGACTGGCACTACATGCACTTCTTCCTTACTCCCAATTCTGTCAACCTTGACTGAACAGGCTGGTTATTTCAAAAAGTTATTTGTATATATTTTAGAATACACATATTTGGTGCACAGTACCTTTGTAGAGAATCACAAGTCTTATCCATTTCTTTCTCTCATGAATGTATACACTGGGAGCTAACATTCGTCTTTGCAAAGAATCTTCTGACTCTGCAGCACACTTCTACCAGTGATAAGTATTTTGAGGGCAGGAGAAGAGACTATTTTTCTTTCTGCTACCTTTATCCAGAAATAATTTGTCTTCTGCAAAAGGAATTTCCTGACAGCAGACAGAGCATCTTTTTGAGTACCACCAAAACAACAGTTTGTAATTACACCCATGTGCCACTTATCAGGATGTGTTGGCACTGACCTGGGCTTACACTGGCACAGTCAGCATCATGCACCTAGTTTACACATAGTCTCAGGATGTTGCCAAAGTGTGTGTTTACAACTTGGTTTAAACCCTGATGTGTCTACTTAGTTTATAATAATGTGTCAAACCCCTTAAACCACAACTACCCTATATAACGGTGCATAATGATGTGACATTACCAGGAGCACTGAGGCTGTATCAGGCCCAGAGGCCACTCAGCCTACAACCAACTGCTTGAAGCTACAGCCTGTGTCAGTCATGTAGCTATTCAGGGATCAGCTGAAAAACAGCCCTGTATCAGACCACAATTCAGGGTAACGAGCTACCTTGCTGTCTTCCCAGACAGACTTAACAGTGCAGGTGGCTGCTCGGGGAAAAGCATGCTGGCATACTGCAAGACTTCTGAACTGCAAAACTAACATTTTTACTCATTTCCCCTCAAGTACACTGGTCACACTGGTCTAGCAGTACTTACAAAATTATTCTTTGTACACCTATAAGCACTGATAAGCATGTGTAGTATAATAAAATATAAATCCCATAGGATTTCCCCCACATTGTGTGATTACAGGTCAGGGTCAACTGGTGTCTCAGCTGATCCAGTGCTGCAGCACAGTCATTGTTTTTCACAGAAACGCAAACTGGTTGAGGTCAGACAGGATCTCAAGCAGGGTCACAACACAGTGCCCAAGACCAAGTTTTTTTAACAGAAGGCATTTGCTACAAATACCCTGGGCAACTGGTGCCAATGCTCAGTCATCCTCATAGTGAAAAAGTGTTTCCTGGTGTTTCGAATCTCCTGCATTTCAGCCTCTGCCCACTGCCTCTTGCCCTATCACTGGGCACTTGCCCTATCACTGAGAAGAGCCTGGCTCTGTCCTCAAAGTTCCCTTTGGGTACTTACATAAATTGGTAAGATCCTTCCCTGAGTCTTCTCCTCTCCTGGCTGAACAGTCCTAGCTCTCAACATTTCCTTACAGTAGAGCATTCAAGTTCCTTCATTACCTTAGACACTACTTGCTTGAATCCCTCCAGAAGTTCCACACCTATGTGTCTTGTACTGGTGAGCTTAACCTCAGGCTCACTGCCCACCAGGCAAAAGAAAAAAAGGGCTAAGTGCTCTCTCTACTTGATAAGGAAACCTTTTCCCCAGAGTGTTTGGGCTGCATCTGCATCTTCTTCACAGTACAGTGTGAAGTCCTGACCGTGCTTGAGCTGTGTTAACACACATCTGAAAATTATGTAAGAACTTTCAGAGCTCTATAGGTACACAAGAAAACACAATCCCACAGGTAAGCAGTGGTCCTATAGGCCTCAAATTCCCATTTTTGTAAGATTAAATCTATTTATGCAAGTCTGACACCTAGATGAGGGTAAGTGGAAGAAAGTACCCTGTAAACATCCCAGACTATTCCAACTGCAGTTAAGTCCTGGAACATCCAGTTCTTCCTTGATATCAAGAAGTACTCACTTTCCCAGGAGAAATCCAATTCCTCTACAGAAGATGCAGAACTCCTTATAGAAGGCCTCTAGAGCCAGCATTCTTAAAGGTGCAACCTAAAGTTGTTTTCATATTTCACACAAGAGCTAAGTACCTGCTACCAGCATTCACCAAGCATTGACCCTTACACAAAAGCACTGGTGTGTAGTCTGTAGAGTCACAGTGCTCCCAAGGTGGATGAGCCATGACCACTGTGCATGCAGTACACACACAGGAGAAACCAGCAGGTACCGAGGTGTAGGCACAGACAGTTGGGATTCTTACATCATCACACTGCACTCCATTTGGATGCAAGCAAGACCCTGCAAATAGCTCAAATGGATTGTCCAACACTATTTAATAGAAATGACAGCAATATAGTACATGTGCCTGAAGTACGCTCCATTAGAATAATTACTCTGAATCTTATAAATTATAAATACCTACACAAGTAACATTTGTCAATCCTGACACCTGACAAGTTTAAACATTACTGTGCTATACTAGAAGGAAACAGAAACACCTGGAGGTAAACTCCTGGAAAAGAATACATGACAGAGTTCTGGGCAGGGGACTGGTCCCTGGATTTCTGTGGAAGACAGAAGTTGCAGAATTTGGGCAATTTCCATTGTTAGAAGAGGAAGAAAAACATTCTTAAAGGCAGATTGGCCAGAGAGGTCAGAGTATCCTTGCACTGTTGAAAGTGAAGGGGAGGATGGGGAGCAGAGTACACTTGTTTAGCAGAAAAATCGAAGAAGGATTAAAATTAAATGAATAATCAAATATAATGGAGAGGTTGAACTGTTTGTTCAACAGGCAAAATATTCTAGATATTCTAGACAGGCAATAAACCCACAGAATTGCTGATACATAGACGTTGATTTGAAGAAGGAGGTACAACTAAAGAAAAGATTTACCAAGTTGAAGTTCTGTGGCTGGCTTTATTTTACACTTCATAATTGCCTGGCAGATAGAGATCTTTATATTTTTAGTTTAAATTCTAATAGGGAAAAATTGAAACAAAAGCTGATGCCACACCAGAAGACAGTCACAGGTAATGTGACGAGGCAAGCAAGTGGGGCTCCTCTAGTGCCTTCATGAAAACAGAAAAGTATAACTGCCTAAGGCCATGACGCTAAAGGTCTCAAGCAAATTACCTTGGTATTTCTGCAAGTTTAAAAATTGTGATTCTTAAACCAGTAACGTTTAAAAAGCACCATAAAGAAATACCTCTTAATAAAAGGGGCACATATCAGAACCAGAGTAAAAAGTAACCGCAGGAGCATATGATTATGACTGTACACCATTTGCTATGTGTAAATGAACAAATTTCAAAACCAGTAGTAAAGGCACGTTATAAGCACAATGTGTTCATGAGAGCTACTTTAGCAAAAACCTGACAGAATTATAAGTGTAAGTTACTGGATTTAAAACAGGAACAACTGGGAGTCATTTCAGAGCATTTTATGAAATAGCCTAGACAGCCACAATTACACAAAGAAAAAAGAAAAATGAAAACCAATAAAACTAGCCTGTTTAAGAGAGGAAGTAAAATAATAAAATTGGAATAGGTAAGCCAAAACCATGGGAAATCTTAACCATTTTTAAGAGAAAAAGTCGAATTATGACCTCTGGGGCTCCACATAAGACCTCGCTTTTTTTTTAAATGACAAACCACACTGGTCCCTCACAAAACTGTTGCTGTAGAATACTTACTATTTATTAATACAGAAAAATGCCCGTGTAATTTTCAATTTTTTTTTCTTTTAGGGAAGCACAGACCATATTTGTAGGGACAATGAAAGAGTGCCCACTGAAGATGAACAACACAGAGGATTTATTCAAGTCAGAATGCTAGTCAGAGGGTCCAAAGGTTTTAGAAAGACTAGCTAGGAAGGCATACTGACTTGAAACTCTTGAATTACCACCCAAAAAACCCCAAATGGTGAAAAACAGGTGAGGGAAAGAGATTGCATACCAAGACCGAGGGAGTTACAGTATTTGGATGGTTTGCTGTCAAAGTCAGTGGTTTTGAAGAACTAGGCATCTGCTAAGCAACTGATCATACAACAAACCAACACAGCATGCATTCAGTAACAGTTGTTTAAACAGTTAAGTAGTAATCTACACAAACAAAACTCCTCAGCAGACATCCATCTTCCCAACAGGACCCCAGCAATATTAAGACTTTAAAAAAACATTAAAAATCTTCACCCAAGAGATAAAGTAATGTTAGAAATCATTACTAACAGTACTCGTAGGTGATGCAAAAGCTGTGAACTGGTAAACAATGATGATGATATGATGCTGAAAATGGTATTAGAATAATCTGTAAAACAGTAAGAGGCAAATACTGTGTATCCAAATACTGTTAAATATAAACTTGTCAAACAATGACTAAACCCATCCTAAAAAGCAATTATTTAGAAAAGCATTTAAGTTGCAGCAGTCATCTAAACATGAATAGTTTCATGTCATGGCTCAGTAGGCTGTTACACTCCTTGAACACACCTCAACAGAGGTATTCCACCTAGCAGTACTTATACACTTGTAATAAAAAGTATATACACATCACTGTTCAATTCTTATGATCTGTACTTCAGTACTGACCTTGAATTGGAAAGAAGTCAAGAAACAGCTACAAAAACAATTAAAGGATCATAAAATCCACTCTACAGTTACAAAGTTAGAACTGAACTATAGAACCATCCAGACTGAACCCCAAGATACTGGAGTATTTTCCTTCTGTCCTTGAAGTGGATAATAAATGTAATGTTCATGGTTATGATGAATTTAAAAAAATGAGTAGTACAGTTATTTCACTTCTTATGCTTTATCTTTTTGTCAGAAAAGAAATTCCACAATATATTAAGAAAGCGCTTATCAGACAGGTTGCTGGTGTTTTGTGCAACCATGTATTTTGGTTCAAAAAACCACATTATCACTCAAAAGACACACACTCACAAAAGAAAACCCCATCATACATACCCACAAAAAGAAACATTTCCAAACCCACAAAAAAGCGTGAGTTATTGAGTACAATGATATATACAATTAATGCTACTATACCTAAACTACAGTCTAGACTGGTAGGTAGAAATACTGCTTTAAATAAGACTGACACTCAGTCAAAAAATAAACATTTGTGTTGCTTATGGCTCTGTTTTGACTACTTTTGCAGAGTTTTGATCCTCTGTGCACGTAAAAAAAAAAAAGCTGCAAAGAAATGGGAAAGTGTAAGAAAATTCCATGTCACTAAGCTGAAGTAGCTTGGTATCATGTAAACAAGACAAAACAAACAGACACAAAAGGCGATCCCATGTTTCTGCAGCTATAGATTATTCCAGAAAATACTGTCACTCCTTGAAAATAACTAAAATATAAAGCAAAACCATTACAAAGTATTTTCATTATACTTTTTTCCCCCTTTTTAAGCTATTCTAACAAAAGACTATGTCCTAGCAGCCTGAGATGTCACATAGTCATATATAGTAATTTTGCATAATTACCAGTTAAAGAAATCCCACTATATTTTGTAATTTTAAACAACAAAAAGACAACCTCCTCCTGCCTCACTGGTTTAATATTATTTAATGGGAAAACTCCATAGACAAAAAACGCAATGTAAATATTTAAATCTATCCATCTCACTTTACTACATGAAACTGTAGACCAAAAAAGTCTGTAAATCAAAACATTCAGACAAGGTATTTTCAGAGAACAACCAAATGAAAAATGCACTAATAAAACAAACATGGTTGTAAATTTACAAAACAAAACAAACAAAAAAACAGCAAAAAAAAAGTCATTACCCAGAGAATGTGTCATCAATTTCTCTGAGAAAACAATTTAAAGGCGTACATACTAAGTTCACTGTTCAGCATCAGAGGTTTGCATTTGGTGTAGGAAATGCAGCTACAATTAAGCTATTAGCAAATTCTGCTCATGCTGTTTCTGTAGTTTTGGTTCAAAGGCCAAAATCTTTGGAGATTACCATGAATCTAGTTCTTAACCCTAATTAAATCTAATAATTAATAGGAGTGTATAATTATGTTGTGGAGCCAAACACAGAACAAAATCAAAGTGAATCTGAATTCACTATGATCTTGCCTTGCAGGTAAAAAAACAGGATGAATGCAATTAAGCAAATAAACCCCAAGAGAACAAAAATTGTTCTGGGCAGAGAATGTTTCTGGATTTCTATGAACACCAATGGCATTAAAATCCAAGCTTAAAGGATTGTAAGACAAGCCATTTTACTGATGCTGACTGTGGGGGTGGTGGGGCACTGACACAGGTTGCCCTGAAAAGCTGTGAATGCTCCATCCCTGGCAGTGTTTAAGGCCAGGCTGTATGGGGCACTGAGCCAACTGGTCTAGTGCACAGTCCCTGCCCATGGCAGGGGGTTGGAACTTTAAGATCCTTTCCTGCTCAAACTGTTCTGTGATTCTATGAAGCATGCTGTTAGTCAATTTAATGAAATACAGTAATTCCAGTGAATCTTTGTTCCATTTGCAGAAAATATCCAGTCTTACATTTAGATGAAAGCAAATTTACTCCTAAATTGTCTGTTCTGCTTTTCTATGAAATAAACTGCTAAACCAGGAGAGAGAGTCACCTAAATTAAATCCATCTTTGCATCACTTAGAGTAAATGTTTATTATCTGCTTTAATTTATTTACCAATTCAATGCTGAGATAAACAGAGACCAAGAGGAAACTGAACACAGTACAAAAAAACCCCCACATGTTATTTCCTCTCAATATTCTCTTCTTACCAAGAAAAACAGAAGTATGTTTAGGTGCATTTTGTGTTTTCAGAGGGGGAAAAATACATGTAAAAAGCATCGTTTCTTACAGCTATCAAGTTAGGAAGATATACAACAGCTTTAACTTCAGGAAATCACTTATTACCACAGCAGTCCAATCATAGCATCACAGAGCAGTTATGGCTGGAAGGTACCTTCAAAAATCATCTATGCCACCCACCACACCAGGTTGCTCAAAAACCCCTCCAGCCTGGCCTTGTACACTTCCAAGGACAGGGCATCCACAGCTGCCCTGAGCAGCATGTTCAGTGTCTCACCTGCCTCCCTGTGAAGATTTCTTCTGTGATTCCAATCTCAATCTACTCACTTTCAGCTGAAACCCATGGCTCCCTGTCCTCTTACTGACAGACCCATGTAAAAACTCTTTCTACAGCTTTCTTATATACACTCCTGATATACTGAAAGGCTGCTCCAAGGTCTCTCTGGCATCTTCTTTTCTCCTGGCTGAAAAACCCACACTATCTCAGACTCTTTTCATAGGAGAGGTGCTTCATCCCTCTGATCATTTTTGTGGCTCTTTTCACTCTAAAAGGTCCCTGTCCTTCTTGTGCTGAGGACCACAGAGATGGATGCAGTATTCCATGTCTCAGCAGACAAGAATCAACTCCCGTGACCCACCCAGCAACACTTCTAATGTACGCCTGGCTTTCCAGGTTCCAAGTGCAGGTTCTCATTCACCAGTACCCCAAGTATTCCTGCAGAGGGCTACTCTCAATCCTTTCATCCCCCGTGCTGTACTGATGTCAAGGGTTGTCCCAAACCACAACGCACCCGGGACCTTGGACTTGGCCCTGCTAAACCTTGTTGAGATTCCAATAGGCCCACTTACCTCCCATACCAACTGTACCTCCCAGACTTTGTCTCCTGGAAATCTGCTGAGGGTGCAATTTCCCACTGCTTATGTCATAATGAAGGTATTAAACAGTATAATTTCTTGAGAGACACCACTCATTACTGTTTCCACTTGGACATTAAACCATTGACCATAACTCCTTGGATGCAGCCATCATGTCAATTCTTTATTCATCAAAGAGTCTATCCATCCAACTTCCCTCACTCCAATTTAACAGTAAGGATGTTGGGAGGGGACATAGTACCAAAGGCCTTACCAGAAGGCTACACAGATGACATCTCTACCTCTTCCTTTGTCCACTGATACAGTTACCCCATCATAGAAGGCCAAAAGATTAGCCAGGCAGTTAGTCCTTTGCACATCTTGTTGGCTGACTCTATAAGGAACACCTCCACATCTTCTGTATGTTTCAATAAATGTTTAAAGAGTATCTGTTCCATGATCTAAACCCTAAATTACAGCCTGAGTTTTGCCTTGAGTTTTAATGTTGCCACAGAGGTTTCCCCTATTGGCAGGATTAAAAAAAGTTTCTCAAGTGTTTGTCATGGGGTTTTATACTAAATCCTTTTTCAATGACATGCAACACCTGTAACTTCCCAGATCAAACCTCCGTCATAAAATCACTTAGAAGACTTAATGGATTGGGAGAATGGTAATGAGATAAACAGATTCTGATCTCTAAAGCTGTCTTTTAATAATGGGCTAAGTCAGTCAGAGAGCTGTTTGGTGGCCTGCACTCTGGGATTAACTACTAATCCCATCACTACTGAAGATGACCAGGTGCATACATCAGAATCACCCCTCAAAAAAAAACGGGCAATCGCAGGACAGGAGAGATTCAAGTGGCATGAAGATTATTGCTGTGTATGAAAGCACTTCTAGGCACCAGGTTCTATTAACACACAAAGAAATTAAAAGAAGGAGAAGAGAATTTACCAGAATTATTCAAATACAGGTGTAAGAATATGTCCTTTATTCTTTGCCCTTTTCTCCCCAGCACAACTACACAGCGTCTCTGTTTCCAGGCTACTGTTATTTTCTTTTTAAAAACAAACAATCAAACGGAAATACAAGTGAGATGTATTGTAAGAATCAGTATTTTCCCTCCTAAAAGATTAACTGAGTTAAAACAAATTTTACAAAGGAGTATTTTGGGTTTGTTTTTTGTTTGTTTTTATTTCTCCTTTTTGAAAACCATCTTTGAAAGGTTTTAACCATCAACATAAATATTTCATTTCAACACCATCTAGATAGCACACTCCAAAAACACATGCATCAGATCCTCCAAGTATCTGAACAGCTGTGTAAGAATCTATTCAAGATACATGAATGATGCCTTTATTTTTTCAGCATTTAATTTCAATTGCTTTTGCTGCTCTGGTCTGTGAACTAAGAGGCACTCACAGTATTTTGCAAATCCATTATCAGAGCAAAATATAAGTTCCATACTTGATCACCAGTTTCCCAAGCCTGACCAGTTCCCAAAAGCATAAAGAATGATGGCATCTTTTCCAGCCTCTATGTTTCTTGCGTTTTCCTGGCCTTCTGAGTTACCAGCTGCTTCAGAAACCTTCTGTTTGACTTTCTGGATGATGCTGTTCACCCAGAATTCTGGGCTGGAATATCTTTCAGCATTCTTTTTCAACATTCTCTAATTTAAGCAAGATAATGGACATTAACATTGAAGACTTAGGAGTTAAAAACTCTCCTGTGATGGGTTTATAGAACATGGAAATAAAGTTTCCTTAACTCACAGAAATATTCCCATTGAGTATAAGGATTCTTGACAAATATTATCATTAGAGCAGTGAATTAGCCAAGGACCAAGAAGCTTATGCAAGTGTCTAGTGAGCATATAGCTCAGGGACAGTGACAATAATAAAAAATAATAAATTTTTATTATTATAATAGACAATAATAAAACTAGATAGGAACGTATATTCTGTGCCATAATAATAAGTACTATTATAATGAAAATATTTTTTCCTAATATATAATTCCAAAGTGTACCTAAAACATATTCACTACATTACACCTTAGCTTATAAAAGTATGATCAAGAATGGGATTTTTTTTGGTTGATTTCATGGCTATATAGTAACTAAATGAGTAACTTCTACCTTGATGTCTGTTTACTCAAAGAATTTCTAACAGGTAGACTTTCTTCCACATCCAGATACACCGAATTCCTACAGAGCAGAAATCTGTGCTCTTACCTTGAATTTAACTTAAAGGTGGCTAACCCTATCTGGGCAAACACTATTCTGATCCACGTTTGGCAATACTTAACAAGATTTGAGCTGTATTTTCCAGTTAACTTCAAAATACTTAAGGATCTAACTGCACTAGGTTCTTTAGAGAAGAGAAAATTGGGAGTAGAGGGGAGAAATTTAACATATTTCAAATTTTAAATGCCTTTTCCACAATTTCCTTTGGGAAAAACAAATCCTCCTTCAACAGACTTTTGACAGCTGGGACTGAGTACCAAAGTACTTCAACAAGGACCACAATGGCATTCTCCTAGATACAAAACAAAAGACACAGATATCAGTGAGAACAGGACCTTGGGTAGAAATCTCATCCATGTAGTTTAAGGCAAACTGACTCAGACTCTGGCACTAGTCAAAACTACCTAATCCCATTCATTCCTATAAGATGCTTCTTCCACACACAGATCAATCTCAATTACAAATAGCAAAGTTCTCAGATGAAGCTGTCAATACACAACTCAGCTTTGCTGAAGCACTAGTGATATAGACTTTATATTTTCAATTTACTGAATCACTAGTTGCTTCCACTATCATCAACTTTCTAATGTTCTGTTGCTTATTCAAGCAATACACATATTGCACACCACCTGCTCTCCACAGAAAGATGAGCTGAACCAACACAATGGGGCTCACCTAAATCATACAGTTCATTACAGTAGTTTGTCAGATGATTCTGCCTCAATGGATTGACAAAGGAGGAGTCTTGCTTGGTAGGGTTTATTTTTGTTCCTGGAATAGCCACACCACCTTCTCAAGTGCAGAATGTAATGAACAACAGTACTTTTCTATTGGCAACTGCATCTGCATCAGGGTTTTGGGATAAAACTCTGCACTACTGATAAACAGTAAGTAGAGTGTACAAATTAGGCAGTTTAATTATTCCCTGCCATTTGTCCTTTGAAAACTTACAAAGGACAAAAATCTGTAGAAAATCATGCTTTACTTTAGCTTCAGTATCAGCACTACTTATTGAGGGAACAATGTGCTTTCAGAACACTTCAGATTTAAATTTTAGTTTAGCCTGAAAAAACATTTGTGCTGTTCCTGGAATTCTCCAGGAATAGGAGACTTTCAAAACTTTTAACTTCTAAAACACTGGTATCTCTTGGACTTCTCTTATCCAGTTTTAACACATCTAACTTCTTTGCACAGAGTTAATAATATTAAATACTGTGGCATGCTTCCTTCTTCTTGGCCAACATCATGTGTATGGCTTCCCAGTGTTTTCTATACACAAATTCTTCCTTTGTTTTCTCCTGCTTTCCTGCTCTTTGTTCTTGCCAGATTTGATAATTACAGTAAATAAAAGGTGAATTTTCTGAAAAACTTCCATAATTTCATCAGTAACAGCTGTTCATACACAGTTGCATTTGTGTACAAGAACAGATTTTCTTCAGTCTTCTACCATTCAGCCTAAGGAATTTCACAGAAAAAGATACTGAGCTTACGGCATTCTATTCCTTCAACAAAGCTAATCACCATTAATCGGATATCTATCTTACTTTATTTAACACCTCTCTGTCATTTGTTATTCAGAGATTGCAAGGTAGTGCTTCCCCCTATGAAATTGCTGTTACTGTACAACAACAAAATTAATTTGAAGCAACTAAAGGAGAATTATTATTTCTTCATTTTGCAGCACACACTCAACTGCCCATTCTCCAAAGGTTTCTCTGCTCAGCATGTATTTTCTCATCCTACATTTATTCAACATTGTTTGCCAGTGTAACATACAAATTAGGGGCCACTTGGCTCTTTGAAATGTAAATAAAGCTAAATTTATATTAATTACATTAATTTTAGTCTGAATTCTTTAACTGTTCAGACCCTCTGCTAGTTCCTATGAACTTTGGTGGGTGTAGATCACTTATCAAGTAGTAAAAACAAAAGAGAAACAAACCCTTTTTAATGGCTGCACACAAGGTATCCTTTTGCAGTGCACCAAAAATAAATGTTCTTAAATATTTTCTAAATATATATTCTTCACATTATCACACCGATATCTAAATCATGATTTGTGTTTTCCTACCCCACAAAAAAAAAAATGTTCTCAAATATGGACATATCTGTGTATATGAGAATACATCAAGGTGTTAAACATCCAGAAGTAAATTGTATTTCCTTAGAAACAGCTTCTGCTAAATAAGAGATATTTACCTATCTAGCTACAATACGTATGAAGAGGTAAGTTAATTATTTGCTCATTTTACAGTAGTAAATATGTGCTGTGTCAATTACCTTAAATTATTTAAGAGCTCAGTATGAGTAGGGCAGACTGATAAAAATACAAGTTACAAGAAAAATAAGGAAGCTCGTTTCTCCAGCTGAAGAAGTTATATGAAAGAAGAGTCTGCCATTGTTGGCTTAACGGACCCGTTTCCTCTTCAATGTATCTACACAAGGTCTGCCTCGGTGAATACACCAAGTTCTGCACGTTCAATACCTAATTCGGGTGACCCAGGGTTAAGAAATAATATGTATAGTCACCTTATGTTCAAAAGCATCTTTTGGCATAAGACTGACTGCTCTTCATGCCAATTCAAATGCTTATCATCCATCTAGTTTCTGTGCTACAGCATGGAGAATAGAAGGACACTTGTTATCAAGGCAAGTCTCTTCACTGACACATTCACTATCTTCAACATAAGAAGTACCTAACTCTTAAAAAAGCCTGCTTTGCACATGACACAATATCAACCAATACGCTGCAAAAAAATAGCACTGACACACACATCTCCAGTAGCTAACCTGGCCAGGATTTACAGACACACAGGCATAGCTAGCACAACACCTGCAGATTATTTTCTTAGATACTTAAGGCATTTCCCTTAAAAAAGTAAGAAAATAGTGTATGTGCATAATGTATATAGTCTACAGGCAGACTATGTCCAGGACTGATAGTTTATGGCTACAACCTGTCATGCAGGTTCAAATGCTGCCTTCTGAGTCCCTAGAAAATGTACATGGATGGCAGGAAAAAATTATATACGGAAGTATGACAAAAAAAATATATACGTAAATATATAGCTCTTACTACTTTAAAATAAATATGTACATAAATGCTTAAAACAAAAGCATGCAGAACACATTGGCATAGGCGAATATAAAACATTAGAACACCTCTTCGTTTTCTCCCCTAATTATAAAAACAATGAGTTTTTACAGTTAACAGCAAACAACAGATGGATATTAACAACTGCAAGCTCTGGAGAACAGTCACAGGGTTTTACCAAGTGTTCATCAGTAATGACATCCAGAAGGGTTAAAATACAGATTAAAACCAAATTCAGTGAAGACTGAATTTGTTCCAAAGTGTCTTGAAACACTACAGCCAAATTGTGCTAGCTCAAACTACTACTATGTAATATGCTTCAGGGTGTATTTATGGATTCTGGCTTTTCACAATTACAATTGTAAAAGATACTTTGTCCTGTTCTAATATGTTAAAAAAACACAAATAATGATGTTCAAAAATGTACCTAAAGTGGTATTGTAATGTTTAATCAAAGAGTGTTTATTTTAAAACTAATACCTAAAAATAATCTTAGCACACAGTGAAAGTTTTAGACAAATTACTTCCGACTTTGAACACTTTGATTTCATGAAAAGTAAAAAGATATCATGAGCACATTAAAGAGTGTTCCAAGCAGTGTGTGTGTGTGTTTGTGTGCATGTGCATGTGTCCGAGTGTGACACCATAACAATTCAGAGAAACCTAAGTTTCCAAGAAGGCACTGTGTCTGTCACAAGTTAAGGAGGGAAAAAATCCTTTTCCTCTAAAGCAAAAAGATTAATTTTTTCTTTATGGTTGCTACCTATGTGCATTTATGTGTGTACATCTAATTTTTAAGCAAATGTAATAATAAAACAATGTATCGCAAATACACTTGTTTGTGCCTTTAAACATTGATAATACCTTTCACTTTGCACTCACAACTAGTCTGAAGAACATGCATAGCCACTTAAAGCTCAGCTTAAACTGCACTAATATTTTCTTTAAAAGTCAAAGGATATTGCCTAGTCTCGTATTTAAAAACCTTAACAAGCTTATGTTTTTCAGACCCATAATACTCGAGACAGTGCGACTGAGAAATTGGCACTTCCAGGTAAGGAAAAAAATAAGAAGAAATCCAAAACATGTTCACTTTTGCTTACATAAAATTAAGCAGCACTAGTGATTTTTCTCCCTAAAGATGAGGGGGAAAGAGATTAAATGGTACAATAAACATCTATTCAGTATTAAAAAATCGGATGATTTTAAACACGTTCAGATGGTTTTCCTACTACCAGGCTCACCATTTTTAATGAATATATTTTCATTTGAAAATGGTTTCATCTGTCTCATAACCATGTGAATGACCCATACAAACAACAAACTTAGTAACTTAGAGCAATTGTTTATACTGGGGAAGCAATGAAAGTAACTAAAAAAAAAAGGGCTCTAAGATACTTAAGATAAACCCACTAATGAAAGAAGTTTCCCTAAATTTATTTTAGAAATTTTAACTTGAGTCTATGAAATACCAAGACACCAAGAGTCATTCACTACACACTGCATTTTACAAGGCAAGAGTATTAAGCATTAATCCAAATGTGCACATACTCTTTCTTTCAGTCATACATATGACAGAGGCTGACAAAACAGAAGACAAAAAATGCATGCACAGTAACAGTTTCCCTACTGGTTTTATTACCCAGGTATATAGATGTGCTGTTAAGTACACGCAACCTGAAGTTCATCCCTCCAGATCTTTACATCACGCCTTCACTTTCACAAGCCTGCTGGAACTCTTAGCTGGCATTGATGATGAACGCAGAAATCTTTTATACAGGAACTCAGAGTTTTCCCTAATTCTTTCTATGGGTTGGCTTCTCCCGTTCTTCTGCAAATCACCACACATTATCTGGTCTAAAGCGATGCCGTAAATGGACTCCAGTCTACCACCACCTACCCCAATACTTCATGTTAGTGGTGGGAAGATCTTGCAAAGCACCTCAAGTTCTGCATTCCTAACTGCAGAAGTGAATCTCTGAATTTCTTCTCTAGGTAATATATATTGGTCTCATTCAGTGCATTTCATACAATTCTGAAAATCTGGGAGAAGCCTCTAGCACTACTGTAAGAGAAATCAACATACAAAAAAAATCTGGACCTGAGTAACAGGTCAAATGTATGAACTGCCTCTCCTGAAGCAAGTGTCTATCATTAATCATACTTAAACATCCATAATATTAAGCAAGGGCAATCTGTTTTATCTTCTTTGTGAATCTTGGAAGCCACACCATGCACTGTCATAAACCAAAATCCAACAGAACAGTATTACTATGAGTGCTGCATCCATGTCTACTACTTCTCTCCCAGATCAGTTAAGAGATTTCAACCTTCAGGAAATAGCATACTCATATGGAAGCACTAAAACCTATTCAAACTTTTCCTTCCAACTTACCTTACCTTGTTGAATAGGCAGTTTACTTCCCCAGCATAAATCACTACTTCCATATATGTGGCCCAAGAAAAACATCTTCCCCGTATACATCCCACATCCATTTGGAACATACTCCTTCATCCACACACCAGACAGTAGTGCAAAAATACATAAAGGCCTGTGAGTCCAGGCAGGAACTATTACCAGGGAGCTCCGCGACACAGTGCATCACACTGGACACGGGCAGGCATATTTCAATTCGAAAGCCTTATTTTAACATAAGCCAAATTTCTATTAGATAAATGCCACCTCTGCATACTTGCAGCTCTAAAATAGCAACCTCTGTTTTAATTAAGGAGAAACGATACAGTTGATTTTATTTCAGTGGGTGGATGCCAACGGTATTAAAGATCCTGTAATCATCCAGAATACTTCAGGTTACCCCTCAGCTTGCCATGTGCATCTGGGCCTTTGCGGCTCCCTTTCCTTTACAGAAACCTGTACGCAAACCGAGCACAATCCCCTTATCCAACTCCACCTCAATAAATAAAAATCACAATAAAAAATGCAACCGGTGAGCCAAAAACCTTCCCGAAGCCCACGAAACAATGCAGATAGCACACCCGCCACCATCGACCTGCACAGCGACTCCCCCTGCGAATCCCTTCCTTAATCCGCTTCCCTACCATCGCTCTCCCACACACATCGACATTTGCCCCCCGTCCCGCAGCCCCCTCACTCACCCGCCATCCATTCCCTCTCCATTTTGGAAGGCCGCTTCCCGTTCCACACCGAACCCACCCGCCGACGATGCCCACGGGCGGGCACACACGCCCCGTTCCCCGCGGCGGGGGCTCGGCCTGCGGCTCCCCGCGGCGGGGGCGACGAGGGCCCAGAGGCACCTCAGGCACTGCCGCTGCCGCCCCGTACCCGCCGCCGGGTACCTGC
>VZRH01002614.1:422100-439900 GCA_013397555.1 Urocynchramus pylzowi
ATCCACCGCGGCAGCAGCAGCAGCGCTACCCAGCCGAGCCGCCCCTCGTCCCGCTGCTCCCCTTCCCTCGCCGCCGCCCGCAGCCTGCGCGGTCCCCGAGTGTCCCTGGCGGCCGCCGACACCCCCGCCGCCCTCCGACGCGACCACCCCACCCCCGTGGAAGCGCTAATGCCCACTAATCCCTCCCCCGCACCGCACACGCACACATCTCCCCGCCGCTCCCCGCCCCCAGAGCGGGAGCCTAGCTCCTGCGGGGTGGGCGAGACCGCCGCTGCCTGGCAGGAAGAGCTTCCCCGCGGCCGCTCCTCCTTCCCGCCGCCTCGGCCGCTCACCCTTCCAAGAAGGAGGCGGGGGTGGTGGTGAGGGAAAACGGAGCTCGCTATCTGAGAGCCGCCGCTGTTCGGCTCGGCCCTGCCCGCGTTGCCGACCGAGCAGCGGAAAGGGAAACGAGTGCACTAGCAGGGGTCGAGCTCGACCGGCTTTTAAATGGTCGGGCTCCGCGGGCGTGGTGCGGCAGGAATATGGCGGCCCGTCTCCCGCCGCCGCTCCCGCTCTCTCTCCGCCCCGCCGCGCGGTGGGGGCGAGCGGCAGGGGCAGCCGGGCCCCCGCCCGCGCTGTGCCGCCCCCCAGGGCCGCGCCGCCCGCCCTGCGGCGGCAGAGGAGGAGGTGCGGGAAGAGACTGAGCGGATTCTCACTCCAAATGGCTGCGAGGAGCTGTGCCGGCTCCGGTTTGTCCTGCTGGGCAGCAGCTTCCCTAACGCCTGGTTTACTTTCGCTTCCTTTGTTTTTAGTCGTGGGCACACATTTTTATTCGGTTTCCAACCTAGGAGAGATGAGTTTGGTTGGCAGGGACTGGCGGAAAATGTGGCCGGCTGAAAAGGAAGGAAGGAGTAAGGAGCCGAAAAAGCCTTTTCCACCTTTGGCCGGAATGGGAAGGCAGAGCGGGATACACGCACACCGTCAGGCACCCGGAAGGTTTAGTGCCCCGACTCCTTGCTGGGAGGCAAAGCCGTGCGTTCAGTACGAACGCGCTAGGACACCCCACGGAACACCACCGGTGTGGCCGATACTCGGCTGCGGTGAGTTCTATTAGCCCCAGCCCTGCCTCAGGCCCAGTCCCTGGAAAACTGTCCCCATGTAGCTTACGGTAGCCCTCAGGGTGATGGCATACAATCGAGCGAAATTCACTGATGCACCTTCTAGTTTTTGTGAATTCATAAACTCTTCATAGAATTCCCACACCTTCCTTTGGCCACCTCCATTTTAAGCTACTTGTATCTAGGAATGTTGCCAAATCGGCTGTGAATCTGGTACTAGCCTAGGTAGTGGGTAGAAAGGCACATCACTCTTTATCTTTTAGCTCCATGTCTGATACCTCACCAGCAGCTGCTGACATCTGTTTCAAAATTCATATGCTCTTCCTAAAAGCTTCCATATGTACTGACAAAATTATTTAAGTAAGGTCGGCCATAAAGAGTAAGACAATGAGGGAATTAAAAATAAACCAAAAAAATATAATAAAGCCGTCAGGAAAATAATACATTCAGTGATTTTTTTAGGGCATGAATAAAACCATTACTTATAAAAAAATTGCATTGTTTTCATGTAGATCTATATTGTACTGGTATATATAGTGTATAAAAATGACTGATACAACTTGGAATCTTTTTTCTTTATTCCAGTCAATGACTTTTAGTCAAAAAGTAGTAGTGGCTAGTTTCAGCTACTAAGAATAGATTGTATTTCACTCAAAGCATATTATGTCTTTTAAAACCTGTATGCATAGAAGTGTATCTATGTACTCAACTGTATTGTGTACTGGTCCCAGATATATTAATATTATATGCAATTAGGATCTGTAAAGTGCCAACACTGAATTACAGAGACAACAAGTAACAAAAAAGAGGGAGAGGTTAGTTCAAGAAAATAATTATCAGGAGTTTTGAGATAAATACTAGGGTTTTCTTCTAAATGCCAGAGTCCAAAAGAGTGAGGGTGAATATGATAAAGCTCCCAAGAAATAGTTGCTGGATGTTTTGTACATTGTGCCCAAATCCACAGCAATCATCTCCAGGAATCACATCTTGAAAAAAGGTTAGGAACAGGTCAATGAGTTTCCAACCTTTAGGTAAACTGAATCAATATCCTCTCCAAAACTGAGGGCACACTGTTCTAATAAAAACTGTAAAAGTCTGCAGTAGAAGAAGTTGGACTAAACTTTCTTAACTGTTTTATATGTTCAGTATAAAAGGCATGAACACAGTGTATACCTCAAATGCAGACCTGTCATTTAATTTTGCATTTTGATGCAAATGAGACAAGACACCCCACAGACCATAACTGTAATCTGCATGTACCACATCTATTGATATAAATGGATTTCAAATCTTTACAGAATAAATATCTTCAGATTTCTAATGGATGAGCCATCTAGTCCTGAATATGGCATCAGCAGATAGCTATTATACACTGTTTTACTCATTTGCTTCATGACTTAGTCAGAAGAACCCCATTATGGATAATTACATGATAATAAATCTATGAGGAAATTTCTTTCCAGACCTCAATTCCATAATGGCTGGCTATTGTTTTGAAATGTGAAACATCCTTTATAAATATTTTATCATAATAACAACTATCAGTAAATGACAGAAATCTTTATTGTCTATGCAGGTAATTATTATCCATAGATACTATCCATACTGTTACCTAATCCTGGACAGATACTTCGTGACAAGCCTCCCTATAGCACTTATCTCATATTCCTCTATCCAAGTAGTCTCCAGTTCATGGCTCATAGCAACCCATTGCCTGTGAGACGTTTAGATGTTGCTTACTGCTACAGGAATTTAAAAGTGAGACTGACAGAGGGAGAAAAGATGGTATAAAACAGCTTGCGTCTTTGGTATTCTTACTCATAAGACAGTAAAGATTTGGAAACTACCACTATGTTTAATCATGTCCATAACATTCTTTGCACTAATCTATCCCAGTTTTCAATTTCTTCCTTCCATAAGAATTACTTATTATTTATTGTCACTTTCCTCTGTCTTTTCTGCCTAAGAAAGGTTTTCTGTGACGTTTTGACAGGTTCCAAATGGTATCTGAACTTGGTACTCACATGACAGTAAAACAGAAGATTGTGTATAGCGACATCATAGGATTTTCAAAATTAGTAAGCCTCCCATCTTAACCAATGGGATATCTTGTGAGTGCTTTTTGGTTGACATTATGCATTAAGAAGATATTTGCACAGTGCTATGGAGAAGTACATCCCAGTCTTATTTGTGAATGTTTCTAGTAAATTTAGAGCCTGTCAGTATGTCTGAGTTGAGCAAATTATCCTTCCATATGCCCTCCTAATCAGGCTTTTGTTTGCTGATTTTGTTTGGGTTGGGTTTTTGGTTGTTTTTTTGTTTGTTTGTTTGTTTACTCATTTGGGGGTTTTTTTGTTTGTTTTTTGTTGTTGTTGGGTTTTTTGGATTGGTTGGTTGGGGTTTGGGGGGTTTTTTGGGGGGGTGTTTTTGGTTGGTTGGTTTTGGGTTTTTTAAAGGGGAAAAAACCCCTAATAAAATGTATCTGCTGTTCTCTGCTGTTAAATGAATAACATCCAGTATTTGCAATTTCCTTCAACAGATATGCATTTGTTCCAGTGTGTGTAGTTTTGACAAATTATCTTCTGAATGTTTCTCAGTGTTACTTATTTCAAAGCAAAGGGTGCCTGCCAAGGTGCTAAGGTACAGACTAATGACTAGGGAAGAGTCAACCCACTGGTTTTTCACCTGATTTATGTGGAATTTTAGAAACTTCTTTCCTTCTACCCGTTTGTATGTCGAGGTTCTTATGGATGACCTATCTCTGAAAAAGCTCAAGTACTTTTCAAAATGCTTTTGTTCTTCAGACTCATCTCTTAATATTATTTTGCCCTGGCACCAGAAGAGGGGTGTTGTGCAGAGAAGCATGTGGCAGCCCTGTCGAGCCCCCCAGCTGGCGTGCGGTGTGGGACGCGCACCCCAGCCGAGCGCACCGCGCCAAGAGCCGGCATTCTGTCCTCAGCGCTCCCCGCCGGCGCGCACGGCCGCCGCCCGCTCCAGCAGGACAGGCTGCCAGCCACATGATTTGGCTCCTTAACTGTGCACAGAACTGATCCTGGTGTATTGTGTTGGGTGGGAATTTTTTTGGTCGTTAGGGTTTGTTGGTTGGTTGCTTGCTTGCTTGCTTGCTTGACTGACTGTGTATTTTCCCAGAGTTTGCTCTCAGTTTAAGGATTTGCATTGTCTTTCACAAAGATTCGGTTGACCCTTCAATCCTGCTCATGGAAAACGTCTAGTAGGCACAGTGTGATCCAGACCACCACTTCTGTGGGAATTAGCTGCTGGATCACCTGCATGAGCCAGTTGTTCCTGTATTGTTCTGCACAAGTCTGGTGGAACAGGATCATAAATTTCAACCCTGAAAAAAAAAAAAAACCTGAAACAAAGCAAAAAATCTCACCACGCTTGACATAGCCACATGACACAAATTATGTTAATAAATTAGTAGAGTATGAGCTGATACTATAGTAATATGGCCACTCACTGAAAAGGAATACTTAAATCTTCAGTATTGCCACCACCTGTTTCTCTGATTACTTTTGTCCTGTTATATTGCTTTTACCATGAAATGGATGCCAATTATGGATCCAGGCTTCTTTGTATTTTTATTATTTGACAGTTACATAGGTTAAAATTTCCTCCCAAAAGTTACGGCAAAGCCTGTGATTAAGTGTTCAGCCCAGGATACAGTATGGGGGATACCAGTCTTCCATCTCCGTGACATAAATTATAAATTCATATTTTGGCATCATAGAAATACTATTGTTTCTGTCAAAATACCTTTTATGTGCATTTATTATGTTTGTCACATTCAAGCACATTTTTCTTTCAGCTTACTGAATTTTTAGCAAGGCAGCTTTTATTCTTTATGGGTTTCTTATTTTTGTCCAAAGTAAGTTATTCATATATATAATCACACCTATTTATTAACCTATAGAGACTTTGTATAATGTCTAATTCATTTGCCATCAGTAAGACTTCTCAAGCTCTGCTAGGTTAATGGCATTGTGTGTTTGGATCATTTGTCTAAGACCTCAAACATTCTATTCTAGCTTTTACTCTTACCCTACAGTCTATTCTTGGATATATGCTTCTTAATTCTGATTTCATATAAGATTCATAGCATAGTAACTGTCATTTTCAATGGAATTGCACTGTTTTTCATTGTCATACACGACAGTGTCAGATCCTGAGCTTCCTTTAATATATTTAACATACATAAAGATATTTAACATTGATATACATAACAAAGATATTTAACATTGTAATTGTGTGACTCCTCCAGTTTGTTCAGTGACTATTTCAGAAATAGTCTAACCATTAGAAAGCATAAACTGATAGGCCCTCATTCCCATCTTAGTTCTTGCTGTGTCACAGGACAGGGAGGCAAGAGTTACACATCACCCAGACAGAGGTAGTTCTTTTGGTATTTCATGGAAAAGTATTATTTATAAATCTTTTCATTGTCCGAAGAGTGCATCAGCAGAGGTTATTTTCTTGCAATCCAAAGTATGTCACTAGAAGGACCACGGATAACTATCTCATTTCCCATAATTTTAAAATGGAAGACTAATTCAAAATCAAAGCATTCTTCAATACTTTCCACAATCTTGCACCAAAGTTTAGTATGTCAAGTGAAAAATTATTTTTCCAGTGAAGATGAACAGAAAATAAATATCCACTTGCATATAACAGTAGTTCACAAAATTATCTTTTCGATATGCAATTTATACGCAAATTGAATGCAAGAATTTAGAAGCTTTAGGAATGAATTCTGTACTTTGTATATACTTCATGTCTTGTATTAATAGGAGCATCAATTTATCTTGCACATTACTACCAAATCTTCTAATGAAAATCATAAGCAAATGTGTGAGGGATAAGTGACATAAGGATAAAAGTTATGACCTAGTCAAGTGTGTTTTAAGATGATCAATTAAATTATTTTTATTGCTATATATAATTTAAAAATATAGCAGAAGCCCATCATGAGACTGTTTCAAGTATTTATGGTTTCGAAGTGAATGCAGAGAAGGCTCTTAAGACAACAGGTGATCAGTGTTTTCCTCTAAGTGGAAGTACAGTAATAAGGGAAGTATCTTTCTTTCTCTATATGAAAATCTATTAGAAAACTTTGTGGTACTTAGAAAAAATGGTCCTCATTAAGTCTTATGTAAAGCAATCACAAATACTTGACGAAAGTAGTATTTCCACAGAAGTATTTAAAGTAATGGAGAAAACTAAGTTGGAAGATAGCAAAATAATTGGCTTCCATTTAATACTTCAGGAAGTATCAAGCAGGAATCAAGGCACTCAGTTACATCCAGAAGTAAAAATGTGGGTTGAATTGTAAGCCTCATTTTTAAGCCTATAATTACAGTTACATAACTTTAGTTATACCTATAACCTCAGTTTATATAACTATAACCTCAGATAGCCAGATAGTATGTTTCTTCAATCAGTATGGGATGATTTGTGAACTTGAATTTTGGCAGAAATAGAAAAAACTCATGCATGACATGTACAGCTAATAGTAGCAGTGCAGTGATTGCTGTTATTAGTCAAATTCCCCTGCAGTTAACAAGGAATTTAGATAGTGCTCTATACTCTTAAGAAAGATTGGTGAATCAATAATAATATTTAAGGGAATTACGGAAATTCATTGGTAGGGAAAAGGATAACACTTGTTTCATTTGTCCTGAGAGACAGAGAAAAGAGACTTTTCAACATGAAGAAAATTCTGTTTTGGACATATATAGAGAACTGGATAGAGTGCTAAGATTGTTTAAATACAAATTTGGATAAAATGGATGTATTACCCTGGTAAGTGTATAATTGTGAGGCAGGCTGTCAGTGTACTGTATTTCTGCTTTTTAATCTGGTTGTATTTTGAATTGTGGGTTTGCATTGCCTTACAGAGAATCTAAATATAAATCCTCTCAAATTTTGGTTTTGTTTTGATGGTTATTTATTTAAGGAGATTGAAAGAAGAGAATATATATGGAATATATATATAAAATATATAAAATATATAAGTATATATATATTACTCCTTATATAAAATATATAATACTCCTTATATAAAATATATAACTCCTTATATAAAATATATAACTCCTTATATATTTTATGGAGATTGAAAGAAGAGAATTGTTTTTTACTCCAAAGTAAAGAGTGTTTAACAGAACTGGATCTTTGAAGAGACTGGGAAATTTTAAGAAGAATTCGTGCTTAAATTTTAATTTGGATACTGAGAGTAATAGCTGTATTTTTAATTATATCGGATGTTCAAACCTCTTGTATCTTTGAGGGAAAACTTTTGTCATTAATACCTGCTTCTGCTAAGAAACTAGTCTTAAGTCTGAGATTTACAAAAGAAAAAAAGCTTTGAGCTCCCCCTACTGTTCTTTCCATCCAAAAAGATGGAAATCCTGAATTTTGTTTTGATGGGTAAAATACAAGTCAGATAGAAGAGAAATTAAACAATACAGAAGTATCATTTTAAGTTTCTGGTAATGTGCTATTAACAATGGAGAGAGCCATAATGTTTAAGGTTAGCTTAATGTTAGCTCTCTCAAGGTTTTTGGCATTCATAGCATAATGTGCATGAGAATGTATACCTTCACATACAATAGTTTTCCAAGTTTTCTGTGCAAAGATGTGATTTAGGGTTTGTGTATGCATACACTTAAACTTGCTCCCTTTACATGAAATTGTTATATCTTAGAACTTATTAAATATTGTCCCATTCATACAAATGAGTAATTGAATTTACTTTTCCAGATAGCTTTCAAAAAGCTGTTATTTATTCAGGTAAGTGGTTTGGGAACTCCCACTGCAATTTATAATAAACTACTACTTGTACATCTACTTTTTGAGCTCCTTTACATTATTACCATTGCAAGTTACAAAGAGTACTTTAAGAATTAAAATTCTGAGCCATGTACTGATTGACATTTCAAATACTTTTCACTGGAAGTGTTTAATTTCATAATGGCCAGATTTGTCTATAATATAGTTTCTGAGTTTACTATCAGTGCTCATGATCAAAGCACTTTTATCTGTTTATTAGTATTTCTTTGTTAAATAAGACTTAATTTTTTCCAGAAAAAAAAGCCTGTCTTTGCACAAAGGCTGAGCTTTATTTGGAGTTTTGTGCTTTCATTATTTTAACAGCTGAAAAATATTAATGTTCTGACTATTTGAAGTGTTGTTGTACCCATTCTCATAGAGTCTCTGCTAGTCTCTTTACAGGTGACCTTAAGACGGTAGTATTGTAACAAAAAAAAAAGTCAAAATTCTCTCTAGTGTATCAATATGTATCGGTACTTCTCCTTGAGTTTCCCTATGGAGTTCAACATTCTTCTAATGAAATAATCTTTCTTTTTTACCATTATGATTTCCAAAAAGTAGTTAAGCAAACCTCCATTTCTTTGGCCTGATAACACCAAATACCATCTGTTCTGCATGGAGATGTGGGGTGAGGTGAAAGTGAGCTGGTGCAGGGGTCTTTCTACATTTCAGTGAGAAAGGCCCAACAGCAAGTAGCTTAATAAGGTTACTTCAAAAAGACAGGCTAAGACAGAGGGGTATAGATAGTAACATCTTACATCTCCTCAGGTGATGGGCACACCATGCAGCACTGAACAGTGCCTCAGTGGATTTTCCCATGGCACGCTGCACAGAACAGATCCTGTCTGGGGAAAGAAGCTCACCCTTTCAGTCATTTGAGGTCATCTTTAACTTCCTTACAATAAAACAGGTCTGTTTAAGGGGAAGTCCATGCAGGAGGTATCATGGCAGTGCTGAGCAAGAGCTGCCCACAGGCAGCTGCTGGCACCGTCCATGTTAGTTGCAGTGTACAGCTGTTTCCCAGACAGGATCAATGCATTCCATCCCTTGATTCCTATACAGTTTACCTTTCCCAAATATATTTTGTAATTTACAAATCATATTAATAATATGACATTCTCAAGTGCAAGTTCCAATAGGAGAAATGTGGCCTTTTCAAGATCACCAGCTCCTCAGGTTTAATGTCTTCCACAAAGATCCCAATACAGTATCTACCTGCACTCTTTTCAAGGATCACATTGCTCCTTTGTGATAGTTCACGAGAAAATAAACCAGTAAACCAAAGTGATTGATTTTTGATGCCACTTCATGGTCTCATTAGAGAGACAGCACTCCAAGATTCATGAAGACATTTGTTTTTACCCTCAGATCATTCACAATTTTTCTGTTCCCTACATTGTCTAGAGAAGGGCAGTGAAGCTGGTGAGGAGTCTAGAGGTAAGTAATTTGAGGAGCAGCTGAGGGATCTGGGGTTGCTTAGCCTAGAGAAAATGAGACGCGGGGGGACCTTATCCCTTCCTAAATCTATCTGAAAGAAAGCTGTAGCCAAGTGAGGTCGACCCCTTCTACCAGGCAGCTAGGATGAGAGGACAATCTGAAGCATGCACCAGGGGAGGTTCAGGCTGGACATCAGGAAGAACTTCTTCACAGAAGGAGCTGTTAAGCACTGAATCAAGCTGCCTGGAGCGGCTGGGGAGTCATACATCCTTGGAAGTGTTTAAGAGAAGACTGGATGGGGCACTTTGTGCCATGATCTATTTGACAGAGTGGTGTCTGGTCAAAGGTTGGATTTGATAATCTCAGATGATTGATTAATCTAATTGATTCTGTGATCAAGGGAAGCTCAATTTAACTGCAGTTTTAATTCTTTTTCCTGCTGTTTACGTGCTCAATTCAATCTTTCACCTTAATGATTACTATTGCTCTGTCTTTTCCTTTATGAATTGAATAAAACAGCTCCATGGTCTTCTCAAAAGATTTAGGAGATATAAGATGGAGGCTTACATTGTATGATGGAGGCTTACCCAATGTAAGATGGAGGCTTACATTGGGTATAATACTTCAAACAGCTGACCATGCTGAGAAAAGCCCGTTCTAGCAGTGAGCTGAGAGTATTATTTGTTGCTAGAATTTTATGTTATAAAACATAGATCCTACTGTTTGTTTAATCTGTTACAATCCCATTTTGTATCCATCATTCTATTTGACTGCTTTGTTCATGTTGCATATTTTTATGCTTTAGTACCAGATCTGTTTTGTCATGCATATAGATAGACCACAAGCATAAACAGTTTAGGAGTATATATCCTTTTTTCTGTAATTCCATTTAGTGTCCAGACCATTGGGATTCCAGTCCTAATGGACAGTAGTTGTAAAAGAAATTCATATGCAAAGTCCTGTGTGCTAACACAAGTATTTCAACCACAGAAGTTCTCTCTACAGGTATGTTTTCTTCCCTCTACTATATCAAATCCTTCCCTCTATTCACATAGACCACATAGAAAGGAGTAGAACTCAGTTTGGAGAAAACATGAGCCACGCTTCCCATAAGAGTGTAACTCATTTCATATTTACATGCACCACTATTAGTAAAAGGTCACCATCAGTTATCAGTTCCCTTGTTACTAAGCAAATATGACTTTTTTGATTCATGACATTGTTTTCTCAGTGAATATTCGGGATCTATTTTGCTTCTGTCTATCCATTTTCTTGGTATCCATTTAGCACCTACTGATGCCTTTTTTCCTGTTCCTAGAAATATGAGCCAGACACAGAGTGATAAAAAGGGGTTATCCTTTATATAAGGATCCTTACGTACCCAATTCATCAGCTGGAAAATGCTGAAGATGCACACCATGCATAATGCATGTACAATTTTTATAAACTTTGCAAATAAGCTTATCTGGCAAGAATCCCCAATTAGATGCATACTTGGTGAAGTAATGACCCCATGCTCTAGAACCTTCTAAATCCTCCCCCTCAGATGAGGTCCAAACTCTGTAAAAAATATGTCTTGAAGAGCTGGTTTCAATCTTGGTTTCTAAGGAGAGCCAAGATAGCATTGGGGTCTTGGAATGTGTTTTGTCCTTCTGCCTAGGAAAATACTGAAGTTAAGTTACAGTAGAAGACTACAGAGCTACACATATTTGTGTAAAGAATACAGAGAATATATAAAACAAAAAATCGCAAAAATCAAGACAGCATAATTTCCCCACTTTTTAGAGACTAACAAGACTCTATCTTGTCTAGTCTCTACTCTGTATTTAACCACAGCACCCGTTTATACAACTGGCTATGCCACTAGTTGTTGTGATTATACAGACACCAACTATAACTACAGCTACTATGAACACTTTTATCCAGACCCTGTATGGTAACCATGAGGTAAGGGTGCCGAAGATATAGTTAAAGTTTAAGTTTATTTCTGAAAGCTAGTTTATGTAAAATTTGAGTCTGCTTCCAGATGTCAGCCAAATCCTTCTTAATTCTTCCACTCTGGTCCACATAAGAACAACAAGTGGTATTAATAATAGCACATATTGTGCAGCCAGTATGACATTGAGAACCATTGTGTTCTGCATAAACACAAGACATACCATGGATTTCTTCCTGTAAGGCCGAAATTGCATCTACAGTCTGCCGTTCAATATGTTTGATAATGGCTGAGATGTTTATAACTGCCCTCTCCAATAGCTCAACTATTCTGAAAGAAGGAATGAGAGTTCAGGTGATACTATGGAGACATTCAACGACATTCAATGTGGGGATTAACAGATCTTTTCCTCCTCCCATGTGGATTTTCAATTTGATCAAATATTGTTATATTTGGAGTTACAACCCCAAAGGCACAAACCTGAGCTTTATCTATGGGCAGGATTTTCCAGGCCTTATTGTCACATATCCAATACCACTCTGTCCCGACTGGTAGAACTGGTCTCCATGATGTCAATTCCGTTTTTCCTCGCAGCTCTTGGGCTTATTTTTTCCATTAATCTGGTTTTATGGCAGTATGAAGGGAGAATGGCCTTTCCTGTGGCATTTATAACTGCACAAGGAACTGTATCATTCCCGTGATCTACCAGGCTGCTTGGGGTATAGGAGGCAGAAGAGTCTTATTGACTTGTTACCACCTTTTGGTACAGTTTGCTTCCATTAAAACACCAATCAGTGGGCAGTTACTACTCCCATTGAAAGGTGGCAATTGAGTATAAATCCAGTAATTGATCTTATTAAGAGCATTGGATACATTTTGGACTAAAGTCCCGTGCAAATCTTGGGGCCAACCCTGAGTCAAGGTTTCATCAGCAAAGCAATTTCCCAGTTGAGAACTTGTTTTCCCTTGCTCTGCAATGCATAATAGCTACCTTCGAAGGCTTCCAAATACTCTTAATTCATGCTTAATTTCATTACCTTCAGCAGTTAGTAGCCCTCTCTCCTTTTGGGCATAGACAACACTAAATACGTATTTGGAATCAGTCCATATATTCACCTTCTTTCCCTCACTCAGTTCTAGAGCTCTTGTCAGTGCAATGAGTTCAGCCTTCTGATGGGAAGGCCTTTGGCTCAATCACCTTATCCATGGTTGTTACTGCGTAGCCTGTAATTTGCTTACCATTTCTCAAGAAGATACTTCCATCTGTATACAGTTCCCAGTCTGGATTCTCCAGAGGCACATCCTTCAGGTCTGCTCTGCTGGAATAGGCCTCTTCTATTGTCTGTGAACAGTCATGCTCAGGCATGATATAAATTAATGTAGACAACAAAAACATTGCAGGATTTACAACAGATGTTGTTTTTAGGGTAACATCATCCCATTCCAACAACACAGAGTGATACTTAAACATTCTGCTAGGAGATAGCCAGCATCCCCCCTTTTGTTCCAGTACAGTTATCACTGTGTGGGGCACATACTTGAATTTGTGCTGCCCAAGGGTGAACTTACGGGTTTCTTGTATCAGGATAACAGTAGCTGCCACCACTTTCAAACTCCTAGGCCACCCTGACTAGCATTGTCTAGCTGTTTTGAAAAGTAGGCCGCAGCCTTTCATTGATCACCAAGGTGTTGCGCCAGTATTCTCAGAGCAACATTCAGTCACTCTTGTGTAAATAATTCAAAAAGGCTTAGTTAAGTCTGGCAGCCCCAGAACTGGAGCTGACATCAAGGAACGTTTTAGCTGTTTAAATGCAGCCCTTGTGTTCTCTGTCCACATGATGGTTCCCTTCTCAGCTGCCTTAAGGGCTCCATACAGAGGTTTTACCAGTAGTACCTAATTTGGTATCAATAAGCAGCACCAACCTACCATTCCCAGGAAGGCTTGCATCTCTCTCACAGTGTGGAGCTCTGGAAGATGACAGATGTCTTCTTTCTGTTCTCTGCTGAGTTGTTGATGTCCATGGAAGATTTCTAGCCCCAAGTAGACTACTGTTTCCCTGGCAACCTGTGCCTTCTCTTTCAAGACTCTATACCCACTTAGTTCCAGAAAGTTCAAAAGACTTACAGTGAGTTGGATGCAGTCACCTCATGTTCTAGCTGCAATTCAGATATCATCAACATATTAAAGAATAACCTCGCCTGGTTCTTGTCTTCTCCAGTCCTCCAATTCCTTTGCTAGCTGGTTTCTGAGTATTGGGCTAGTTTTAACTCCCTGGGGTAGAACTGTCTTGGTGAGCTGGGTTTTCCTCCCTGTCTCAGGATTATCTCACTCAAAAGCAAAGAGTTCTTGGCTATTCTTATGCACAGGAATACAGGAAAAGACATCCTTGAGATCTAAACAGTGAACCACCCTTAATCATCAACATGGTCAAAAGAATGTAGGGGTTTGCTACAACTGGGTATCTATCTTCTGTTATTTTGTTAATTTCTCTTAAATTCTGCACTAATCAATAACTCTTACCATCAGCCTTCTTTACTGGAAGGATGGACATGTTGTATCTGGATTCATATCCCACTAAGAACCCAAATTTAATGAACCTCACAGTTATAGATTCCAATCTCCTATGGCCTTCTAACTTCAAAGAGTATTGTTTCTGCCTTATCAGTATAGCCCCTATTTTGAGTGTAATATTCAGAGGCTCAGCTCTTTTGCATGTCCCAGAAAAATCATTGGCCCACACTATTGGAATGACAGCATCTTCAACTTTTGGGAAATTTTGCCATAATTCTCCTGTATGAAAATAACAGCTGCTTTAACAAATTTAGTTTTAGGAGTTATAACTTTCACTCCCACCTTCTTTGGAAAATGTGATTTCTGCTTCTAATTTCTCCAATAAATCCCTACCTAATAATGGCTTTGGGGAGTTTGGCATATAAAGGAATTGGTGAGCTACCCAGTGTTTTCCTAACTTAAATTTTAAAGATCAAAAGAAAGGCCTTGTTTCACCAATTCTGTGGAGGCCCTGTGGCACCAATCACATTTATAGTATCTTGACTCAGTTTCCCTTTTAAAGTATTTAACACAGAATGTGTTCCCCCATATTTAGAAATTCAGAAATTCAACATCCTTTTTCCCCAGCCTAGCTATAACCAAAGGTTCTGCTGGGTGGGATAGTCCCTTCAGTTCCATCAGTTCCCATTCACAGCTAATTGAGGTACTGGGGGTATCCTTTTCACCCGCATCAGATGCTCGTTTTTCTTGCAAATAGCTCATTGATCTTTGTCTAGAGGAGGAGTACTCATTTCCAGTATATTTGATGACTTTCCCTCATCACCCTTTCTATTCTGCTGGCTCTGTCCCTGTCTGTTGAATCTCTATTTTGATATACCTTCCAGGCTGTATTCAACAATTTACCTACGTCATGCATCTCACCCATCTTTGACAGCTTTTTCTTGATGTCATCTGCAGATTGGCCTAAAAACAAATAAGCCAGGTGGGTTTGCTCTGCAAGTACCTTGAGGTCCAGATTTGTATGTTTTCATGCAGCCTCTTTACGCCTGTTCAAGAAGTCTGTAGGGGTTTTATTTCTGTTTTTTTGTGCCTTCATATAATTTGGACCAATTCACTGCTTTAAGAATGGCATGTTTTAGGCCAAGTACTATCCAATTCTGATAACATTTTAACTTTGCCATTTGTTCTGCCACATAAGGGTCCCACCCTGGGTCAGTTAAAGGGAAAAATATCATTAACTGGCCCTTGAAGATTTTCATCTGTAATTAGAGTCTCTGTAGCAGATATAACAGCCTTATCAACCATCTCTTTTTTCTGTTTCATCTAATAATGTGTCTAGCATTACATTCAGATCACTCCAGTCTGGGTTTTGTGTCTTAATAGCTGTATTAACCTTCTCTGGATTGTCTCTTTATCATCCAGCTGAGGCTTTCCACTGCTGCAGTTCTACGAGAGAAAACAGTGGTTTTATGTGAATCACCCTTTGATTCCCAACAGCTCAGCTGTAAGGTGCTTGTATGGCAGGCTCCTCCCTTTCTGATTCCTCCTTTTTAGATCTGGTATATTTTGCTACTGGGTCAGGTGCTTCTATGGCCTCTTGGGCTGCTTTTCTGTTTTTCCTTCTCACTGCAGCTGCTGCAGCAGCTTTGCCCTCGGTTTCATCTTCTGAGGAGTGCTGGAACCCAGGGCACAGGGAATATTTCTCTGCCTGTCCTGAGGGGTCCTGCCTCCCAGGGAAGTGTTGTAGGTAATTGATAATTCATGCTGAAATAAATATTGTTTTATATATTAGAAATAGTAAGCAGCTACACTGGGTGAGGTAAACCACAAGAAAAGAAATATCAAGCCAAATTCCAAATATCTGCATCCGAACAGAAGGCAGGACTTTGGCCATTGTCGCCAGAAGCCTGCAGCTGGAAAGGACAAATTAACATGTTATCAGGCTGCTGCGGCTCATACAGTGAAGAAGCAGCCATGGGTGGAGGAGGTGTTATTAACATTTGAACACTCGGGGCCAGACTAGAATGTAGTGTAACAGAAACCGGTGAAATGGGTGGAGGGACACACATTAACATTTTAACAAGGAGTCAGCTCGACACAGGAGAACGCCCATCACCGCCGATCTGCCGATCTGCCCAGGGAACACCTGGTAGGGATGGGCGATCAAGATGTATCCTGCAGATAATCCAAGCTGAGTTCCCATAACTTGGAAGATACCATCCATCGCTTCTTGGAGGAAGCTTTTCACAACGAGGAACACTGAAAGGGGTCCAACATGAATGTGAGAAGAAACTGGAAGAAACCTACATGAATATGGAAGGACACTGTAGGAGGACAAAGAACTAAGCCTGAGGGCTGAAACAGAGTATAAAACTCTGCTCCAACATGCCGCATTTGTGAATGGGGGTAGCTTGGTGTGAGAGAGACCAGGCTTTTTGGTTCACCCAGCTTTGATCCCGGGCTCGAGGCTGTCTCTCGGTCGGTTGGCTGTCTGATTTGTAAGCGATTGATAATAAATCATAATTTTGTTAATTGTTAATTGGCTTGCGAAAGTCTTATTTATAACAGAAGCATTGCCTTTAACCTTCACGCATGGAGAGGGCTTCCAAGACTTTGGCATGGATTGGAGTCTACAAGTGTGTGAAATAGATAATAGAGAACAGTGTAGTTTGTCACAGGGTGAGAAATTTAGAGTTTTGGGATTTTAGTATAGAGGTAGATAGGAGACAAGATGGAGGATCTTGGGCGTTCTCAGAGCTTCTTCTTCATCTATTCCATTTTCTGCAGTGTTGGTGGCACAAGGTGATTGGTTGTGGGAAGCCACAGTGCAGAGGTTACTTGGACAGACAAAGGAATAGTTATTGCTAGAAAGGTAGAAATAAAGTATGTTTTAAGAGTTATTTGGATAAAACAGCTTTAAAAGACCTTAAAATGGTACATCTTGTGACCATTTTTGCTGTACTTTCTTGCCTGCTAAGTCTGCTGCAGATGGTGTGCCGAACTTCTGATCAGATAAAAACAAACAGCGACTTGAAGACTGAAAAAAGTCTCGTGTGTCGCTCAGTCCTGGCACAGAACTGTTAAAAAAGGGTTTTCCCCCATCAGGGGAGTCTCGGGGGCCCCGAGGGGCCGCACAGAGGAGCTATCTGTGTGGGGATCACCCCACCCACTTCCAACGCGGGCTGTCCCGCTGGTCCTGGGCATTCCTCGGCTAAGCGCCAGCCCGGCCGTGCTCCCCGAGCTCTGCCGCTGGCCGGGACGGGCCTTGTCTCCGCGCCCGTCACTGCCGTCGGGGCAGACACGGGCTGTGGCGGCCCTGGCTCCGTCTCCGCTTCGGTCACCGCAGCCGCGGCAGGCAGAGACGGCGGTGGCAGCTCTCCTCCTCACCCCCGGCAGTGGGGGGACAAGGGGGGCAGCAAGGGGGGTGCTGCTCTCCCCTGCCCTGCAGGGCGGGCGCCACCATATCCACATAGGTCATGTCGAACTCACCAACACAGGCCGGGCTAGCAAGAGACTCCTCCTTCTTATCCTTTGTCTTTACTCTTAAAACCATTGCAAAACAGCCTTTTTCAGGTTCGTCTGCCTCTGATCTGTTTAAGAATGTTGCAAATAGCTCTGAATATCTTAATTCTTGCCATCTTCTCCGAGACCAAAGTTTTGATAATAATTCTGCTATTAATTCACTTTCTAGGCTGCCAAAATGAGGCCACGCCCCTCATCCTTCTAATTTTTGGATCAGCCAGATTTCTGTACAGAGTCAATTCTTCCATGATAACAGGCTTTCTCCTGCTTGCCAGGGAATGCCAATGTTTTAACATCAAATCTAACAGGGAGTCACAGGCTATGTGCATGCCTTTGTTGGAGGGTACACATCCCATGTTCTTACTTATAAAAAGAAAAAAAAAAACAAAAACAAAAACAAAAACAAAAACAAAACAAAACAAACAAAAAAAAAACAACAACAAAAAA
>VZRH01002614.1:439990-452160 GCA_013397555.1 Urocynchramus pylzowi
AAAAAAAAAAAAAAAAAAAAAAAAAAAAAAAAAAAAAAAAAAAAAAAAAAAAAAAAAAAAAAAAAAAAAAACAACAACAAAAAAAACCGCTGGCAAAAGAGCTACTAGCTGGAGACTCTGACTTGGGATTTGAACTCACACTTTCCACTCCTAAAGCAAATTACTCAGTTTTGTGCAATCCTTTTGGGGATTCAGTGTAACCACCTTCATAAATACACAGAGCTCTAATTTACAGGAAACCACTTTTGCTTCCACTGCTGGAAGCAGAATCTAGTATCCAGCTGCTTGAATGGTCGGGGACTTTTTTGATGTTCCAGCCTAATGTGTTTGCTCGTGGGCTGTTTATTCAACATGTAGGGGGCACATGAATTGATCAGATTCTCTGCCCCAGGTCCCTGTCTTCTTTGGAATCCATTTCTAAGGTATTTTATCACAACTTTTAATTTGTATTTGTTTTCTTGGAACCGAGATAGTTACTTGGATCAACAGAATTAGCTACCCAATATTAGCCAAATATTGTCTAAACCCCCTAATTCAGCATCTTTCTGCTGTTCAAGAAAATGTGTGAACACAGTTGAGCACATTGACTTTGTTCAGTGCTTGCGTTCCTGTTTTGGTAGTACAGAAAGGCATTTTGTCTGTACAGTAAATTACAGTAGCATAATCAACATGGATAATAACTTTGATCAATTTGAGTCAAGAAAATAATATCTCTTTTTACCAGACATGAGAAAAAAATAAAAGTTGAACAGTTATTATTACCTTCCTGAAAAAAATGCATCATCCTCCCTACTGAAGCTGTTGATTTTCCACAAAATTGAATGCTAGTCTGTCAATTAGTTTCATTAGTGAGATCTAAAGTTAGAAAGAAAACCTACCTGTAAAGAAAGAATGTAATATGATGGAAGATCGTTAAGGAAATATGGTTCCAAACAGGCATGCCTTCTCTTGGAGTTTTTGAAACATTTCAGAGGAGAACATTTGATCTTGGGTCAGACAGCATCAGTGTAGTCTTCACAATGATGTCATGTTGTGACAGTGGAATGATTTAATGTTGCTGTCTACTTACTCATGACAAGAGCCATTGCATTCAAACCACTTTTCAAGTTCTTTGATTCATTCCTGCCTTACTGCTCTTTCCCACTTTTCTAAGGATTGCATACTAGCACATCTCTACATGTATCTTCCCAGCTCTAGCTTTGCTTTCTCTCTCTTTTTTTTAAAATTTTTTTGTGTGTTTTTTTTGTTTGTTTGGTTGGTTTTTTGTTTGTTTGGTTGGTTTTGGTTTTTTGTTTTGTTCTTAATTAAACCATCACTTGAGAAATTAATATAGATTCTATTTACTACTTAGNAAAATTTTTTTTTGTGTGTTTTTTTTGTTTGGTTGGTTGGTTTTTTGTTTGTTTGGTTGGTTTTGGTTTTTTGTTTTGTTCTTAATTAAACCATCACTTGAGAAATTAATATAGATTCTATTTACTACTTAGTGCAGGATATTCTCATCTTGTACTCTTTGGGGTAATATGATCTCTTACAACTATGATGGCAATTGTATGTAACTCACTGTCCAAAAAGATTTTATATAACAAATCAGCCTGCTACTGCTGTTTACTTTGTATATGTTTCATTCACTGAATTTCTAGGTTTGCTTTGTTCCCCTGACCTAGCTAGAAATAGAGTGGGCAGTATTGACTTTCACTAACAATTGCTCTGTACTGTCTCTGGGGATGCTGTTCCAACAGATATCCATTTGCCTCTGTTATTCAGATAATATGTTATCTTTAAAGATATATGGCAGTCCTGGCTTAGAGGTGGTACTCCCCAATTTAGTATTCCCACTAAGAAAAACATATGCTTCTCCCCTTCCCTTCCATCCAACTGGAGGCACATAAGGCAAAGATCATGGGTTAAGAACAATTTACAGCCATGAGATAAGAGAACAAACAGTAACAGCAACAATATTAATGATAGAAGTGTACGAGAGAGAGTGAGTTACATGCAAAAATGCTCACTGCAGACCCCATGACAATAAACAACACAAGGTGGCTTCTGCTACATTTTCTCAACTGAAGAAACCCCATCTTGCCAGAAGAGAGTCCCTTCACCCTGCCCCATCAGTGATATCAGGTCACGGAGAATAACCTCTGTGTCCTAGCCATGCTCCTCCTAGCTACTACAAAATTTAATCCTGTCCCAGTTAGAACCAGAACAATGGCCAATTGGAAACAATATTTTTGGATTTGTTTTAATTTTCAGAAACTTTAAAATCTTTCAAGGCTGGGAATCCTGTATGACTTAGATTTTCCCAATAATCATACAGGCACTGGTAGTGCCTCACGCAACTTGATGCGGGAGGAAGAAGGGGAGCTGGGGATGAAGGAGTGAAGCTGAGGCTGGGAAGAAAAGGAGTAGGTAAGTGTCTTTGATTCTTACCACCAAGAAAATTAATCTTTCCCAAGACAAGTCTGTTTTACCTATGATAATAATTAGTAAGCTGTCAGTCTGTCTTTATCTCAACCTATGAGCTTTTCATTCTTATTTTATCTTCCCTTGTTGTGTGAAAGAGTACTGAAAGAGCATCTGGGTTGGGTGGGTGTCCAGCAGTCAGCCAAGATCAATACACCATGTACAGCATGGGTGCATTAGTCCATGTGCCACAATTAAACTTGAGCCTTTGTTAGACTTTTCATGTGGTAGTGTAAAATATATCTATATCCACTATATCCAACAGCTAAATAATTTAAATAATGACTAAAAATTCCAGAATCGCCATGTCATTAAGCCTTTAAACTGCATCAGAAACAATGTCAGTATGGTTTGTACCTGTAGTGCTATGCTGGTTCTCCTTGGAAGTTGGAGATCTGAATTTGCGAGATATTGGTGCTTAATAGTGTAAAGAAAGTGATATATTAATAACATTACATAAAATAAACCAAAAGGTTTTTCATACAGTGGATTTATATTCAGCAGTTAACACATGTTGGAGAACACACAGAAATGCTATTCCTAGAATTACAGAATCATAAAATGGTTTGGGCTGGAAGGGATGGACATGGCTGCTTGCTCTGGGCTGCAAGTGCACATTGCTGGGTCATGTCCAGCTCCTCATTCACCAGCACCCCCAAGTCCTTCTTGGAAGGGATAGTTCTAAGCCATTCTCTGCCCAGCTTGTATTTTGTACTAGGGATTGCACTGGATTGGATTCCTCTTTGATATTTTTCTCTGCCAGTACAAAGATTTATTTATGACTTCTCTAGACAAAACTGAAACTGGGTGTTCAAGCTGAATAAGCTGAAAGCAGGAGAAAAAGGCCATGAAGTGATGTTGAGCAGAACAGGGGGGAAAATGAGTGAGAAAAGAACAATGTACTTCCAAATTGTGACATTATTGGCAGTGAAATCCAAGGAAAAAAACCTTACTTGCTGATCAAAAAAAATCTGTTTAGGCAATTCTTAAGGACCATCAAATAAATACCAGCTTAGAACAAGGACACTTTATTCTATTTACTCCTACTCCTATATTTCTATACTCCTAGTCTACCATTTCTATACTCCCACTCCTTCATTCCATGTCTCCTCCTACCTCCACACGAACTGAATGTGAGAAAATGTTGGATTTTGTCCTTTAACATTTTTCAGACAATGAGCCTGAGATTGGCTGGGTGCCAGAGTGCCTTTTTTTTCTGAGTTGGGAAAATGTTTTGGTAATTTAATATATCACTGCTATGAAAATGGGTTTGTCCTTGCCTACAATTCTGAAAAGTATGACTTTTCTGGGAAATTTGATGTTTTTCTTGGTGTTTTCTAAATGCTATCAACCATGTATACATTTCAGTTAATTGCTAAATTCCCAGTCTTCCAATTTTCTATATGACTATAATTTTGAGAAAGTTCAAGCGGTTGTGCAGAACCTTTAGTGAATCAAGTGAGTTTTCTTACTGTAATAGACAAAGTCTCCATATCTACTTTTTGTTCAGTGTTTAGTTTGGATTCTATAGAATAATGCCAGCTCTTACATCTGAAAAAATTCACTTCTCTAATGCCTTTAAACAATAATATTAAAATTCTGCTATAGTTTTTTTACTTCATCCCAACTGCCTCATCTTACCAAAACAGTGTTATTTCAGGATCTTTTTAATAGTTAAGACATGTTAGATGAATGTTGTATGACCTCTAGAACAGCATCCAGCACAGTATTAAAATCCTCTGTAAATAAAAAGAAGGTAAATCTTCACTGGAAGAGAGCTAATAACCAGAAAATTTGTTATTATATGTATTATATGAAGAAAAGTGAGTCCATATGAAAAAGCGTTTTTGTTGAGATTTTGTCTTTTTTTTCTTTCTGGAAAACCACTACCACTGAACTCAACCAAATGGCTTTTCATGAAGTATAGGCCAAAGACTACCACAGGAGAGGTATTTCTTTCAATAAAATATGTGTTCATGGGGGCTTATTATTTTTGACTGAGTGAGCATAGGAAAATTTGGTACCAAAAAAATTATTCTACTCAGAATGCAGAATACACTAAGACATGACTAGATGCTTTTATAATGCTTAACCCAAACAGTTCAAAAGGGAGTTCTAGGAGTTGTCACTGATAACTCTATCAGCCAGTTGTGCTTTAGCAGCTGAAAATACAGTCAGATGTTGACAATCACCAAAAGGGTGCTGAAAACAGGTCAGAACACATCTGATTGGTTCTAAATCTAAATGAGCCTGTGGGGTGCAAGTACAATTTCCACTGTAATTTTCTCCATTGCAAGAAGTATTTAGTGGAGTTAGGGAAAACTTAGAGACTGGGTGACTGAAAGAGTCATGTGGTAGAGCAGCTGCTCTGCAAGAAAAAATCAGAAGGACCAGCTCAATTTATTGATCTTTTAGTTCTCTTTTTGATAGGAAGTTGTGTCTGGAAGTCTAAAATGGTAAATGGATTACCCTGACAGGAAATCTCAGAAAGTATAAAAAAAATTCTGAGTCAGAACAAGATCATTTAATATTGCACAGGCACTTGCTATTAGCAGAAAATAAGAATTCAATATTGTCCTGGTTCTGGCCAGGACAGGGTTAATTTTTGCAATAGCCAGGAAGAGGCATGGCCAGGACATAAAAGTTATTCTATACCACCTCACATAATTTTCTGGGATGGAAGGGAAGGGGCCCTTCTAGTTCGGGTGGCTTGGTGGTAGTGGGGTATTGTTGGGTGGTCTTTGTGTGGTGAGCAATCATGTTTGAATGGTTTGTCTGTCGTGTACTGTTATTAATATTGTTGCTGTTACTGTTTGTTTTCCTATTTTATTTGCTATTTCCAGTAAATGGTGCTTATCGCAGCCTGTGATCTTTACCCTTTGTACCTCCAATTCTCCTCTCCAGCCACCCACACAGGGAGGTGGAGGACAAGGGTAGTGAGTGAGCAGTGCATGGTTTTGAGTGCTTCAATGGGAACACTAAATAGGGGAATACCATTCCTAAACCATGAAAAAATATATATTGTGTAAAAATATCAAAAGTGATTAAACTAGTAATGATGGAATGGTGAACAGAAGAACAAAAAGTATTATTAGTAAACAGTTAATTAATTAATTCAGTTTCTTGACTTGGTCCAATCTTACCCAGCATAGCTCTGGAACAGGTCTGTCAATGAAAGTCATATGAGAACATTTTCTGTCTGTGCTGGTAGTTGCCACTGGTTAGTCTTCTGGTCAAAGTGCACAGGCATTCAGAGGGGATACATGGCTGTTCAGCAGCAGTGCCAATTACAGTAGCTCTCCGGGTGTCTTGCTTCCTTAAAGTGCCTGGGAGATGTTTTATCTTGAAAATTTTGTGTTCTTCAGGCTTTAGAATCCCCTTACAACACAATCTTATGTGTTAATGTAACAAATCTTGAATGAGGACAGACAATATTCCTCCTTTCAAATTCTATATGAAAGTACATATTTTTGTATATACCTATTTTGTTCTATGTGATTGAGTATGTTGTTACATACATTTAACCAGCAGATAAAAAGCATATTTCTTTATGTAAGCCATTGGTATATCTATCTCTTGATAGAGCTGTTGACCACTACCCTCTGGATGTGACCATCCAACCACTTATCCATTTAACAGTCCAGTCACCAAATCCAGCTCTCTTCCATTTAGAGAGAAGGATGTGGGCATGACTGTGTCAAAAGCTTAACAGAAGTCCAGATAAATGGCTTCTGTAGCCTTTCCCCTGTCCACAGATGTAAACACTCCATCATAGGTCAGGAAGACTTGTCTTTCATGAAGTCATGCTGGGTGTCTCGAGTCATCTCCCTGTTCTCTCTGTGCCTTAGCACAGCTTCTAGGAGGATCTGTTCCAGGATCTTCCCAGGCACAGAGGGGAGGCTGACAGAGTCCTCATTTCTACCCCTTATAAAGACGGGTACAGTATTTCCCCTTTTCCTGGGACCTCACATGACTATCATGACTTTTCAAATATCATAGAGAGTGTCTTGGCAACTACATCAGTGAAAGTGCTCAGGACTCTGGAATGTATCTCATCAGGTTCCATGGATTTATATACATCAGGTTCTTCAGTTGGTCACAAACCTGATCTTTACTTACAGTGGGAGGGACTTTGCTCCCTCAGTCCTCATCCTGCTGTACATACCACTTGAGAGATGTGAGAAGAGAGGTTGCCATTGAGGACTGAGGCAAAAATACTGTTGATTACTTCAGTCTTCTCCTCATCCCTTGTTACTATTTTTCCAGCATTGTTTATCAGGGGGGTACTCCTTCTCTGACCTTTATGTCTGTAGAAGACCTCTTGTTATTCTTTTCATCCCTTGGTAGGTTCACTTCCAACTTTGCCTTGACCCTCCTCACTTCATCCCCACACAACTGAACTTTATCTCAATATGCTTCAGAGGTCACCTGTTCTTTTTTCCACTGTCTGCATTCTCTTTGACCAGCAGTTTCCTGCTCAACCATGCCAGTCTCCTGCCTTCCTTGCATCATTTTTTACTCCTGGGGATTGCTAGTTTTTCTAGTCTATGGATTAATTCCTTAATGATCTGACAGCTCTATTCCACGTCTTTGTCCCTGAGGGCAGCCTTTTAGGGTTGGATGGTCACATCCAAAGGGTAGTGCTCAATGGCTCAGAGTCCTGATGGACATCAGTGACAAGTGGTGTCCCTCTCAGGTCCTTATTGGGGCAGCGTTATTTAAAATCTTCATTGATGACACAAAGACATTGAGTGTTACCTCAGCAAATATGCTGATGACACCAAGCTGAGTGGTGATTTTGCAACCAAGCTGTTCCAAAATCTGAAAGACAAGATGCCATCCAGAAGGACCTGGACAAGCTCATGGGATTGGACCCATGGCAATCCCATGAGATTTAACAAGACCAAGTGCAAGGTGCTTGCTTCTGGGTTGGAGCAGCCTGTGGTTCCAACACAGGCTATGGGATGAACAGATGGAGAGCACTCCTGTGGAGAAGGACTTGGGGGTGGACATGAAGGTGAGAGGCTGGACATGACCCAGCAATGAGCACTCAGAGCCCAGAAAGCCAAACGTGTCCTGGGCTGCATCCAAAGCAGCGTGGGCAGCAGGGCCAGGGAGGGGATTCTGCCCCTCTGCTCTGCTCTGCTGAGACCCCACCTGCAGGGCTGCATCAGCTCTGGGACCCAGCACAGGATGGACATGGATCTGTTGGAGAGAGTCCAGGTGAGGCCACCAAGTTGATCAGAAGGATGAAACAACTCTCCTGTGAGGAAAGGCTAAGAGAATTGGGACTGTTCATCCTGAAGAATGTTCAAGATGAACATTGAGACTGTTCATCCTTCCTGAAGAGAAGGCTTCGGGGTGACCTAATCACAGCCTTCTAGTACCTGAAGGGAGCCTACAAGAAAGACAGAGAGAGACTTTTTACAAGAGCATGTAATGACAGGACAAGGTGGGGGTGGCTTCAAATTGAAAAAGAGCAGGTTTAAATTGGATATTAGTAAAAAATATTAGTAAAAAATCCTTTACTGTGAGGGTGGTGAAGCACTGGAACAGGTTTCCCAGAAAAGTTGCGAATGCCTCATCCCTGTGGAAGTTTTCAAGGCCAGGCTGGATGGAGCTCTGAGCAAGCCAATCTAGTGAAAGATGTCCCTGTCTATGGCAGGGGGGCTGGAACTAGATGATCTTTAAGGTCCCTTCCAACCCAGACCACACTAAGATTTTATAATATCTGACGGCTACCTTAATGAAAACCCATGTTTTCTATCCTTTCTCAGCATTGTTTCTGAAAGTTAGTATATATTTCAAAATTAGTGTGTAGTAATTACTACTGTTAGTATAACTTACTCTGGCAGTTGAGGCTGTGCAGATCTGTGTAGTGAATCAGAAGCAAATTACAAACTTTGTGCAATGAAACCACTGAAATTGTTCCCAATATAGGAGAAAAGTTAGGATCAAGAACAGTTAGATAAAAGTGTGTTATTTTCCTGCACATAAAACCTTTCACCTTTATTTCAGAAGGAAAAAAGATGTTATTTCACATGTCATTTTACATGTTTAATTTATATGCTTATGTACACAATTATATATAATTATACATGTTATATATTTTCTTCTCTATACTATGACATCTTATTTAATATGTTATATGTTATCGAAATAGTACATAATGTTGCTATTTTTGTTCATGCTGCCTTTCTATATCCTCCACACTCAGTATTTACTCATCTCCTAACTTTAAGGAATAAATTTTCTGGGTGAGTTTTTCAGTGTTGCATCTTGTTATGGTTATGACTTTCAGAATTCATCTAGATAATTTTCAGTGCAACTTTTGGAGGAGTAATCATTTATTTTCAAAGACTTTTGTATCTAGATGGTTGATATGGTTAAACAGCAATTATCGAAAAGAGAAAATAAATATAAAGTAGGAAAAAGGGAGACAGTGAATAGAAAGAAGAGACAAAAGGAGAGCAAAGGTTTTCTGTACATATCTGACAGTGAAAGAAATAACAATCTTTTGAGAACAAAAAACAAGCCAGTGGTAGATAAATGAAAAAAAAATTCTATTTCCACTGAACAAGTGCTGCTTTGCATTCAGTCATTGTTACATGGATGTGGAGCTTCCAAGGATACAAAAAGGAGTGCTAATTCATGGAATGGAAGGAATGGTCAGATATTGCAGGGAGAAAAGAACTGAATCTATTACCCCATGTCCAACCCAAGATTTCTAAAACAGGGAATATTCAGCACTTTTTTTCCTCCTTAGTCCATAAAGTATTTTTTACTTCCATCTTGGCCAAGTTTCCTCTTTCCTTTCAGGTTTTTTGAAGCATATTTTCTTACCATTGCTTCAGTTTCCAGTGCCCAGTCCATGTTGCAAGTGGTTTTGTACAATTGAGGATTACCAGAAAAACTTCTGTCTTCAGACCAAGTTTCATACTTTTTTGGATCTCTTGGTGTGAAAACAATGACTCTTTTCTTTTTAACTTGATGTGCTTTTAGGTTGCCCTGAAGTAGACATTGAGATTCTGTAGTTTGTCACGTTTAGTGTGTGATAAAGGGTCAAGTCCAGTTACAGCATAGTACAAATAATAAGGAGCACTGGGCACTTGTCATTATACAACTATGAGTTTTATAAATAAAAATATGATAAATCTGTCTAATAATGGCAGAATGGAATAACTATTTCCTCCATGCTTCCAGCAGATTTACAGGCTCTTCTGTATTGACAGCTTTGCTTGATAAACCTTGCCACCTAACAAGAAAGGGCCCTCTCAGGCTTCTGGACAAAAGCTATACAGAGCTGCCCTGTCAGCAGCTCTCTAAACCTGTCAAGTAGTTGTGGAAATTTTGGGGTTTTTTTCTTTTTTGCACTTAGCATTCAACCACATTGGCATTCTGCAGAACTGAGGAAAATAATTTTTAGCTATTTAGTTTTGGAATCAGACAGCTATTTAAACCCAGCTTGGAAGCTGCTTGGAAGCTGCTTGGAAGCTGCTTTTAAGCAGGCTTTAAAAGGCTAGATACAGGATTTAAAAAAAAAGAGAAAGGACAAAATGTGAAGTGGTTCCTTTAACACATCGTTACTAGACAGTAAGTGATTATGTGGAAGAATACCAATCAAGTAGGCTACCTTCCAGACATCCTCCTAAAGTCAAGAGAAAACATCTGCTGCCCACCCACTAACAGGATAGAGTGCACAGCCCCTTTTTCATCTCCTGATGTCTCCAAGAAAGCTAACATTCGTTATGGTGTGAGACTGAAAAATGCTTGTACTGTTGAATCAGATTAAAAAATTAATTTGTACATTAACAAAAAAACTCGCAAGAGCATACAGCCTAGAAAGATACAGGAAGAAAACAATGAGAACAAAAAGTGCTTCAACAAATTCAGCGAAATGATGACTAGTGAAGAAGACATCATTTGCCAAAGTGACAGAATTGTGTCTGTTTGGGACTGTTCTCTACAGAGACATCTGGTATCTCACCAAATTACTTTATGCTTTTCAAGCTCTAAAACAGTAAAGGGAACTGCCTTTGACTACAAAAGAAAGTAGTGATTATAGTTGCAAATGCATTATATAGGATATATTACAAAATAAATTAAATCTCTAACCAAAGAGAAAACATAAAACAACAGTAAAAATTATGTGGCACGTGGGCTCTTCTGACTGTTCACTGGGCCCCGCAGAGGCTCTGTTTCCCACCAGCCAGGGCACAACCTGCAGCTTGCACACCAAGCTACCTGCACCAGGAGTATTCTGCAATGTCTTTCATGGCTGCGAAATGCCTACACGTGAGAGACTGGAATGTAGAACGAGACATCATCACAAGTACCACATAAAGTCTGTGTTTAGAGCCTACTCAATGATTGATATACATAGAACACTTTTGACACTTCCTCAGTAATCATCCCTTTTGGAAGGTGTATCAAAAGCTCTGTGTCATGTGTACCAAAATTCTGTGCAGCAAAAACCCCTCAACCCAATCCAAACAGAAAAAAACCCCAACAAAACCACCCCCCCAACAAACAAAACCAAAACCAAAACCAAAACCAATACCAACCAACCAAAAAAACCAATCCCCCAAAAAACCGCACCCAAACAAAAAAATTTAGAGTTGCAAATATAAAGCAAATCTAAAGCACTGAATCAAATGCTGAGGAAAGGGACACTTAGCATTATTTTTTTAACAAAACCAAGGTTGGTAGGGAACAACTTGAAGCAGTTTCTCAGCAAGATTTTGAATTTCAGTTTTGAGATATCCGTGTAACTAAGTAGCATGAACAAGAAACCTTTAAAAGTAAAGATTCTTGAAAATATATTAATTTTATTTTGCTCAAGTTTAGTCTGTGACACTTAGAGTTATAGCAAGCACAGGAAATATTTTGTCATATAATTACGGAAACATTGGTTTTGCCATTTCACTGATAATGGTCCCATGTTTCTTGTCTTTTACATTGAATTCCTCAAATGTCATAGTGAAACAATTTGTACAGACTTATTGAAATAAGTCTTGTTCTGGTACACTTGATAGCTCTTAAGGTGCTTCAGTTGCTTCTGATGTCAGTCAAAGACAGTGAGTAACATTGCATCTGCGTAAACACAGTGTCCTCTGAATGTTCTAGCAGTCTGTCTAGTTTCTGTCGAAAGCTCTCTGGAGTTTGCTCACCTTTAGAGTTTAAATCCTGCTGCCTACCAGCAGATTAGAAGCATAATTTTTTAAATAACCAAATTGCTCTTAGTCATCAACCTACAGTAATAATTTTTCCTAATTAGCTGGTGTCCCTATCCATGAATGAACTGCAAGTTCTAGGAGCAGCACCTGGACTCCATTTTGAGTTATTCTGCCCTAAATGTCACACCGTATAATGCACTGTACTGAATGTTAATGAAGACTCTGTGATCCCATGTATGTAACCTAGCAACCTAATGGGAAACACAGCTGTGAAATACGAGTTTGTTACCCTATGGCACGGCTCAGGCCACCTTGCTGAGGCTACTGCTGTATATCAAAACGTTTTCCTACCTGTGGAGCTCCTTACCCGCGTGCTTTGCTGATGGAAAGCTGAAGCAGTGCCTGCTTTCTTCTAGCACCGCGTTGTTGGCTTTTGGTTTGTTTTATGGGTTTGGGGTTGTTTGTCTTTTTTTTTTTTTTTTTTTTTTTTTTTTTTTTTTTTTTTTTTTTTTTTTTTTTTTGGTTTTTTTT
>VZRH01002616.1:1480-31406 GCA_013397555.1 Urocynchramus pylzowi
CGCGGCCCCGCCAGAGCCCGAGCCCGCGGCCCCTCCATGCCCCGCCGCGGCTCCGCTCCGCCGGGCGCACGGCCTCCGCAGGCTCTGAGCGCCTTCCCCCGCTGCCCAGCCCCTCAAATACTCCAGCCGCGGAGCCTCCCGCAGCCACTCATGCGCAGACGAGCGGCTGCGAGGCACAGGCTCAGCCGGGGATCGCGGCGTCGGGCTGATCCACTCCCGGATCGCAGGCGAGAGCAGCAGGCAGCCCAACTTTCCGCTAGTGTGCAGCTCAGGAGGGATCAGACCCGGAGATGAGTTACTGGGATGAGTCTGATCCCCGCGCTGTGCTCAGGCACACCCCGAGTGCACCAGCAGTATCTGGCACTCCTGAAACCTGTTCAAAATCTGGTGTCTGTGCCCCTTGGCAGCCCTTCCCCTTTCCATCTGAGGGATTGCTTGCCCTTTTCCCCCTACGGTGCTTGCTGTGATTGCCCTGTGGGCATTCATCCCGCAAGCTGCTGGCCAGCGAGGGATGTTTCTCGGTTAGAGACTCCACTTTCAGTGCTTGGACTCACCAGCTGGTGTAACAAGTACCCACATTAGGGTGATGCTGGCACACTCTGTGGAAAACTAAAGTCTCTCTCTTTACCATTTTACAGTCACACTCATAACACAGTAGTGTAGTGGTCAGAAAGGATTTCTCTGTTAACACATTCTGGCAAAAGCTGAAAAGACACACAAGAAAGAACAGCATTTCCCCTCTGTAGCTGTTAGAAATGTGGATCACGTGGCTAGTTCTCAAGAATGTCGTGAATCTTTGTCTTAGATTAAAAAAAAAAAATGGAGAGAGAGAGAAAAGAGACTAAGTTTTGGTGCATCAAAATACTGGTACAGAAAAAAGCTGCCATGTCTAATCACTGTCACATTTTACAGCTGATCGCCAGAACTGACACAAAGAAAAAGGAGAAAAAAAGGTAGCTTTCCTACTATCCAAAATTACTGTTAATATCCTAAGGAAATGCTGTATTGTATATATTGTCCCTTTAGTGTAGCCTTGTCACGCAAGTGTGACCACTGTGTGAATAACTGTACATAAAACTACTTGAAAGAGCCTGAAGGCAATGTAGGTTTTGTTGGGCTTTTTTCCCCCAAGAGTAGTTAAAGTTTTGGATCAGGCCCTAATTGAAAATCTTGGTGTGGTAAATTATACGTCTTAAGGAAAGAGCAAAGCAACAAGACATGAGATGTGTTATTTGGAAGCGAACCAGTACAGTACTGTTCCTCAGGATGGAAAGAAAATAAATGTTTTCTTTGATCAGAAATCTGTCATTTCCAAAGTTTAAAAAGTGCAGATACATTTGACAGGGCTTATGCTTGGTGAAAAAAAATCCAATATATATCTGTGTAAGCATTTGAGGGAAAAGAAATCTACAAAAGAATGACAATAGATTTTCTCAGCCTTCAGTTGTTGTATTTCTATCAGAGAGCCAACACTGTTTGGGAAGGGTTGGGAAGAAATGAACCATCAAGGGAGAACCTGGCTGTATCCTTACAGAGCAGAGGTTCTGCAATTACTCTCTCTCCCACGGCAGCAATTCTTACAGTTCCTACTAGTCAGAACCCACATATGACCTACCTTTCATTTAACACTATCACAAGGTTATGGGGCTTTTATGTTAGCCATTTGGGAATAAAGGCTGTCTGAGCAGTGCTGTCACTGTTGGGGCTATTTTATATCATCACAGAGACAACCTAGATGTGCTGTTCCCTTGCTGGGACAGCTGCCTGAGAAACTGTTTCCTTTTGGATGCAGACAGAGGACAACTTCTGTCTCTTTCTTTCTCTCTCTCTTCTACACATAGATGCATACATAATTTCTCCCATATGGCCTTTTCAAATGAAGAACAAATTGTTTCTCAAAACTAATGCAGAAAGAATGCATTGAAATAGGACAAGAAATTAAAAAGGTGGCAAAAAGACGGGAGAAGAATTGTTCTGATATTTTCAGATGTACAGTGAGTAGTATAGTACCCTGCAACAATATTCTGGGCTCAAAGAACCCAGTAGAGATGACTTTGTTGGATTTCTCCTTTTGCTTTCAGTGGAACTTTGTTAATGTGACAAGTTAAACATGCACATAACTTCCTGTGGGATGTGAGTCCTCTGCTGACCCTTTCCCATTCACAGGCAGCAACCCCATAACACCTCATACCAGGCACCTTTCAGTCTTACTGCAACTTAGGAGGCTGGAAACAGTCACTTGCTTGAGACCAGAAGGCTCAGACTTGCTGTGGTGGGCTTGCAAATGTGGGCAGTGCCTCCTTAGCCCCTGGAAACACATTTACTCCTGCTACCTTTTCACATATAAGCAGACATATGCTTATATAATTTCAAATACTCACAGCAGTCATACTAAACACATGTATTTTCCCAAACAAGATCTTACAGTATTTATCAAGGATGCTGTTTTGGTGGAAACTGGGGACTGTAGAGACTGCTGCAGTACGATTAAGAAAAAGAAAAATAAAGATGTTCTTGTCAATAATTATCCCTTAATAAACATAGTCTATTTAGTTAACACAGATTAGGTAAGTACTTGAGACTTTTGTTCTAACAGCTGCATCATTCATTAAATCTACACATTCATCTGTTCTAAATGTTGACCACAACTTATTTGATTTAATGGTGAATGGACTGTATTTGTTGGAAAAAATAGAGTAAGAATCAAATTCCTTTTTTAGTTTCACTCCAGGAGAGATGTGTCATGCAAATTTCATCAGAACATCAGTGTACATCAGAACTGCACATAATTCAGCTCTAATCAATGTATTCTGCAAAGGCTAGGAACACTTTTAATTTGGTTCTAATTTTAAGAAAGCACCATGAAAGAAGGAAACCTCAAACAAATTATATCAATTAATTTGAAAGTACAGAGAAAAGCAGCCCTTTTCCCCTGATTCTCTTATGACAGGTGAAGAGAGGGAAATTAAATTATATTAACCAATATGGGGGAAAATGGAATGACTCATGGAACTGATGTTACGAAAAAACATTTCACTTCTAGGGCACTTTCTAAAAAGTGACCCATTTCAAAAGTGAGTAAGACTGGTTAATACCAATGAGATTTTTCAATACATCCTGTAAATAGATCTGGCACTGATAGATCCTGACAAGTACAGAGAAATATCTTCTCACTTCCACAATGACTGCAGGTGTGTTATTGTTTTCACATTACATTTAGCTAATGAAGCTTTAGTGAAGCCAGAGTCCTTCAAGTCTCAGCAACAACTTTTTTCTTATTATTCTTTTGTTCTTTTTTCCCCCACTTTCTTTTCAGAGGCCCATTTTATTAGGGTTTGAACTATAGAGTCTTTGAGCAAGCAGGGCTACTACACAAATATAGATTTTATTCTTTCTGGAACAATGAGACAAATAAGCGAGCAGATAGTAGTATTGTGACAAGTGACATCCTGTTAGTCTCTAAAGAAAAGATGTGAAGCCTGACTCATCAGTCTAATACAATTCTGAAAGACTGTTCTTGTGGCAGAATTCCAGTAGGCACATTTACCACTTGTGGAATAACTTTGTCCTAAAGATCTTCCTAAAATGGAACAAAGAAAAACTCCACATGTGTAAAGCCCACACATTCCTTCACTAAGCCTCTACTTTTCAGGGGAAAAATTTGGAGCAGAAGTATGAAGCTCAGCCATGCCACAGTTCTGCAGACTGAAATTGCTTCAAAATTGCCTGAGTACCATGATGAGGGATCTCAAAGTTCAGCAGATAATCTTGTAGTTGTATCAAAAGTCTACACTCACAAAAATCTTTTGAGTCATATTTCTGTTTATGCAAACTAGATAGATTCCTACAGTCTGCAAAAATTGATCTCAAAATTATTCCAGAAGACAATATTTTATTTTGAAAGATGGAGGGCAACAGAGCTGGTGAAGGGTCTGGAGCACAAATCTTATGGGTGGCTGAGGGAGCTGGGGTTGTTTAGCCTGGGAAAATGAGACACATGGACAACTGTATCACTCTTCCTTTCTCTACCTGAAAAGAAGTTGTAGACAGGTGGGGGTCAATCATTGTCCCAGGTAACAAGTGGCAGGATGAGAGGAAATGGCCTCAAGTTGTACCAGGTGAGGTTTAGATTGGACAGTAGGAATAATTTCTTCACCAAAAGGGCTGTCAAGCATTGAAATGGGCTGCCCATGGAAAGGTTGACACCTCATCCCTGGAGGTATTTAAAAGACCTCTAAAAATCTTTTAAATGTAGGTGTGACACTGAGGGACATGGTTAAGTGGGGACTTGGCAGTCCCGGGTTAACAGCTGTACTCGATGACCTTTAGGGTTGTTTCCAACCTGAGTGATTCTGTGATTCTATTCTTGATATTCTTAATGGAAATGGAAGTGCACAAATACTGAAAGATGACAGGAAAACAAAAACATTCACAGAAACTCGGCCAGTTTTAGTTGACATACAATTCTAAAAAATTGTTATGGATGGATATGTGTCAATGCTTCCTTTTTCTCCCGCCAATTCATTTTGCTTTTTTCCTCTTCCGCAATGTGAGGCAGCAGGTAGAACCAGAATTCTAGATTGCAAAATTTGGCTTTGGAATCAAGCTCGTTGGTTTGTTTATTTGTTTGGAGTTTTTTTCCTAGAGTGCAATGCAAAAGTGTTGTCAATGCTTCCTTTTTCTCCCGCCAATTCATTTTGCTTTTTTCCTCTTCCACAATGTGAGGCAGCAGGTAGAAGCAGAATTCTGGATTGCAAAATTTGGCTTTGGAATCAAGCTCGTTGGTTTGTTTATTTGTTTGGAGTTTTTTTCCTAGAGTGCAATGCAAAAGTGTGAAGGCAAAAATATGCTATTCTACTGAGCAGCAAAATTATATTGATTTCAGAGAAGTTTGTGTCAGGAGGTAAACAAACACTAACTAGCTTTTACACCCAGAAGCTTTACAACTATAACACAAGTCTGAAATATTAATGGAGGAATACTCTTGCCTCAAGCAAGTGGCACAGGTACTTGAATCTCTGGCTTTCATAACTCAGGGACAAGTTCTTCAAAATATCCAAAATATGTCTGTTCTTTCCCCAGACTGGTTCTACAATAGAGATACTCCTGATTTAATTAAATATTCAGGACTTGGGCTATAACCAGAATTTTATATTTTGTGAAGGTAAAATTCTTCTGCGGTCTCCAGAAAAAATAAAATGAGTGAGTGGACTCTTGTTGAATATAAAAGCACATATAGTCACTTACCCTTTTCATCTGTTTTGTCTCTTTTTAAGGATTTGGTATATTGATATATTTTTTACCTGACAGGAATGAAGATTAAAGTGTATTTTTTTTGTGTTTTTCAGTGCCTCACAAACACAGTAGTTCTTACTAGAAATGCTGTACTACACCAGATTGTTACAAAACTTATCAAAGCTGCAGGCATGGGGATGAAATTCCTAGGAGCCTTTTACTGGCATTTTCAACAAATGTGACAATGTTTAGCACTTCCAGGGGCCAGCAAACATTAAATGGCATTTTTCAGAAACTGCTGAGGCAATTTATTTTGTGTTGTGGTGAAGTTCCAGGAGCCAACGCATGAAAAAACCAGCATGCGTTCTTTTGCTTTACTATTGAAATTCTCCTTTTCCTGCCTTACTCGTTCAAAATCTCCCCCACATCTTACAAAGATGGTTTGATTCTGTTTTCCCTGAGTCAGTGCAAATCCAAGATAAGTCTCTTAAAGCTACTGGGAAACCAATGCAGTGGAAATGAAAGCAATCAAACATAAGACTGTAAAACAGTATGAAGCTTCTAGGATGAGGCCATTTTGATTATAGTTATTTATTATAGAGAGCACTCTAAGCAAGCACATTAAGAAAAAATTAACCCCACCTTGTGGAGTGGAAGGGCTGATCTGCCAGGGATCTGTGCTGAGCTGCTCAGGGACAGATGCACAAAGCCCTTTGGATGGCTGCAGAGGAAGGAGCACAGGCACACAGATGAGAGCTGTGTCCTAAGCTGTTTGCTCAGGAGCAGTTTAAGCAGATGCTGGACCAAAAGGCCAGAAGAAGCTGGGCTGGACAAGTCACCTTGGTTTGAGCTCACACATGACCAGAATGGCTGCAGCAGGACAATCTTTTCTGGCATTATGGCACTATGCCTCTGGGTTCTGAAAATCCCCTCCTGCAGGGTAGGCATAACTTACCTTCTCATGGGCATGCAGCAGACCCGTGCCCATAATTCAGGGTAACAGCTCTGTGTTATTCACCCTGCCCCAGCCCTTTAACCTTCACACATTAATCTTTCTGCATCAGGATCTTGCTCAAATCCCTTAGTTTGCCTTTCCTCAGCCCCTCACTGCAGAGACATTTCTTCACACCCTCACTGACAGGTACAGCTCCTTTTGGTGAAGTTAACCAATGAGCACCATCTGCCTTGAAGAATAAATAGCCAAGATATTTTCTACAGCAATATCTAGGCACTGTCCTCCCATCACACCCATCCTTTTCCTCTGCCTACCCACCCATCCACCCACCCCCACATCCATCCGCAGGAACATGTTTTTGCAGAAAATACTCTGGCTCAGAGGCAACTCCACTCTAAGAAATGGAATTGGCAGGTAATAAATAGGCCTGCACTATGTTGCTTTCATAGAAACACTCAGGGGCTAAGGCTTTTAAATGTGAACACAGGTTATTATGAGTGCACAGCTATCTTGGAGCCTCTATTATCATGCACCTTTCACTGTGTGTTTCACTGAGTGTATTAAAAAAAACCCAACACCAAAAAGCCCCTCTTTCAGTAGGGTAAAGAAAGAAAATCAAGAAACTGCCAGGACAAAATTGACACTGTATAATGCAAACTCTGTGCACTGGCATAGCAGGGGTTCCCACAGCAAGTGAGTTGCTTAGGAACAATAATAACATGTAGCCCCCAATCATCCCCTCCAAATAAGCAAGAGAGGCCTAGTCCCCCTCCAGAATCATGGAATAGAAATATTTATACCCTCTCTTGAGTCTCACTCTCATCCTTACTTGGGATGGGCTTTCATCTGGTGAACACAGGACAGGTTATTTCCCAGTCCTGCAGGGAACCCCTCCACAAACAAATGCTATCCAAGTCTGTAAGATCCTCAGAGATTCACAGGAATGGGGAAACAAAGCACAAGTGCAAATAATGCACTTTGCAATCTCCAATCCACTGCTCCTCCACCTCCTACAAGCACCTTTGCCCACCAGTGGGGCAGGCTGCAGGAAGGGTTCTCTTACCCCAAACGAAGTGATGGAGTGACCTTGCCCTGAGCTGTGTCTGTGGTGGCAGAGGCTGAGTGAACCCTGGGCTGGACTTCTGCCACACAGGGATTTGTTTCTTGCCACATTTTTCTTTTGCATGCTGCTTCCTCAAACCTTGGTTTCACGGAGGAGGATGGGAATGAAGGTCTTTCACAGACAGATGGAGAAGAAATGCCACAAGCTCCTTCTCACACAAGGGCTCTGGGAGATTACCTGCAGCTGAAGCTCTCTGTTGTACCTCACCACTCACAGCTCATCAGAAGAAGCCCAGCTCTTACCCTGTGAGCCCAGTGCAAATCAATTACTCTCAAAACAACATTTTTTCCTCCTTCTGCTGATGAGGTCCCTTGAGTTTTGTAACCTGTGCAATTTCTTTGGAGATGTGTTCAAATTAATAATTTATTCTGAATTCTGATTTTTTTTTCTTTTTGGTAATTCAGTACATTTTTGTGCCTCTTAAGGTCATTTAGAATTTTGTATCTCTCATGGATAATTGTTTTCATTAACACAGCAGTAGTCTTGGAAACAGCTAAGCAGAGCTTTGTACCCATCATCCAGCTTTATGCCATGAGTTAAGCAAGTAAAAATATGCTGTTCTCATATGTGTTGTCATACACAGAGCTGTTCTGGGAAACTGGTGTGTAGAGCTGCAGTGAACTCTCTCTGCCACTCCAATACACACTCAGCTTCTGGTATTTTTGACACAGCAGTTTCAGAAAAAGGTAAAACATAATCTGAAAAAAAATGCCTTTTGTGCACACAAAAAAATGTTCCAGGATTTGTTAAATCTCCCTTACTAGTTGAGATAATCAAGTTGCAAGTCTAAGATATGAAATTTTTGGGTTTAATTCCTAAATCTGCCTGAATAATCCAGGGTAAAATTCTGCCTTGTTTTACTATATCTGATCCTTATGTGTTTGATATGCTAATTACTGCTAGATTTTAGATTTGTTTAGTAGAGCAACCCTTCACTGCACATTTCCATGGAATTTCTTCTCAACACTAATAATCCTTGTATTTCAGCATTATATGTTTTCTCTCTGAAACTGTGTCCTCATTTTAAAAGCAAGATTTATTGTATTCCTCAAGTTTAAAAGAACTCCACCAATTTTTTTTGAGAAACTTTCAGGTGCTGGGCTTTAGCTTCTCACAGGATTTGACACAAGGTTGGGATTAAAACCAACAGAACCCCCAAAGTCACTGACAGAGTTGTTATATATGAAACTGAATTTCATGAGGAGTTGGTAGACTTGAGACATCTCACTAAAGCACATTGTTCTGATATCTTTTACAGGTAGAATTCCTCAAATATGCTCATTCAAGCCAGCATCTCTCAATGTTTATGAAGGGATATATCTAGTAAAAAGGTCCCAAGAGCAGCTATTATGTTCATTTTGTGAAGTTCTCTATGTTCTTTGAGATTATGTATGTGCTATTCCTTTCAACTTATATTGTGTAATTAAAAGCAAGATGTCTGCTAACTTTAAATGGGTTTGTGCATAGCCTTGAAAGTTGTGTTGTTTGTTTTTAATTAGATAATGTTAAAAATCAATAATCAAGGTACATTAAGAGGATTTGTAGATCATTAAACCAAATAAAAGGAGCAGCGGTGATAATTTATTTTGACATCCTTTAAGAAACAGGTATACAATTATCTTGTTTGTACTACAGTGCGAGTAAAAATTCAAACTTGATGACAAAAAAAGGGAATTATGCAGGGAATCTGTTGCAGGGAACCTACCACATTTGTCCTGGCTAATTTCTCTTACTGCTAACAAAGATATGGCTCATATTTGACCTGCATGTGTTCAGAACTAACTTCATCTAGGGAATGGTTTATACATTTCTCCACCAGATTAAAGAGTCAGTAATCTAAATTCCGTTACTCTAAGCAGACAGATTAAGTCCACCAATTTCCAGTACTTAATTTGAGCCCTCTTCAGTTCAGTATGTCTTTAACAGGGAAATCACAATCAAGCACAGCCTTCCAGATGCCCTCATATGTAATACCCACCACTCTGATTATGGAGCAAAATAATCAGCTAAGAACTGGAGGTTTATGTTGAACAACATTTGTTTGCATTTGTGGCTGATTTCAAAGTTATCTGGAAATTCATGTTGCAGCAGTTTCTTCCTGAGTTCAGGGGGGTCCTTCTTTACAGCATAAGATAAATTAAATGGTTCTACAAGTATGATTTTACACTGGCTGTTTAAAAACATTTACTGTACAGTTCTTTCTATTTAGCTGACAGATCTGGACCACTGTAGGCCACAGACCACTCCTCTTCATTGTTACTTCTCTCCATTTTCTTTTTGAGATGAAGCTTTTGTCAGTGATCTTATGTTATCTCCCAAGTCTCTGACCAAAGTATTAAATACTACAGACCAAACTAAATTTTCCATGGTATTCTCTAAGAAACCTAGTAATTTGATGGTACTTCTCTACTTAAAATTGCCTTTTATGTAAATTGACTTCTACAATAACTAGCTCACAAATAAAAACTGACAACCTTATTATGCTGTTGGAAAAAAAAAAATCCAAACAACGAACAAAATTTTTATTAAAGTAATGATTGAAATCTGGCCATTTCTACATTCAGATTCCCTAAATTATATTTTTGAATATAAGGGACAAGCAGAATGTTTCTGCAGGGTATGAGGAGCAATCCTGTAACACAAACAACAGCTGGAGCTCAAAAATCCAATGTGCACTGTTTTATAAGACCAGCATTTTCTAGATACTCTTAGGGGAGGTTGCAGGCATCAGGAATCTGAGGAGCCCTTTTCGAATTTGGGGTAAGCCCAGTTGTGTTTGCTTGGATCTGAGTGAATTCCTGCCGGTTCCAGGTGAGGGCAGGAGGGTGTGCAGAGCGAGGGGGGTTTCCCCTCTCTCCCAGCCCGGTGATCGCCTGCAGCCGCCCCCTCTGCTCCTTCCCGGCTCCTGCAGCCTCCTGGCAGAGCTCAGCCCAGCAGCTCTGCTGAAGCCTCAGTTTCCTGGTTCCCAAAGGCACTCAGGGAGATTAAACTGGAGTGACTAAGCATGCACCTTACTTTTCCAAGCAGTTCTCCTCAGAAAAAAAAAAAACAAACCATCACTTCTGGTTAAACAGATAGTATGTGACTTTGCTTTAAGTAGCAAAAGCAAAAATAACTCAATGAAAACAAAATGATGAAAAAATGTTTAGACCCAAAATGTTAAATGTGGAAGAAGAATCTGTGTCAACTGGGAAAATTAATGTCTAAGTGGTTCACTTTGAGGGCTTTTCTTGTTTTGTTTATTTGGTTATTTGCATTTTTTTTCTTCATCTTTCTGTAGTTTATCTTTTTTTTTTTTTTTTTTTTTTTTTTTTTTTTTTTTTTTTTTTTTTTTTTTTTTTTTTTTGCTATCACTTTCCTATGTCTTTGGATGGTACAAGTACAGAAAAAACCTCCCAAAAAATCAGGATTTTAAGTATTTTTTCTTCTGAGAATGCACATATTGGGGCACGCAATAAATAAACTGCAGCATCCCAGTTCTTTCATCATTGATTGCCTTTAATTTCACTCAATTTATAGCATTAGTGCTGCAAAGCAAGGGGTGTCCTGTTCAGAGTTCTTTTCAGCTGGCTAAGCATTAATGGATGATGATTAACAAAAAAACCCTCTATGCCTTGCCAGTCCAGGCTAAAAGCAAATTGGTAATTTGGCCAATGTGTGTGTTTGTTGTCCACATATCTGAAAGAAACAAGCAGCATTAGTGGTGTTGCTATATATGTTGTTATATTATGTTGCATTAATTAGTAGACCAACCTAGGCACTCTTTTTCTTGCCTTTTTTTTTCAGATTAAATTTCAGTTCCAAAACTGCTTCACAACCATTTGGTCAAAGTGAATACATTGGAGGTTCATTTTTTATGAAATTGTATGTGAATATCCACATACCAACTGGTCAGTGCTGTACTCTGTCACCAGATGGCTGAGATTTGGGTGGAGGATGGGGCAGCAAAGTCAGAAGTTAACAAATAAGGTCATAATAGATCAAGACACCTAATTTACCATAGCATTTCTCACTAACATAGTTTTGAACCCACTTGGTCCATTCCTTTCACCACATTAGCAGTGGAGCATTTGCAGCCATCTACCAGAAAGGTCTCCCATCAGATGGCACCTTCATTTCTCCTCTCTTTTCAATGGGAAGCAGAAGCATCCCCAATACCTATCAGCAAAGTCTACATTGCAACATCTGCCAGCTTTAGCACAAATTTTTAATGGTAAAAGGCTGCAGCCTTTGTAGTTGCTGTAGAACATCCATGATGCAGATGTTACAAGTTTTTGTGCATGGTGAAATAAGATTAATGAGTGAAAATACATAGAATGTCTTTTCTTATGTCATGCTACACAGTTGCCAGTTGCCATCAGTAGAACCCATCTATTTATGCAATATTTTGTAAGTAACTCTCCTTTCATTGAAGAGGAAATAAGATTTACCACAAGCTGAATATTTAACATTTGGGAGTCTCAGATGAAAAATTGACATACCATAAGGCTGTGTCAGAATAAAACTACAGTAAAATGATGGTAGAATGACTCTTAATTAACATGCTCCTTAGTCTGTGGATTGTGTTTTTGTTTGCAAAATACATATTTTGAATTCTAAGGAAACTCTCAAATATATTTATTTTTAAAATATAAACGTTATAAATATAAAAAAAAATCATTTTTACTCTTAGATTTTTCAGTGTATTTCAGTGAGCCTGTAATGGAATAAAATGGCATTAAATATTTTCAAGGAGGAAAATATCTGGTACTCCTTCTTTTTAGAAAATTCTGCAGGTTTGGCAGTTTCATCNATATTTATTTTAAAATATAAACGTTATAAATATAAAAAAAAATCATTTTTACTCTTAGATTTTTCAGTGTATTTCAGTGAGCCTGTAATGGAATAAAATGGCATTAAATATTTTCAAGGAGGAAAATATCTGGTACTCCTTCTTTTTAGAAAATTCTGCAGGTTTGGCAGTTTCATCAGTCAAACATAGTTCAGTTTGTTTGTTTTAATTATCTGAATTTCCTTGGATGTGTTTGGGATAATATGAGCACTGCAGTCCTTAGAAAGGATATAGTCACTAGGAGCTACAGGGAAAAGGCATCTCTGTTCCTTTCTGTATCTCTGCAATGGCAAGACCTGGCTCAGAGCTTCACTGCCCAAACTGCTGCTCCACTACCTCATAACAGAAGAGCCATTTGATTTTTCATGTTCCATAGGAGAAAGAAGATGATTTCAAGCAGTAGTAGTGAATTAATTCTGATCAGCACAGTTAGTAACTAGTATCAGAAAAAAAATTAGTCCTTTACATCATGACTTTGTATACACATTCTGAAATCACTGTTTCTTTTTTTTTTTTTTTTTGTATCATATTGCAAGGTTCTCTATATTGCACTTCTTGACTATCGTCAATAAATCTTTACACCTTTCTAGTCTTTTTTCCCTCACTGCATTTAAAAAATTATTTCTAGGTTGCTTGGGTGGGTTTTTATTATTTTGTTTTGCTTTGTTTACTTTTTTTCCCTGTCCAAATTAATCTTATTTCTAATCTCTTAGCCGTGTATTTATAATCTTTCTGTGACTTCTGATCTTTAAACTTCAAAAAGATTAATCAACCTCTGAAGAGCTATAGATATACTTCAGTTTTTCCAGATTTGGGTCTCTCTTTCCAGTTAATATTGAAGATGTTTGTACTCATAATATAATGAGATGTGGATAGTTGGAGTCCCTACAGTACATGCCACCAGGCACACATCTTCAATACTGCAGAAGGAAGACTCTTTATCACTGCCACATGTTTACAATTTGCCAGGCAGTTTCCAGCCCACATGAGTATGCTGTAATCCAAGCCAATCTGAATTAATTTAGCAGTAAGATTTCATGAAATACACTGCCAAATGCTTTACTGAACTCTAAATATGCCACATCCTCAATTTTCCCTTCACACATTTATATTAGAATGGCTGGTGAGGGAAATTTTCAGAGACATGCATATTTAAGCATGGAAGCCATTAACTTTCACTTACAGTTTCACTTTGATTTACAAAGGCATTTAGGGACCCAATTTCCATTGGTGTCCTGTTGTGACTTGGGAATAAACATTCTTGCATCAAAAAAAGAAACTACATTTTCAGAGCAAGTTATTCTCCCTAGCCTTTCTCTATTCAGTGCCTTCCCAGCTATGCTAGAAGAAGAAAATGGACTATCCAGTGGATCCTGGAATCATTTCAACCCATAATAATGTTTCATGCCCTCATAGGAAGAAAGGCAATTATTCCTGGTGGAACTTTTTTCCATCTGCTTTGCAAATAGGTAATAATCACTAGGGTCTGTGTTTTGGGAAAAAAATCTCATCAAAAGTGCTTTTGTCCCTCATTAGTAGTACTAGAAAAGATTGTTGTGACTTCAGTGGTCTCTGCAGGGAAGATGAAGCAAACTGCACAGTAATCCCACAGGACTGCTGTGTCAGTAGGGAATGTGCTTCACAGGTAATTTTGAACAGCATGGGTTAAATTGGGGCAAAAGTAATGAAATAATCCTCTGATACCTGAGTGCATTTAAGGTCAGAGCTCTGACAGGGCACAACTATTTGGCTGAGTACCACTGCTGTTCTTGCAGGAGGAGATTAAAAGGAAGATAGTTTAGCAAGACGAACTTTTAAACCACTCTGGCTCTTTAAATTTCTATAAATACCTCCATGCAGAGGTTCATTATCAGCATGCAATTAAGGTAATGGACTTCAGTTAGAGTTTCACCAAGTTCCCTTTTGCACCACCTGGGCAGCATGAATAGGTTGGTCTCGAAATGAAGGCACAAGTAATCACTTTTTATCTCTTTAACTTCCCAGGGCAACATGAATAGGTTGGTCTTGAAATGAAAGCACAAGTAATCACTTTCTATCCTTAAACTTCCCAGAGCAGTAGAAAGAGGTTTTGACACTAATGGAAACCAACACCCAGCTTCACAGTGTCCTGGAGAGAAGATAGCTGGAGGTGATAGAGGTGCTTAAAGATTCAGGTGCAGATGTGTGGCTCCTTATAAACACCATGTTCAACATGAGCCAGCAATGTGCCCTTGCTGCAAAGGGGGCAAATTTTTATTTTATTTTGAACATCATTTGACAAAATACCCTCCCCTGTACTCAGCTGTGTGAGGCCACACCTGAAATGCTGTGTCCAGTTGTGGGCTCCCCACAGCAGGAGAGACTTGGACAGTCCAGAGAGAGTCCAACAAAGGGCCACAAAGATGTTACACTGACTGGAGCACCTTTCCTAAGAGGAAAATCTGTGAGACCTGGGACTGTTCAGCCTGAGGAGAAGGTGGCTTATGGGACTGTATCAATATACATAAATACCTGAAGGAAGGGTGCAGGAATTATTGAGCCAGAACCTTTTCAGTGGTGCCCAGTGACACCAAGACAAGAGGTAATATGCACAAACTAAAACATAGGAGATTCCCTCTGAATTTCATGAGATTTTTTTTTTTTATTTTTTTTATTGTGTCATTGTGAACACTGGCATAGGTTGCCCAGAGAGGTTGTGGAATCCCCATATTTGGAGACAGCCAAATGCCATCTGGACATGGTTCTGGGCAACTGGCTCTACCTGGCCCTATTTGAGCAGAGGTCACTTCCCACCTCAGCCATTCTGTGAGTTTGTGACTCTGTGGCCACTGGAAAGTATCAGTACACTAGAGCAAAATTGTTGGCAGGATTTTGTCTGTTTTGATAAGATTTTTAAGTAAGAAGGTTATCAAGGTTTTCTATCTTTAGCTTTCCCAGGTAGAAAGATCATCCTCTCCCTGCTCTGCTGGGACTGAGGCCTCAGATAAAAAGGGAGAGAGAGATTTAGACTTCTCTTCTGCTTGATTAAATTTAATGTGTAATCTCATATCTCACTGATCTGACCTGAACAACACTACAGGTGAAGTTATCTTCCTCCTTTTTATTTTCTTTAAAAATAAAATCACAAATAATAGTATTTACTTTCAAGACTCATTTACTTTCAAGTCTCTCAAAATGGAGACAAATGTTGAAATTTCAATTTATGCTTATGAAATGTTTGTTCCTTGGTCATCTGCATTCATGACCTATTAGAGGCTGTGTGCTTCCCATTTTCAGGAAGTTCTATATCTGTTTGATAGGCTAATTTATGCTGGATTTTATATGTGTTTAGTACAGTTACTTTTTATTGATTTTTCCATATTTTTTCCCTCAACATAGTTTAATAATCCTTGTATTTCAGCTCTGAAACTGTGTCCTCATTGTGATCACATTCCTACAGGAATTCCTACACATTCCTGTATATTTCCTTGGGAAAACAACCCCACAAATGTTTTGTGAAACTTTCAAATGCTGGGTTTTAGCTTCTCATAGGAATAGACCCTAGGCTGGGATTAAAACCATCAAAACTCCTGAAGTCATTGAGAGAGTCAGCACACATGAAACTGAATTTTACAAGAAATCAGTGGACTTGGGATATCTTAGTAAAGCATATTGTTCCGATATATTTTTAATGTAGAATTCCTCTAATGTACTAATTCAATTCAGCATTATAGGTAAAAGCATATGGTAGAGGAAACATTGGTTCAATAGTTTAGCTGCGTGCTTCAGCAATGTAAACAAGGCACAAGAAGACACTATTTCATGCAGAAATAATGTAGATGACCACATCTGAGAGAAACAGAAGAAACAAACAAATAAGAGTAGTCATAATATAGATAAAACACTTCTTGACAATGGTTTTCATACTGGTTCTGGAAACTTTTATATTACATTGCACTGGGCAGGGAGTCTTGCTCAGTGGTCCTTTCCAAGCCAGTTAACATTTCAGCAACAGGAGTTTCCACTTGGATCAGTCTGCCAGGCAGGTTACTGGGGTTTTGCCTAGCTGTGCAGAATGAAAAGGGCCCACTCCCTGAGCTTGTTCTGCTTCTCTTCACCCAACAATTTTCCTGTTGTTGCAGCTGTCTGGGCAATGGTGATGTCTGTGATGCCTGTGCCTCTCCTACCATGCTACACTGTGGTTTTGTGACTGTTGCCCTTTCAATTCACTGTTAAAATTAGGAAGAATTTTCTTTCTGTAACATATTTGAGGGGAGAGGTATAGAAACTGAATTTATGAAGCCTCCTGGACATCCACTTCATGCCTGTGATGAACAGCAGGGGAGACTGATGGCATACCACATAGACCTGAACAGAGCAGCATCCTCTCAGCTCAGTGGTGATGGTCTGACCTAAATTACTCACAAATCCTTGAGCTTTTCCCCAGCTAGCGATCATTGTATTATTTACATATTTCATGGTCACCAGGAAAATTGTTTTTGAAGTTCACCTATATATGTGTTAGCCTCATAAATCTGGACTCTTCTGTGTAATTTTTTGCACATTTTTCCCTTGTGATTTCCACCCAGGAAAGTGTTACCTCCATTGAAATTGCATAAATTTTTGTAATTCAGGTCTTTACCATTTCTATTTCTCTCTATATATCTATTGCTCTTGCTGTAATAATGAGCATAACCTTCTGTGTCTGACCAGGTTTTGGCTTCATTGGTTTTTAGTAGCTGTGTACAGATTGAAGACTTTAGGGCAGCTAAAAGACATTGGCAAGAGTCATGCATAATTAAAAACCAGAATAGGAGTATTTTAAAAACAATTGCGTTTAAAAGGGCATATACACTGAGAAAATAAATATCTACAGCTAAAATGTTCCTGCTTCTCTAACTTGACATTTTCCCCCTCAAAATTGCTACCAATTTTCTACTCCTTACACTAGATATTAATACTTTATTCCTTTCTTATTTATTGATATTAAAAGTTCTTGGGTTTTTTCTTGATAACACCCAGACAGGTTGGATATAAATCCATAGCAGCTGGAGAGCCTGGCATTTTGCCTAAGCATGTAAGGCAGGCAGCCCAGCTTTTCTCTGAGCCATGCAGGGAAGTGTGGCTGTGCTGACTGACCTACAGCCTATGGCAGAGTTACCTTCTGCCTATCTTTCCTCACTGGAGACAGAAATTTAGACTATCTCTCCTTACCCTTTTTAATAGAACTAGTAAAGTCTTAAATATGGCCAAGGCTTCTTTTTTATTTTTAGTTGAAACTGAACTTATTAGATGGGAAGTTAGAGACAAGTAGCATCAGAGCATTTCCTTGGGAAAACATGTAAATTGTTAATAAAAAAAAAATCAAGTAAAATATCAGGAGTAGGGAATATGCATTGTTTTGAATGTGCTAAAAAAGTCTTCATATTTTCTTGGGTTTGCTCTTCCATTCCCTGGTCTGGAGAAGGAAACTGAAATTTGTCAGAGACAGGAAAAAGTGCATGTAGGGAGGATCAAAGAAGTAAAGATGCCTAAGTGAATATCTTCCAGATAGGACCATCCTAAATTCCTTTGAAAAGTGCATTTTTCCATGTGTAGGGACTTTGCCTCTAATCCAGAATTGAACCCCTTCTGGTAGGGTGCTGCCCTGCCTCCTGCCCACAGAGCACCTGAGCACTGAGTGTCTCCAGTCCTGCTGGGGCAGCACTGCAGCTCTCAGAGCATCCCCATCCAGGCATTTTAGGCAAAACTTGACTTACTGTGTGAGACAGGAGTTAACAAATGCTCTGGGATGTTGTAAAGCCTGGCTTTGATATTGAAAGCAGGAACTTGTCTCACCATAACTTAAGAAATGAACAGCCAGGCAGGGTCTAGGAGGCAAAGCAACTGGTTTGGGTGACAAGGGAAGAAAAGCCAGAATCAAGGAGATGAAGAGCAAGTTGGCAGAAGGAGAATAATGAGCCTATTTATTAAATTGATACCATGTAAGATCATAGAATCATAGATTCAAGATGACTAAAGGTGACAGAATCTGGATTAAATAATACAGTAATCAAAGCATTTTTATGAATTGGAAAGCCACCAAGTTAGCTGTAAAGTCCCAGGCATGGGAACATTAACAATGGGGAGCAGATCAATTGCCAGTTCAGGAAGCAGCACTTTCCCACTTGTGAAAATGCCAAGAAACACATTGCCACGACACCATGCTGAGAAGTGTCCTTTACAGTCACACAGATTTATACATTTGACTGCTATTTCATAGTGCAGTTCCTGTCCTTAAAATGCAATTCCTCCCTGCTCCACTCAATCACCTCCTTTTTTTTTTCTTAGGTCACTGATATATAAGGGCTGTGGTGTGCAGCAAAAGCTCACCTCTGTAGAGTACTATGAATTGAGGAGCCTCTGCTTCCCTACCCTCTTGCAGACATTTTCTCTTTTGATTTTTTTCACTCCTTGATGTTGCATCTTTTCAGGGACCCACAAACCTCCTGAAAGCTGTTATTAACTTCTGTCTGTACCATATTAGAAGAAACTCTGTGGCTTAGAAGAATTATTTTTTCTGTGTATTGCTATTAAATAATTTTAAAATGAAATTCAATTATTTCCCCCACCTTTTTTTCACGAATGCATCTGGTAAGAAGGCACAGGCGTCTTTTCCCTGCCTTAGGCTAATTGCCAGCAAGATCTTATTGAAATCTCCTTTTCCAAGCTGCTAAGTCCAGTCAGTGAGAAAACACAGGGCTCTCCCATACCTCCCTTGCCTTTGCCCTCAGAACAGACTCCAGGTTGCAGCATGTGGGGTCTCAGGACCCCACATCATTCCCAGATGTAAGATCTAAGTATGCAGCTCTGCCTGTTGGATCATCTATTTTGTCAGCTGTGTAAGGAGGTTCTCCCCACTGCTAGGGGCACTTTGAGAAGGCATCTGGAAGGTCATCAGGTTCTATTTGTTTGTTTTCATTCCCCAGGCTGTTGTTTAAAGATGCAGTCTAGCTTCCAGGATAAACTGAGAAGTGAGGTTACAGGACTGATTGTGAATGTCTGTCTGTGCTGTAAATAGAGGTGCGTGTTTGTGCTTTTGTGTGTGTACATATTCCACAGAAGTTCCCCATTTTCTGAAAGTAGACATTATATTCTATTCATAGACAGATATGTGAATTAAAGATAAAGGGAACAGTCAAGCAAAAGGAAATCTGGAAGACAAGACATCCCTATGGCAGGTCCAGAGGCAATAAGCAAAGGCTCTAGTCTATGTATATACAATATTTTCCTCTTCAGTCACAAAAATTCTTATCTCTTAAAGTTTAAACAAACTGTACACCAGATTAATGTATTTTTACCTAATTTGGTTTTAAATTAAAAACTGCCCAGACTGTAAATTATTAATTTGGAAGTCAGCCCCCAGTTGTTCTAAAAATATGGTTATATTAATGCCTCAAAAGCTCTTATAGAAGACCCCATACACTTCATAGAGCTGAAACTTGAACAAAGAATTTCAGGATATTTTTAAAAATACAATGAATTAAGTATGGATCTCTTTTGTTCATTATTATTTTACAGAAATTTTAAATTAAAAATTATGACCTTTTTAGTTTCTTAAAAAAAAAAAAAAACTTATGCCAAGAAATTGCAGCAAACCATAAGAATATGTGAATGCAAACACACAATTTTATGAAATTTCCACAGAATTTTTAAAACCCTTCTTAAGAATGTATGGCCTTTCTTGTATCTGCAGCAGCTTATAACTTGTTTCATATCTTAGATATTTCACAACTGGGAAAAAAAAATCCCAAGGATATCAAGAATCTTTGGGTGAAATTTTGCTTTTGAGAGGACATTTTTTGAGCAATAAAACTTGGGTGAGCAGTCCTACCCAACTTTAAACAAAATGTATTTTTCTGGGGAGCTACATCTGTGTCCTTGCTACAAGCACACTCTTTTCCTCAATCCTTGTCCTGACAGAGATTTAGCACATTATACGACCCAGGAGTGTGTGGGGAAGAACTGCTGTTATCACTCAGCAGCATGCTGGGAGATGTAAGTTGTTAGCAATAAGTGATGCAATTAAGTACTTCTTGGAGTGATCTTCATACATAATTATGGCTCCATTTTGAACCACGCATCACTAATAACACTGTACCTGCTCTGTAATTAGGTGACTACCTTGTATTTCTGATGTACTCATGAGCTGTACAGCAAGAACAAGCTACTTCACAGCACTGTAGAAAGCCATCTCTCACTGAGACACAATAGACGCCATCTAGTTTATACAAAATGTCTTTTACATACTGTTTCCAGAGTTAGCAGTGATCAGAACTACTCTCCCCCCTCCCCAATGGTATAGCTACATTTCAAGCTTGAACATCTTGTGGATTTTCAACAAACTTTTTAATTGCAGCACACGACCTCTGATAGTTCTCAAGTGCACAAAGTGATTCTTGTCTGTCACGTACATCACAGTGGACCCTAAAAAGAGACCTCAGCAGCCTGCCATGGCAGCAGCTACTCACACAGAGCACCAGAGACCCCGTGCCTCTCTTGGTGGTGTGTGACCAGGTAGGACCTACTACATGAGGAGGGGACCCATAGGATCTATATACCCACTTAGCTGCACAAGACATCTCTTAACTTTCAATAAAAAAGGCAAGTAACAGTTAGCTTGAGAAGGACAAAGATGTTGGAAGATGTATTATTTTATAGAAAGTACCCCAGTTTCATAAAAGGCTATCTGTTTTTTTCTGAGAAGAGTGAGACCATTTTTCTAGAAAAAGTTGACAAGAATGCGTTTTGCAAACAGATTAAGATTTGCCAAAACTGTAAAAGTCACCTATTCTTCCTCACATCCACCAAGACCTTGGCAGAGCACCATTCTCCGACCTCTTTCTGCACCCTCAGGAGTTGCATCAGCTGGCAAGGCACATCTTCCACCAGTGAGTATTTGGAGTGAATTTTCTCCATGTAGACACAGTTGTCAACATGAATAACTGGGAAACATGTCCCCTGCAAAGTGTCTGGAGAGAGGTCCCTTCTCCTCTAAGTAACCCTGTTAAGACAAGTGTTCCTGAGCTGGGGAGATCTGCTGCAGGCAGACACTGTGTGCTAGGAGCACACCTTTCATCCCAGGATGCCTCTTCTCCCCCACCCTACACAGCCCTGTGGTGGTCACTCTGCCCTGAGGTTGCCTGGAGAGAAAAGCACATTTTGTGTTTTTGTTTGTGTTGCCTGCCTGAATCCTGTGCCTCAGCCCCGAGTGCCATATTTGCAGGTGCCATAAACATTAATAAGAGCAGTGAATATTAAGACAGACTGCTGCTCTGCTAGTAATTAAAGGTTTTTCAAATAACATAATTTCCTAGTTAACATTAGAAAAGTGATTCAGAATTGCTATAAATGTAAACATATGGATGTGGGTGCCTCTTTCCTGATATCAGCATTTTCCTGAAAGCAATTTAAATTGAGAAGTGCAAAAGGAATGTATTTTTAGAGTGTGCTTTCCATAAGTGTTTATAGAGCTGAATGAAGTAATGTAGAAGAAGTTTGTCAGAATAAAAAGTGCAATCACCTTGAAATACACACTAATATGAATTTTAAATAGAACTCACAGCTCCATATTACCACAAACACTTTACAAAACACTGAGCTGAATGACAGAGCATTATTTGAACCTTTCCAATTTATTCTTTGTAACCTGAAGAAGGCATTTTTGTGAGTTCTCCACAGAACTTCAAATGTCACAGCAGATGCAATGACATCCCAGTGATTGCTTGAGGTGAAAGACACCTGATAAAGGGTTTTGCTGTGACCAAGGAAGATTTTACTGTGTCCTAAGCTATCTGCCTTTCTGCTTGCTCTGACTGCAAAGATCCAAATGTATTTGCACAAGTGCACTTTAGTCAATGTAATAATTTAGCAAGTGGGAAGAACTGAGGTACTGGCTCACAAGCCTGACCACAGGCTGGGTTGTGATGCCCCTTCACCATCAGGGGCTTCTCATGTTTGGGTATATTAAAAAAAGAGGGGCAGTGAGGTCTTAAATCCAGAGCTCAGAGATCCTATCTGGAACCCCAAATATAAATGAATCTTGGAATATAAGTGACCAGTGCAGTTTATGGAGATTCTCTCACAGAGCAATGTATGGAGAAAAGGTCCTGGTGAAGACAGTGGCCTTAGCTTGATACCTTGCAGATTTATTTAATTGCACCAAGAAAGCTCTTTATATTTTCAAAGAACACAGACTTTGGAAAAACTCTAAAGGCCTGAAGGAAGAGTTTTGCAATGGAATGAGTACAATATACACTGGGGATAGCATGCTGGGGAAGAAATGTGATTGCTTCACTTATCTTACCTAGGGAGTTTGAATTATAAAAAAAAACTAAACCACAATTTTGTAGCTTAATCATACCAGTAAATTACATTGAATCAACATAGCTCAGGCATCACTGGAAACATTTGCTTTTATTTCAGCAAGTTTGGAATCAAATCTTCCACATCCTCATCAGACCTGTTGAATAATCACATTGACTGAAAGTAAACTTCCCAGAGAGATTACAATGCCTTGGACTTCACACAAGGATTAATCTCTTTTTTTACCATGTGCTTCAAATGACATGATTGTTATAAAATTCACCAAATAATAGCCCTTCAAGTATCTTCAGGTGCTTTTTGAATCAAGGGAGTATTTTTGTCTTTTGTGGTATTTAATTTATTTTTTCCAGTGGTGATCAGCATCAGGTTTAAGTGCCACTGTGGAACCTTTTTTTTAATAAAACCAGAATAAAAAAGGAAATTGTTAATGTTTTACTAAGAACAGTTATGAGTAATAGGAATATACAGTGCCTAATTGCAGTTTAGCTATTCACAGAATAGAGAAACAAAGTCCACCCACTTGCTGAGGATGAATGGGTTGATGCTGTAATAGAGACAGCTGCATGTGGCAAATCAAAATTTAGATTTCAGGATGCAGAGATTGCATCAGTGAAGGTGGAGGCGAAACTGCTGTTGTGCAGGTCAGAGAGTTTTTCAGAAGCCCACTGGGTTCCTATGACCTGGTATGCCACCAGGGCTGAGGACCTTCAAAGAGAAACCCAAACTGAAGAAGCCTTACTGGTTTCCAAACATCACCTTTTACATCTTCCAGTGCAAGCAAAACCTGTGGGGGATGCCATCAGTCAAGCCAATGTTGAGCCAATGTCCCTCAGCAGGAATCTGACTGGTAGGCAGATGAATTATGAATAAGCTGCTTGCTCTATTGTCAGCTGGTTATCCATGATGAAATTGGAGTTATCTCAAACTAGACTGTTTATATGGTAAAAGGATAATAGAAAAGGATTTTTTTTCTAGCCTCCCCATCTGAGGAAGTTAAGCTTCATTTAGGGGGATGCAAAATCTGTATTTTAAGTCTGAAAAAGAATGTTTGTTTGGTGGTGCATTGTGGGACAGAAACACAAAGAAGTGGAGGCTTCAAGGCCATACTGACAAGACGTAAGAAAATTTAACAATAATGGCTTCAAAGTACAAAAGACATGCAGTCCATTTAATGCTCTTTCACACCAAAGCTGTCCTCACTAGCAGTGCTGAGCTGAGCTGAAAGGTCATGGAGGCAAAGTGGTGTTCTCAACTCCTGACTTTGGACAAGCCCAACCCCTGTGGCTGGCCTTCTTTCCTGAGAATATTCAGTACACGTAGGTTAGGCAATCATCAGTCAATTAAATGAGGTGCTCTGGACCATGGTCTGCAGGAACTCTTCTCATTCCCTACTTGCACAGCCTATATTCCTAATTAAGCTACCATGAATATCAACCTGAATAAGAGTTCTTACTACTGGGAAATTATGAGCTGGAATTTATTCTTTTAGAGTCTTCTGTAAAGCCCAGAAAAATAAATGCTGCTCCTGAAGTGTATATTATACACTCCTATAGCAGTGTATGATTCCAGGCACCTGATCCTGGAGTCAAACTTCACTTTGAAGTTTGACTTCACTGAAATGTGAATTCTGTCTTCAGCTGAAGTTAGAAAAATACTTCACAATCAATAAAGTATGACTGCTTCAATTTTTCCAGATGATAGTGTTCCTCAACATTCACAAGCAACACATATAAGTCAATTTATTAATCAAAGAGAACATTGCACTTCCCCTGTGACTATTGATAGGATGTATGTTGAGTTTCATTTTTCTGATAAAATTGTATTTTTAGTTCTTTGATATAGTCTTACTCACTAATGAACTCACTAATGAACTGGATATTAGCCTGGAATGAAAAGAAATCCAGTTCTATTATTCCATACTCAGTTCATCTGGTTCATCCTGGTCATCACCTGTTTCTCTCCTATTTTTGTCTTTTTTCCTGAGCATCTATTCTCTGCATATATGCACAGTAACTTTTCCTGGGATGTTCACCAATGATTAACTTTATTTACAGAAAAAAACAGCCAGCCAGCGAGACTCATGTTGAGATCAGGCGTAGGCAAGATTTCTTGGCAGGAGCTTGTCATGGCTGCATCATACAAAAACCTGAGCTTCAGCAGAATTGGTTTGTATTTGAGGCACAAATATCTTTCAGTGAAAAATGAATTCTTGCTTTCCAGTGTACTTTAACAAACTGCAAAACTAATTGAAGCTAGTTCAAGGTGATCCTGAAGAGAAAATTAAAACCTAAGTACATCCTGTCAAGATGGCATGTGGAGCATCCATTTGTAGTGCAAAGGGCTCCAAGAATCATTGCCATTTGTTCTGTACAGCTCCCACGCTCTCTATAGAAAGAAAATTTTTAAAAAATCTTGATGAAAGAATGACTGGCAGGAATTATGATTTCTTGAAGTGCATGCTTTAAAGGGACAAGACCATGATGTACTCACCAAGCACATTCAGTTGTAGTGATGTTCATCTGTGCTAAATTGCAGCAGTCAAGGAGAAGTTTTGAACTTTCTTTATGTTTGTGTCTGACACCACTCTGGATGGCCACAGGGAAAAATGTTTGGGTGTTTTTGAAACAGGGGAAAGTTAGGGTGGAAATCCTGATTGTGATTTCAACCTAGTCTTGAAGAAAGAGGCACATTGTCCAGTGCCCCTCAGAAAAAAACTGGTGGGCTCCAGCTCAAGGACAACTACTGCTGGCAAACATCCCCACTCTTAAATGACTCAATCCAATTTATATTTAAAAAAAACCCCAAAAAAACAAAACCAGCAGTTTCTATAGTTTCTTCTAGTTTCTTGTGTCTTATAGGTTCTAATGTATCAAGTCAGTTGAAGATGTTAGAGATGTTAGATGAAGGGTTAGAGATGTACACTTGCCCTGGAGACACTCAGGGCTTCTGTGACAGCTCTTCTGAGGAACCCATGTGAGTCTGGCATAAACATGCAGGGAAGCCAACCCTCCCTTTGGCTTGTCTACCACCTAAGTTGACAGTGTATAGCAGCTGATTGGAGAGGTTTAATGTATTTATCAGCAAAGTGGACTTTCAAACAATTTTTTGTCTTCCTCATGTTTCTTCTCAGTTTCACTCAGTAGCTGAAAATCAGATGCTATGTGGTCTCAAGTAGCTTATTATCATTCTTAACACTTAATTCTTAATCTACATGGACTCATATTTCTTTAGAGAAAAATTAAATCCACTGATTTACTCAAATTTCATGGGAAGAGGAACAAAATAACACTTGTGCTTTCTTAAAGTGTCTTGGGTAAGGCTGCAATGAGAGCACATCAGTTTGCCATTTCCTTCCAAGCTGGAGGCAGATGAAATTGTAAAGGAATGTTCCTTGACCATATTTTGAACCTTTTTAATAAAGCCATAGAAATTCCTTATGCTGTGACATTTCTGTCACACAAAGTGGTTTGTTTCTCAAGAAACTCAAGAAAATAAATTTTCCAGTCTTGCAAGAGCTGAGTGATCCAGATGAGTTGGGGTAAGTATTTATTTGCAAAACAGATGATGCCCCAGAATCTCTGGTGAGCATCTGTCTGCTGCTGGATGGAACCTAAGCTGTCTTTTCATCCTCCCTGACATGCAGAGATGGAGTTCTGTGGCAGCTCAGTTTCCTACCCCATCACAAAGGTGTGGGGCCATGTCCTGCACAGCCAGAAATAGCAGCTAAAACTGGGCTGCAGTTGCTTTCTCTTTAAAACCCAGTCACTAACAGTATAATGCACCAAGATCAGAATGGCAAGAAGGATGAGGTATGAATTGATATTTTTCTCTGCTTTTTGTTGGGATTGAGCAATAGTGTGAAGAGGCCACGAGACTGATCACTCAGAGGAGATGAGGAAGCGTGCTGCTGTCTCCTCATGATACAGACAAACCCAGTTCTGTGGGCCTGGGCTCAAAACACCTGCAAGAGATTTTGGACACAAAGATAAGAAACCCACCTTGGAAATACCTTGGAAGAGGAACACAAACTAAGTGCTCTTAGTGTCCTAAACTCATATGGCAGGCAAATCATCAAGCCATTTTCCATTTCTTTCCCCTCCAGGAAATTTTACGACACAGCACTCATAGTGAGGTGGGAAATACCCCATCCCATAATTGTACCTTTCCTATGGCCACTCTGGATGGCTGCAGCTGTGAGTTTTCACCTCCTTCAGACTGAAGAAGGACAACAAAGGTACATATATGCTATAAGATTTATCACCATTAGACAGCTATAGAGGATAATAAAAAAGGCATCCTAGGGGAAAAAAAAAAAAAAAAGAGAAAACCTCCAATCCTTCTCTAGCTCCTATAAATAACCATCAAGGGTTAGTGACATTAGTTATGTGGTAGGGAGATCAGCGTGGATTTCAGGTTGCTAAAGACCTGAGTCAAGCTAAGATTTGAAGAAACAAAGGATTTTAGTGACCTTCCTATCACCAGTTTTTCATACTATCTAACTTCAGGCATCTTCTTACCAGCTGTGTGGGGTTTTCAGAGGTTTTGTGCAGACAATATAAAAAGATTTGTAGACTATAGATATATATGTATGCAATATATGTATATAGATAGATGTAGATATGAATATAGATATATATGTATGCAAATTACACACATAAAGATGTTACCAACCTAATTCCAGGTGTTATCTGTGGGATAGGTACTTAAAAGCAAAGTACTGGTATAGTCTGGTTTTACTCTTCATCCAATGCACATTTCTATTTAACCATCAGGTTTGATAACCAAAGACAAGTGAAGCATAAAGATGTTTATGAAAACAAGCACTCCCTGTACGTTTTATGGAGCATTCTATGCAGAATTTTTTTTTTCATCAGCAAGAAATATCTAATAAAAATCAGCAAGAGTGGAATGATTTCTTTCTCTTCCTCTTAATCAGCAGGCAAAAAAATCTGGGAGTAGAGTGGGGAGAGTTTCTTTCCTGACAAAACATTTTTCAGCTGTCAGACACAATAAGAAGTGCAATTTATATACAGGTTATAATGTATAGACAGAACGAATGAACATTTCAAAGTTGAAAAATTTAGAGTGGAAGTAATAAGTTAGTCATATGGCTTTGCAAAAGTCTTCATTTTTTCAGTCTAGTTTATGCATTCAGCTTTTCATATTAGGATCAAGATTACATCTCATTCTTTGAAAAATAAAGTCTTTGCTGTCTGTGAGCTCAATAACAGGAATTATTTGATAATGTTCTGTTACCTGTATTTTATTTTTGTTTTTTCATGCAGGAAATCAGAGTAGGTGACCACAATAGTCCTGCCAGGCTTTAAGTTTGAATAGAAATGAACAAATCTGACATTATAATGGATTTTCTCTTTTTTACTTGAAAGGCAAAGAAATGCAAATTCAAACCTAGGACAGTGCAACATTTAATGACTGAGCAGCTAACTCTCTTAAACTATTAAAATGAGTTGGTTCCAGTTTTTGCACTTAATAATTTTCTCACATAATAATTTATTTATTCAAAATTAAAGAATACCTGCATTGAAACAAACCACTGAAAAATAATCAGGAAGAGTTTTTATTAAATGGCATTGTGGCTCTCTATACTGCTTGAAAGTGTTTGGGTCTCAGAAGTGTTGAAGTCTTGTCTCAGTCACTGGGACTGCAGGTTAGGACCCCAGGGACACTTGCAGGCTGAATTCTGTGTCAGCAGGAATGTCACCACAGGAGGGTGGCCAGAGTGGCTTTAAGTGAAGACATAATTCAAGAAGATTGTTTCTCACTGCCTGTTGGACATTACAGCCTTTTTTTCAGGACATTTACTTACTAGAGTCTGCTCTTCAGTGCAAATAGGTCACCAGCTGACAGATGCTCGAACCTTCCCTAAGAACTTTAGAGGGGACTAGATTTCCAGGAAAATCTATTACTGTATTTTCCAAGTAAATATCTTTAGCCAGATCTATAATCCCATGTAATGCTACATGGGGCTTGGGATGGAGTGACTGGAAACCTGACTGGTGGAAGCTGGGGCTGCCAGTGGGCAGCAGCTGAAGGTGAGCCAGAGCGTGTGCCCAGCTGGCCAAGCAGGCCAGTGGCTCCTGGCTTGGATCAGGAGCAGGATGGTCAGCAGGACCAGAGCAGTCATTGTCCCCCTGAACTCACAACTTGTAAAGTCACACTCAAATCCTGTTTTTGGTTTGGGGTCTCTCACTACAAAGAGAGCACTACAGAGCTGGAGAATGTCCAGAGAAGGACGATGGAGCTGGAGAAGGGTCTGGAGCAAAAGTCTGATGAGGAGCAGAGGAGGGAGCTGTGGGTGTTTAGCCTGGAGAAGAGGAGGGTCACTCTCTACAAGCCCTGAAAGGAAGCTGCAGCCAGGTGGGGGCTGGTCTCCTCTCCCAGGTAATCCTAGTCACAGGATGAGAGGAAATGGCCTCAGCTTGTACTTGTATCCTGAGATCGGATGGAAAATTTCTTCACTGGAAGGGGGCCCAAGGAAGTGGATAAGTCACCATCCCTGTAAGGGGATGGCTGCTTAGGGACATGGTTTGGTGGTGAACTGGGCAATGCTGTGTTAGTGGTTAGACTTGATGATCTTAAAGGTCTTCTCCAACCTTAATGGTTCAATGATTCTGTATAAGCACAGTTGATCCAAACATTAAAATATTGGAAATAACTCTATGTTTATTGTTTAACACTGAAATCAGGGATCATTTCAGTGGTCAGTCTTTTCAGGATGTTTAATTGACTATTCAGTTCCTTAACTCATGCTACCTTGGAATCTATCTCTTACTCAAACCAAGAATGTGCTTTTTTTTTTTCCCTAACTAATTACATCATGCCACTTTCTTCAGCCGTGTAAAACTCCCACTGACTTCAGAGGTCAGACACAATGATGTCAAAAACATGGGATTTGACTTATGAAACACCATCTGCAGCTACAAGTGGATGTCTAAATAATGTGGCACCTCAGACTAAAACCTCTGTCCCAGGAACCCAAAGATTTTAACAGTTAAAGGGAGATTTGAGGTTGTTTTGTACATGCTGTTATAAGTGAATTGAAAAGTCAACTATGAAGGTTTGATCCTCAATACAATAAAGAGGAACAATCCTAGTAAAGGTCCCAATATATTCCCTCTACCTCCAGTGATGTCTTTTTCTGTCAAACTTATATTAACTTCTCAGTATATTCTGGAAATGGAGATTTGCAGAAGTACACTGGTAATGAGAAAAGGTGGAAAATAATTTAAAGATGTGACGAACAAATTTTAGAGTGTTTCTGCTGGTGAAGGATGAAATTAAAGCAATAAGTAGAACCGAAAAGAATTCAATAAATAAAATGCAATCTGAACATGTCAGCTACTGAATCCATTAAAGCAAGGGGGGGGGGGGGTTTACATTATTTAAAGTAAAAAATTCAAAATTGTTTACCATATTA
>VZRH01002616.1:31504-82602 GCA_013397555.1 Urocynchramus pylzowi
TGAAAGCATCATGACCAAATAAAATCTTTAAATTTCAACCTATTTTGTTCTCTTTTTCTAGAAGCCTCCTGAATTAACTAGTCACTTTTACCATGAGAACTATGAGTTCAAAGATGAATACAAATCAGGCAATACCACAGTGGTCTTTCAAAAAATAGAAAAGTAACAGCCAGAGACAATGAGGTGCAAAGGCTCAAGTTTTGATTTGTACATTTTCCTTAGCAAGATAATGTCTCTGAATCAATCAATACTGCTTGAAGTTTGAGGCACATTTGCAAAGGTGCATGGTCTGTTGTAGACTTTGCACCATCCTCCCAAGCTCCAGTAGAAACCACTGGAAAACAAAAAGTGACAAAAGCTGCAGAAGGGTTGACATTTGTTCTGACAAACACTGTCTCTGAGGGATACATTGTTTGGCTGAAAGTAATGAATATTTTAAAATGTTGCTCTTTGTGTTATTTTATTAATTTTGTTTTAGTTTATAGTGATGGTAAAGAGGTTTATGGATTATAATCAACTTTTAATCAATGTGCCTGTAAAATTGGCATTGGAAGAATTTAAAAATAGCCAGGGCTGTAAATAGTGCTAAGAATATTGATGTAGTAATGGATGAAGTTGTATTAATAGTTGTCAAAATATAATCTTCCTTGCTGTCTAGGGACAGTTCCAGAAGAAGCAAGGAGACAACTGAAAGCAATACATGGTGAGAGCCTCCAAACCATGGGAAAATACCTTCCCTACTTTTTCCTGTATCAAGCTGAGCAACTTCTCCTCATACCACCATCAAGTGGTGCAAAACCTTCTGTTGCTTGATGGCAAAACCCTCATTAGGATACTTTGCATGGCCAGGCTTCTGTTGTGAGTTTTGGGACACTGAATTTAAATGTCATCAATGTCATCATCTCAATGCCACCCAGCTCTAAGCTCTGCCCAAAAGGTCGTGCTTCAACTGATTTTAAAATGGTAGGTGTCAGGTTTTCTATCCTACAATGCAAATTTCATTATCTGCAGCTATTAAATGACTGTTTCCTATCAGTCTAAGATTACAACTTTGTGGACCAAAACCTACTGGTCAGATAGGTTAGGGATTTGTATTTGAGGGTTGTTGTAAGATGTTGAAAATCCTCTAGAATGTAGAGGCAGAGGGACTGAATGTTCAGCGTATCTTTTTGAGTTATATGCCCAGTGCAGGGCTTCCTGCAGGGGCAGGGGACAGGATTTGATGACCTTTGCTGCCCTTTTTGCTATGATGTTCTCAGATGAAAAAGAAGTGAGATTCTTTTCCCATGGACACTTAAGAGGTAGTATGACCTAACAGCAGAAAACATGTAGTATTTATACATGAGAGAAACTTGGTATCCAGTGTGCGGAAATAGGAAGAAAAACCAAAAGTAACCCAGATGGCACAGAAACACTTAAGGAAGGAAAGATATGAACCATGCAAAGGGACTGAGGCTAGAAAAAAAATTAAATCATACTTTTTTGTAAGAAATGTGACATCCCTGTATCTTAAAAATATTTAAGAATAATTATATATACTTGCAACTTCTATAGTAGCTGCAAGTTGCTGCAAATTTACAAAGAGATGAACCTGGAGATTTTGTGGGTTTAAGATATTATCCATATTGTAGTAATTTTGGAAATTGCTGACCAACAGTGGGTTTACAAGATGTCAAAATTACCTTTCCATGTCTGTTTACTTATTTGTTTTACCTCTTTGAAAATGTCACTCCACAAGAGAGGTGCTTATGTTTTTTTATATGTAGTCAGTGTGTTTCTACAACTGTCACAGACTAAAACACTTTCACTGTACCCATCACACCAAGCTCCACAAAATTTACATAACAAATTCCAGCAGTGACCCCATCACCTCCCTGGTGCTGTGCAGCTTGAGAAAAGCTCTGAAGTAGTTTGTGCCTTATTAATGGTAACTCAGACAGGATCAAATTTACTTCTACATTGAAACTTTTGATTCCCAGCATGTTTCTTTACCTGCAACTTTAGAATTGACTTCTCACTACTCACTGAACAATAAGAGTACAAATAAAAAAATTAAAAATAAGAATAAAAACAAAACCAAAAAACCCACGAAAAACCAATAAAAACCAACCAAGAAACCAAAACCAAACAAAAAAACCACAAACAAAATAATAAAAAAAAAACCCACACAAAAAAATCCACAGAAAACAAATAGACCAAAGAAAACAAAAGAAAGCCAAACAAAACCCAAAAAGCAGCTGAAGGCTTGGTACAACCTGTAAAGGTTTTATCAGTTTTCATGGAACTTGTGTCTCAGAGATTGTGAGAAAAATGCAACACAACAGACAAACCAATTTAGGGTTGGTAGATCCTTCTGCTTTCTCAAACACCTAAAGTTAACCTGATTTTAACATTTGTTCACTGCTCACTGACTCCTGAAAGGGACTTGTGTCTTCATCTCTGGAAAAGACCAAACCTACTTGAAATTGCTGTCCTATGACTGTGAATATGCATTTTCCCCCCTTTCTTCTTTATGGGACACCTGAGGCTTTAGTCATTAGCAATATTTTACAGTTATATTCATATTCTGAATGCTGAATTTGGCTAAAACTACCTTAACAGAGCACAGCTTTTTCCTGAAACAGGGTGAGAATAGATGAGATATCTCAGTGGTTTGAGACAGCTCACCTAACCTTCCAGTGTATCTATAATTCAACACATTGCACAATAAGTTGAATTTTGACAAATAAAAATAAATAATTCATTTCCCTGAAAGCTCAGGGAACAGGGAAAGTGTATGGAACAAGAAACAGCATGCTTATGGAAAAAAAAAAATTAACCAGATTAAAAAAAGGAAGAAAGATTATTTACTAAATATAGGGAGATATTGAAGAGTATAAGTTCAGAATCCTCAAAATAGCACAGAAAATGGCATAGTCCTTACTACATAAATATATTTTTATATAAAAATGTGTTACCAAAAGTGAGAAATATTGTATGTAGTGGAAATTTAATCCTTGTCCCTAGCTGTTGCAAAATTCCGCCTAAAATTCCTGCCAAAGAATCTGAGCTAAGCTGATCTTTTTGCACTTTCCCAGCATGTTTCTGACTTTCAGTGAAAAGCTGAAAGTGCTAAATTCTTGCCATTAAACACCTGCTTAATTCCAGATTAATACCAGAAATAGATGCATTAGAACCCACTCTTGATTGTTCAGAATTTTAAATTGCTGCTACTATACAAGAAATCAAGCTGGTTCTGCCTTTGTGCAACTCTGTGACTAACTAGTTTACCTGTTTTCTAGGAAAACTCTCTGCATAATGGATGTGACTTTTAAACATTAATTACATATTCAATTTCACATTATTATTCAGTTCTTAATGCAGGTGTACTTAAAAGGAAAATTAGCATCTGGTACCAGCTTATGCAGCTTATATTTTAATGTGGATTGAATAGTTCAAGAATATCAGTCACCTTTTCCAGATGTAGAGATATTTTTCACATATGCTTTCCCAAATCAAAGTAAAAAAGTGGCTAAGAGTTGTACCTTTACAGTGTATAACAAGCTGGAAACAGCTCATTTCAAGAAAGCAAAAAGGATAAGGAAAAGCAAAGAGTTTATGCATGAGAACTGATAAACCAAATCAGTAACCTATAAATTAAAAAGACAGAACTAAGGAATAAGTACAACAGGAAAATATGTTTCAGAGGGGAGGGGAAAAGCAAACAGAGTAGGGATGTAAAACAATGAAGCAAACCAAATGGAAAGAGCATATGGCAGGATGAAAATCACCTGAAGCAATACTAGAGGGAACTGGAACTCCTTGTCACAGAGGAGCTATCAAGAGTGCTAGAATTTTGTCCTTATTCCAGAGGAGACCTTAAAAATTAATAGAAGAAAACTACATGGATAGATCTTAAGGAAAGAAAGACAATACAAGCCACTGGAACTGGAGAGTAGCTGGCTGCAAAATCACTGCAGGTCTGTCTTGTTACAATGTGCTTTTCTGTTGTGGGTCAGAAGAACCTAGAATATGTGACCACTAAACGTGGATTTAATGTGAAAGGCACATTAAATGTGCTTTTAGACACAGACAATTCTAGGTGGTATATAACTCAAGCAGAACATTTTGGATGGATTTCAACTGATTTGAACTCCATGCTTTAAAAAAGGTTTTTTAGTCCATGCAGGAGAACAGAAAGGTTCCCACCTTTAACCTCAATAGGCAAGGTCAAAGGCACAGCAAGAGCCTGAATTTGAGAGAGTCACTGCATGTGCATGTGCAATAACTAAATGGTGCAATAGATGTTCCCCATGGTGGCAAATTCCAATAAATAAATGGGGGCTACAACACATAGAAAAAACCACAATGAGATAGCTCAAAAAGATAGAAAATACATGAAGCAGACTGGAATTCACGGTGGGTTTTTTTGCTTTGCACACCATATTGTTAAAATGAATCTCCTTTTGTTGAGGTAGAACACCAATGTTTCTTGTAGAACAGGTTCTTTGTTGTATTCATAAGACAATGGTTGCAGAAATACTTTTCTTTACACTGCCTTGTGAAGATATGCATTTATGCTTACACATTCATTTTATCCAAACTGAGATGGAATTGAGGAAGAATCAGCCAGTGACCAACTCCTTCAATTTTGTGTCCAAGCTGTGTCTTAGTTGTTAGATCTGAGCAATGAAGTGCAACTGCCTGTTCCTTCCCTCTGGCCACAGTGAATTATTAATTGCTGTTTGTCTCTGAGTTTGTCACTCCTTGGAGGATTTCATGAAAGAAAACGGCAAAGTGTAAACAAATACATGAGCTACCAAGTCTTCCACTTCCAAGGATGTTATTCAGGCACATCTGTTCACACAATAATGTAATTTCAAAGGCATTAAGCCTTGCATCAGAACAGTTTTATAGCTATGAATCTCCATGAAAATACCAATTCACATGTGTGAGATAAAGGTGATTAAACCACAAAAAATGAACAGTTAAAGGATAAATTTCGAAAGAGCAAGAATTGAAAATAATTAAAAGAGTTCAGCACTTCAAATCCTTTGACAAGTAATTGATATCGGAAGGAAAATTTAGACAATTCTTAGTTTTAAAACCCCACTTTTCCTTAGATATAAAAGCCAATGTCCTTAAAAATTAGGCTTTTTGATAAACTTGGGCCCAATGTATGCAGAACTCTCTTCCCTTTATAATAACCTGATGAAATATTTCAAAAGGAAGAGTCTTTCAGCACACGTTATTTTCCAGTGTTGAATTCATGATTATTTGTGCCTCTGTAAGAGGATTAACATGATGTAATGACACAATGTCCAGAAATAATGAAATGCTGTTTATTTGCCAAGCCATTACAGAATTATCTACTGCTCTCCAAGAAGTAAATATAATTTCTCATAAAGTTTTCCCAAATGTAGCAGAGATGAGCAGCATTTAAAATAAAATAGGATGGTTCCTGCTTCGAAAAATAGTTTCTTATTGCAAGAATGACAATAAGCTGGAGCAGCTCATCTCTGATTTACACTTGACTGATGATACACTTTGAAAGTACAAGGCATTTATTTTATTGCCATATATGTGAGAGAAAATGACAGTTGCTAAGTCCACCAATAAAACATTCCTCAAGAAAATTTATTAGGAAAGAAGTTTGAAGAGCTGTCACTCACTTCCTTAAACTGCTAAGAACAATTAAATAAAATACAGGACCAATTTTCTCAGGATTCTTCCAGACCAGAAATACATTTGTTTTATTGATGTTGCTAAAACATCCACATAAATTCTCCATTGAAATAATCCAAGGTTCAGAGTAGCATCATAACATCACATCATATTTTACACACTTCAGCAAGAACTCACCTCTTGAGGAACCCTAGGATATAGTTTCTAGTTGTATCTTACTTCCAGGCAGTTTAAAGGCACACTTGCATCTTAGTGCTTCTTAGACATGCTTATTTTAGTTTCAGCTTGGGCTGAGAAGAAGCTATTGTCATAGATGGTAGAAATGTCAGGTTCATGCTCTTGCTGTTTAAGAAGATCATGCTCATCTTCCAACATTATTACCTCACCTTCCTCAAAACTAATTGTGTGGAATTTTGCCCAAGTTAAAAAATATCAGAAGAATGCATATCAGGAAATTACATTATCTTTTGACTTAGTGCCTCCAAAATAGCTTCAGGGATCCAGGTCAGCCTGGTCAGACCTTTGCTATCAGGATCCATCAGCAGGCACAGCCCATGTTTGGGAGTGCATGTTAGCAGGCAGCCATATGACACCACCACATTTGCCCTCACTTCTCCCTGACCCAGTGAACTCTTACCCCTGCCTGCAATCCTATTCTTCAAAGGGCACAAAAAATTGAATAAAACCAGCATAAAAAATTGCATAAAACCAGCACCTGGTTTTGGAAAAAAAAAAAAAAAAAAGCAGAGACAAAATTCTCATTCCCCTTAGAAAATTTCTTATTTATTTATTTTTGTTTTGTAAAGAGAAAAATGTAGAAACACAGAAAGAATGGGGCTTTAAAGGTACTCCAGAAATAGAGATCATCCCCTTTTCAAAACTGAGCTAACTTCAAAGTTTCAGCAGTGTAGGGCACTACAGCACTGCCTCACTGTTTCCTGAATACATTGCATTCTCTGGTCTCACTAAGGATTTAGGAACAAAAATACAGACTGGGAGAAGTTGTCTTGGTCAAAACAACTGTTTTACCACCACTACAAAAAAAAAAACAAACAAAAAAAAAACCCCAAACAAAAAAACAAACCAAAACNCATAGACTCCTTCATGTAAAAAAAAACCCCAAACAAACAAACAAACAAAACAAAACAAAACAAAACAAAAAACCCCCAAAAAACCCCAAAACAACAACAACAGAAACAGCTTCAGAAGTGTCTCAGGTCCTGTTTGCAATCCAGTTTGGCTCCTGTCTCCAGTATTTCTGCAGGCAAGTCACTTCACAGTCACACTTACAAACACTAATGCAATAATTGACCTCCTCAGTGCATTAATACCTACATTGCCTTCAGCTTAAGTAGTATTTCCTTCACACAACTGCCACTTACTGCTTATAAGGACTGCATATCTCTTCTTAATTTATTTACAGAAGACAATAATGTTCATCTTTTAATCTTTACATACTCATATTGGTAGGACAGATAAACAAGGCAGATAAACTTTTGAATCATAAAGTAGTTTTGCACTACCCCATCCCTGAAAGTACTTAGGGCCAGGCTGGGTGGGGCTCAGAGCTACTTGGTGTAGTGGAAGGTGTCCCTGCCCATGGAAGGGGGTTTGGGACTAGATCATATTTAAGGTTCTTTCCAAACAAACCATTCTAGGATTCTATGATTCTATTGAATATACACTACAGGCCTCTACCTGAAGAAGAATGATCTAAACCAACATAACAATACACATCCCATTCATATGGGGTGCAAGTGGGGTTGTTACAGTCACAACCCATAAGGGAAGACAGTGAGAGGAGCAGAACCTGGATGTTTTCATGTGGGAAGAGACCTGTGTTTGCTGAAGCAGAGCACAACTCCAGGGAGGACTGAAAGGCTTATGTTGGCTGCAGGGACAGAATATCTGCATGAGAGATATTTGAAACACCCTTTAAAGTTGAACTGGTCCCCAAAGCCTTATGAACCCTTCTGTCTGGTTGTATAATGACCTCTGTTTTCATTCACCTTCAAACCAGCATGAATTCAACTGGAATATAATGCTTTTGTAGACCATACCATGGATTTAGTGTTTTTTCCCAGTGCATTCATTCATCTCTGTCAAATACAACAGCCCCTGGAGTGTAAAGATAGAGGATTACTGTAAGGAGGGCCAGGTAGAACAGCCCTGAGGAGAGGGCAGTCAGCATTTTAAAACCTATGTAGAGGAACCAGGTTTATGAGAAATTCTGAAGAAGTTCAGACCAGGGAGCTGATCCAAGGTAAGTTCACCACTCAAACATATGGGAAATCAAGCAATATACCATGAAAGAGCAAAGGACTTGTAACATTGCAGGGTGGCTGTATGGGAGTTTTCATGGACCAAAAAATATTGAAGGAGCCACTTGAGAGTTTCAGAGGTTGAGGCATATGGAGAAGGGAAGATGAAAAATTGAGAAACTAACAGGAATTTCAATGGCATGGGGAATGCAGTCATGTCTTTTGACTTAGTCAGATTACAAAACTTATAAAATAGTAAATAAGTCAAAAATATAATGTACTGACTAAGCTAAAATAACAAAAAAATGTTTAAGATCAGTCATTTTTTATGTCACAGAATGCTGGAACAAATAATAATGTACAAGAGGCCACTTTTCAGTAGATTTAGATTTCCCTTGGAGAATTCAGTTTCCAAAATTGACTGACCTGTGAAGTGACCCAAATATGCCACAATCAACTCTTGGTTTTATGGTCAGTAGTTTCTGAACAAGAGTGGCATGGGAGCCTAGTCAATGAGCAGAGACACAAAATACCCAATATTAATTACACATTTTAGAGAGAACCCACCAGAGATCTAAGTCAACTCAGCTGTGGATGGCTGTGAGAATCAGGGATTGTGTTTTACCTCTGTGTTCCAACACTACTACAGGTTAATGCAGTAAGATGTGAGCTAGACTCTCTCTTTAATATACTGATGGGGGATTTGCTTTTTGTCTGTGTCTGTATGAAAGAAATGAGCTAAAATATTTTCTAACTAATGAATAAAAGCAATTAATTATAGCCAGGAAATGAGCAAATTGCCACAGAAAGAACCATCCTGGGAAGGGCAGAAGAGATTTTATTTTTTAATTTGATCTCAGTACCATCTTGAAAATGAATAACGCTTTTCTTATCACTTATGCAATGCTTTCTTACCAGCAGAGCAAAGGCAACATCCAAATGGAAACAGATTTCATATTTCAAGGTTCTTCAATGTAAATCAAGAGGAACAGATTAATTTTCAACATTCTTGTTCACTGAGCTGCTCAGTGGAACACAGAAGGTGAGCACTTAATTCTCCAATGCACAGAACAACATCCTGTTGGCTGGATTTGGCTGGAATTTCAGAACAACTAATGATGCTTATAAGACTCAGCAGCAATAGTTATAGCACCAAAACCTCTGTAAAACCAAATACCATGTCTATCTTGAAAAAGAAGAGCTGCAAAGAAGGTATTGATTAGCCAGCTCTGTCTTAGTAAGGAAAAAAAGGAGCATATAACACAGAGTTGTTAAGCATAATCTTTATTTATTCTACCAAAAAAAAAAAAAATCCCTTTTATAACAGGATCATCACTCTTTGTGGAAGGAAAGACAAAGTACAAACCACATATCTAGATTTTACAGGTCTATTAATTTTTCCTTAGGGCAGACTCTCAGTGTTCTAAATGAAAATGCTAAAAAAGAGTTTGGTTACTCATTTCCAGAGAGTTATTTCATTGGATTCAGTGACAGAATGGACAGGCTTGTCAAGCAGGGTTCTCCAGAATTCTGCATAATGCTTCACTTTATAATCTGGATGATGAATGTTCAGTAAGCCCTTTAAAAATGCAGATAATACAAAGCTAGAAATGACTGTGCATAGGCTGTAGGATGGGATAACAAGTTAATAATGACCCTGACAAATGCAATGGTCAAAAACTAGGATGAAATTCAAGGTATGTGAAATTCATCAAGTGCAAGGCTCTAAAGATAAAAAAAAAAAAAAAAGTGGTAGGCTGGGCAGGGTGGGAAACAGCAGATTGTGTTATTCACATATGTGGCAGATAGGACAAAGAATATTCAGATACCCAGGAAACTTGCTGATTACAACTCTGACTTACAAGGATTTTCAACTCACAGTGAAAGGGAAAGAAACTCTGAAAGAAATACATAGTTTCCACACTGAAGGTAATTTTAAAAAGTTAGGCACACTTCTGTGAAGGTTGATATTGTTGATCCTGTCTTTAGGTAGGGAACGGATTAAATGAGCTTCACATGTAATTTTCAACGATGTTAGCTATAGTTTAATGACTATCCTATTTGCCAGAAAATGTTCTACTCATAAATAATACTCAGTTCTTTGATGGACAGCTGTGAATTAAGTAAAACACCATTCACTGGGGAAAGAACAGTGTGCATTTTTCATTCCCACATTTTGGGAGTCATTGCAAAGTCATAAAAACATCAAGACCACTGTGGATACAGAGCATGTCAGCTGCCTCCTGGTGACATCCCTCAGGAACTCTCCTGCAAAGCAGTTCACGTGTTTTGATTCACTGAATCATAAACTCACTTAGGTTAGAAAAGACTCTTAAGACCACCAGGTCCAACTATAAACTTTGAGAAGCAAGTTATGCCAAATTTATTCATATTCTTCAAGAGCAAAAGTGTGCAAGTGGACAAGTTCCATGGACCAGCTGATAGTTTTTCAGTGCACAACCTATCTTATCTCACAGTAGTTTATTTATGTGGCCATACCCCTGCTCTCCATGGAGACACAAGGTAATGAATTCAAGACTCACACAGACTAAATAATTGATTTGAATTGTAATGCCACACTGAACTCTTTATCATGCACCTGGACAAGTATCAGGGACTGCACAGAAATGTACAGCAGAGGCTGTACACAGCAATTCCAGCAAGCCTCATCTGGGTCACCCTGTTTGGAGGTCACAGGTTCATTTCCTATGCACTGCTATTGCACAGTTACCTGGGAAGTTGTTCAAAATAGGTATTTTTCTTTCTTAAAAAACAAACAAACAAACAAAAACAACAAAAAAGTAGTGATCAGGTGCTCTGCATGTTTCATAAATATAATTGAACAGGACTTGGTGGTCATGGCATGAGATGCTGCCAGGTCATGTCTCAGGTCACTCTTCTTGCTTATTTTTTTCCATCACTGATTCTCTTCTTCCTTTGGGCATTCTGTGCTTCCATCTCACTTGAATACTTTCAAATAATTTATCACAATTTGTCCAATACATCCTTTTCCCAGTATAAGTGGCTTCCTTGGTGACACAGAATATTTTCTTTTTTTCTTGTATTTGTGTACTGAATGTATCAGAAGGAATTTATCTAATGATAGTGACGAACTTCACATGAGATTCAAAAATTGATTTATTATGTTTACAGGCTAGTAATATTACCCAGATCATAAAATTTACTCAAATTAAGTAGCACAAAACCCCTTAAAAATCTGTGGGACTACTTGTTCAGTAAGGTATCATTCAGATTTTCAAAAGAGTATTAGAGTGATCCATATGATATATTGCTCTGCTATAAATTGAATATACATATACACACCTTACAAAACCTCATGAGAAATTTAAAAGGCATGTTTTCCAATTTTTTTTGAAGGGCTCTTTGATTGCAAGGAAGAGGCCTTCAGAATGATAAGGATTCAATACAGAACTGACATTCTGCCTAGAAAGCAGCCAGGCTTTCATATGTAAATTCTGCAGCGTGTTTTGATTTTTACTTCTAAAAAGTGTATTGTTCTGTGTATAGAATGAATATTTTTGGAACAGTTGCATAATGTTAAATTTTGCCCTTGGTGAATTTTTCTTTGGTTGCCTGAAAAACTATTGCTCCATTTTAGATCTGAAATTACAGATTCATAAGTGCCCAAAGGCTTTTATACATTAACTAGTTAATATGAGATGTCATCATGATTAATGAATGAGGGATCTTTTTTAAAAGCAATACTTTCAGCACCAGTTTTCATGGCATGAGCCTGAAATGACAGCACTTAGTTGCTTAAGAAGTGGAAGAAAAGAACTTCAAATTTTTCAGGTAAACCTGAAAAATAAACCAACAAAGAGAGAAATACCAACATAAGTGGATTACAGTGAGATATGCTTGGGTTCATTCTAGTATGTTAAAGAGTAGTTATTTACATTAGATTAAAAGCAATTTGGAAAAAGCTGGTGAATATTTTGTGGCCAGGTGAACTGAAAACAAGGCAAAAATGCACTTTTAGCTATAATTACCAGCCATTCATCTTTAAAGATGACTAGAGGAAACAAGAAAGCAAGTGTCCATGGAGGATGCTGTACTGGAAGGTACTAATGGCTGACATCAGAAGAGTCTAAGATCTAAGTCTCAAGTGAAAAAAACAGGCTACAGGCTGACTGTTTTCAAGCTCAGAACAAGCATTCAGCCCACTCTGTTGTTAGAAGCAGATGTGGACAGAAGGGCCAGCTGTGGAAGAAAAGAGAGAGTTGGATCAGGGTTACAAAAAAGAGAGTGCTGAATCAGGGTTAGTAATAAGGACTTCAACAGTTTTGAGAACAGGACCTGAGGTTTTATACCATTGGAGGCAGCAAGTCAGTAAAAGGAGATCTATCACTGTGGGCAGAGTGGGTTTCATGGAGGAGAACAGTCAGACATGCCTGGTGTCCCCCCACAGCCAGAGAGGCTGTGCAGCAGCTCTGCTTTGCATGGCAGACAGAAGCTGAGCTGTTGAAGAGTTTCTTCCATTCACCTGCCAGGATCCCCTTTACACACACAGCCCACATCAAATACAGAGACACCACAAAGGATATGCCAAATTCTAATTTCTGTCTTCTCAACATCCATCCTAAATTGCTTGATGACATCTTTTAGTTTCAGTCCAGCCACTGGGGCAGTGTGGGAGGACAGAGGATGGGACTGTCTCAAAGTCTTTTCTTGGACTGTTCATTGAAAGATTCTTTGCCTTGCATGGCTCTGTATCATTTTGAAGCAAAGGTATCATGCTTTACAAAGTCATCCTTGTGAAGAAGAGCAGCACAAGAGAATGAGGATTTACATGAGAATAATGATCAGAATTTATAGGAATAAACTTGACACTGTCTATGACCCCACTTCTCTCCTTTCTGGTTACCCACTTCTACAAAGATTGCTGGAATTCTGTTTCATTTGAGACACCAAATCAGGATGAAATCAGCCACTGGTTTAACATGTTCTTGAGAAGAGGACAGATTGTCTCTGTAGGAGACTACAAGAGCAAGCTCAACAGTGGTCACTTTGGTGAGTAAGAAAAATTCTGGACAATTAAGCTTCTTCCCCCACAGTAACAGAATAATGGAAATGCTCAGGTTCCCTAAAACAATGGAAACTATTACTTCCAAGAAATGTCCTCAAACTAACATCAACCAAAACCCCCTTTTTTTTTTTTTGTTTGATTGTTTGTTTGTTAATTTTGGGGTTTTTTGTTTGGTTTTTGTTTGTTTTTGTTTTTTGGGTTTTTTGTTTGTTTTTGTTTTTTGGGTTTTTTGTTTGTTTTGGTTTTTGGGGGGTTTTTTGGGTTTTTTTTGGGATTTTTTATTTTTGTTTTTGTTTGTTTGTGTCAGGAGCTTCTTTTTCTTGTTTTCTTTGAGGTGTCATCACTGTGTGCTACACTGGTTCTCCCTTAATTTCTCACTTTTACCTTCCCTGTTTGGGATCTGTTACTGCAGACTGTGCTTACCCTCCCTCCACCAATGTCCTCTCCTGCTCCTCAAGATCTTTGAACCCATGTGACACCTACTTCAGTGTCACAGCATCTTTGCTAGTGGCAGAGAACAAAAAAGTGTCTACTATCATGGGAAAAGCCAGCAGTTCTGCTCTCTGCTAAAAAATTTTGTGGGTGGAAAAAGCAGCAGTTTCTGCAATGCTCACTTTTCCCTGGCACACCATAGATCCCCTCTGGGACCACAAGAAGAGAAAGTTAAAGAGAAGACATTCAGCCTGACTCTGGGATGTTTATTCTTTTCACCAGCAATTTGCATATAAAAAGCATTACCAAAAAGATAATGACACTGATGTCGAAATTACTTTATTTTAACTGTGCAATACAAGATTTCCTAGAAATGAGGAATGGTGCTTTTTAAAATGGCCCAGACCTTTTCATGATTTCCAAAGGCATTACAAATCATTCTGGTCAGAATGAGTACAAGTTCCCAAATGTCAGAATTTCCTACTAAACAGAAATTTGGTTAAATTGAGCTGTTACTAACATCCTCACTCACAGCAGCTTAGAAAATCCAGTTGTTTCTGGTGTCACTGGTCCAGGAAAATGACAAGGAGATTTCCCCATTTGATGGTCTTGTCCACAAAGAATGTGTGCTCTAACTTCACAAGTAAAAGTTAAAGTCTTAAAAAGGGCACTTTTTTTCCAGAGCATGAAATAATAGCAATGCAGGCTATGTTATGTACATGCTGCTTAGTCACCTAAATCAGAAAAAGATCAAAAATAAATCTGATTATAATGATTACTAAAATTAAAGACCAACAGAGATTGAGGTGAATGAATTGCCACCTTTCTGCAGAAATAAACTCCTTGGAAAACATAATAAGCAATCATGGCTCTGTAAGAGTGCTTATTCATACACCTGCATCATGTATTTATGGCAGTTTTTAATACACAAAGTTCCAGTTTGTACCTATACTTCCTGAGCTGCATGATTAAGTTTTTCCCTGGATTTCAAAAATGCATGTGTGAGTGGGAAGGCAGCAAAGAAATTGTAAAGGCTACTTGAATGCCAATTTTAAATTCAGATATTTGTAGACATGATTCTACTCAAAGAAGTCGGCTTAAATCCCCTGTGATGTGGGTTTTAACTTGTGCCTATGAAAGAGGTGCTTTAAATCCTTTTTAGACAGGCAACAGTGGAAGTGTTCTCAATAGTTCATGGATGCTGCCTGCTGTGATCTCAGGTTCCTGGCCCAGGCCACAGCTGAGTGTTCTCTCTGCTTTTTGATGCCCACTGGGGTGGGGGCCAGAGCAGGGCAGGGCTGTAGCAGCAGGAGAAGCCACTTTCCTTATCTGGGTTCATCAGCAGCCACAGGGCACAGCAGAGCAGCCCTGGGCTGTGTGCACAGGTAAGGTAGCACACCTGCCTTCTGGGTGCAGAGCAGATGTGTCAAATCCAGCCCTCTCCCTGTGGCCTCTTCTCTGGTTAATAGGGAGCACTGGAAAATAAATGAGTAAATTACTGATTTGTTTACCTTATGGGAAATGGCTGAAAAAGCAGCTTTATGGAGACACTTGGGAAGAGATAGTCTGATTTAATTTTGGACATCAATCACCAAATTCTGTGATTTACAAACCAAGATGCTTTGTTGAGGAAATCTCTGCTTGCCAAGAGCTGCACCCCTGGCACTGCAGCCAAGAGCCCTGTTAAGTTTGACTTTTTTGTCCTTGTGTCCTTGACCTAAAGCAGGAATAAAGCTCCTGCTTTAAAGCTAGTTATACTGGCTCACCATTAGGATGCTGGTGTGCCCTTCCATCATTTGGAAAGATGCTGTGAAGGCCCAGAGGGCACCCATCCCTTGCTGGGCTTTGGCTGCTGGGGGCTGGGGCCAGCCTGTAAGCAGGGGGCTGTCCTGGTTCCCAGCCCATGCAGTCCCTCACAGGGTGAAGTAAGAGGGCCTGTACATTTATGTAAAAATATATACTTATTTTCTGCCTTGCTCTGCAGTGCAGCAGTAACCACACTGCCCATTAAGTTGTGTTTACCCTCAGAGAGCTCGAGGCAATACAAAAGAACACAAAAGATAATCAAGGCAGGCTCAGAGCAATAGCCAGAGACACAGGCACACTTGTAATGAACAACACAATGCTGCATGACAAAAGAGGATTGTATTCCTACCTTCACCTCTGTGAACAGGCTTGTCCCAGTGAAGGACAAGCCAGGGACCACAGAAATAACTCTGGCAACTTGCCATGTCAAGAAAACTTGTGCAGAAAATTGTCTCTCCTAAGGAGTGGCCTGTGGTGTTGCCTTCACTGCAGATCTATTTTGTTCACTGCTGATATTTTTATACACTGAGAGAAAAAATTCTGACTAAAATCAATCATGTTGTTCAGCCATAAGCTCCCTAACACACATGTCCATCATAATGAGTAGTTTACTGGTAGACATCAATTATTTCTGCTTCTTTCCCATGAGAGAGCACCCAGAGTTTGAAATCATGTTTCTTTTCCCAGTGCTTGTCATTCTCATTTAGTCCAGAGAAGCTGAAAAAGAAGTAGTCAATTCCCACTTCCTTCCTTTGCAGAATTGCAGTAATAACCTAGAATTACTGTTCGACATCCAATCTTTTTCAGCAGATGGCTTTCAGCAAATAAATATGCTCAACTTGCCAAGCTTTGTCCTGAAGTACAAAAGCTATCCACATTAAATCAGGATTTTAAGAGTTTTCATTTTCGTATTGTGATCTATATTTTGCTCATGAACCATAATATGAGATGAGAAGTGAACTCTTATTTATTCAAATTTACATTATGTATCTCATATCAGGTGCAGATTGCAGAAGTAGGAGGTAGAAGCAAAAGAGTGTGAATAGGTCAAAATCAGCCCCAGTTTTTACAGCACCTGCTCTCAAGCATTATAATTAGTTAAGAGACAATAATCAGCTTCCCTTTACATCACCCCACTTTATACAAAGCATCTGTCCACCTTTGAGAAATATAAAAGTATTTTAGGAGCTTTTCTAGGGGTAAAAGATAATCCAAGTGCCTCCCAAAACAAAAACAAATTAACTGAGGGAGGAAATATTCTTTTTATGTCCACCACATGAGACTAATAAGTCAAAACCAAACCACACCAACCAACCAGAAACAATATCACCCAAGACCATGTAAAGGTACTTGTAAGATCTGTAAGGCATCAGCTAAAAAGCACAGTACTATTCAGTGGCTGGCAGCTGAAAGTTAAATTTGGAAAACTCAAACGAGAAATGAAGATTTGAGATTTTCAAGTGAGGTTAATTAACAATTTGAAAAAAATCCACACAGGACTGGAAATTCTCCATCCCTTAAGTGGCTTTCATTTCTGGTCTCTTTACATTGCTAAAACATCCAGGTGGTTCCTTCCTTACAAATGAATCCACAAAGAATTTTCTATCATGTTGTCTGCCACCACAGTAACAAGTGGGACTTATCCTTATGAAGTTTGAGCAGATTCCTGTTCAGATTTCTGCTTTTTTACCCAGATTGCAATAAACTCTCAAACCTCCTGAACATCCACTCCTCTCACCACCATCCCCAGGCTCTCTTTAATTTCCTAGGACCACCCATAAAATCACTTAAACTCTCCTTAGTCTGTTGTGAACACCCACTCCTTTGGCAAAACATCAAACCACATATTTACCTTGACAGTCATTTCTTTTCTTTCTCAGATCTTCTTCATTCACCCTTGCACTTGTCCCATCTGAGCAGATGTATGGTCTTGCTGGTAAGTTTTCTCCCTCTTCCACTCCATTTTTGCCCTTTCTGTCCCATGATCTTCTCTGTGACTTTTTTATATCCCAAGTTCTGCTTTCAGGGAGCCTATGCTACTGCTCTGAGAACTACAGGAGATGTCCCTTCATTCCCAACAAAAGGTCTTGTTAGAGGACAGAGAAACTGTGAAGATAGAAAATCCTATTTTTTGATGGCAATGTGAGTAACTCTCCAGGGTTCCTCTTAAAATGTCTACCAGCACTTGCTCAGAGCTAAACAAGAATGTGGATACAACATTAGTACTGGAGAAAACACATTATGTGAAATTCTGCATTGTGTGGGCACAATTTTCCCTTTTAAGAAAGAAAGGTTATGAGTATTGAAATTAGGAGTGACAAAAATAATTGTGCTCTGTACCTGATTTGACTTCATTTTTAATTGACTCTGGAAGTATTTTTGTCCTTGTATATCCCAATACCACAAGACTTTCTCGTTTTCACTGTATCTTATAACAATTATCTTTTTTTTTGGATGCACATTTTCAGCATGCTATACATGAATACATGACATATGAGCAGTCACCCTGACACACAGAGCCTCTGCTGTATGCACAGAGGTGTAAGTTTGTTGAGCTGGACACAAGCAGAAGCCAAGGCTCAGGCTCCCACAGGGCTCTGAGCTGCAGACAAGTTCTTTTCTTGCTGAAAATCTCTCCAGGGTGTCCCACATTGGTGGGCTTGCACAAGCACAGCTCAGAGAGGCAAAATCACAAGTTCTTTTATTCAAGTGAAGTTTTCCATTTGTTTTTAGCAAGAGTATGTCTTCATGTCAGAGAGGATATATGTACCTGAGAGACCTTTTTTAGTAAAAGGTCTTACATACTGAGGTCATAATTTAGAGGGGAAGAAGTAGGTTTAAGGCAGACAGTAATCTAAACATTTAAGGATATCACCAAATGAAGTTTATAGAGCAATACATTGGGTTTAAATGGCTCTGCACATGGAAGGTCCTGTAATCCCAGTACAGACATTCACTGGGGTGGTTTCTGTGTTCCTTGTTAGACCTGCTCTCATTTTCAGCTCAGAGCTCTCAAATGCTGCCCTAGCTTCCACCAGCAAGATCAGAGGGCCAAACTGCAACTGAGGGTCAGAATGGCTCAGGGCTGCTCTGGGTTTGTGTCTCACCCATTCACCTCACCTCTACTTCGGGCACTGAGAGCAGAAGGACCCCCCTGATCAAAAATCAGATGTGCAAACATCAGATACCTTCTCTCCAGAGCTGGCTCTTCCAGGTGATACAGTCACACTTAGATCTGGTATTAGTTGTGCAGAAGATACCTGAGTTTCAAAAATATTTTTACACACAAAGCAGATTCCATGTGAAGGTTTATCTCAGATCAATTCAGGTGTAAAGATGGACAACTTTGGTGGGTATAGAGATGATACAACTCCCTGGGACCAAAGCTCACAGGATATGACCCAGCCCTGCTCTGGAAGTAACTGAGCTGAGCCAGAGCTGAGCCAATATTATGGTTCTCAAGATAGCAAACACCCACAGTTCACATGGTGATATATCACACAGAAGTTGTGGAAACAACACCAGTGGACTGATGGAGTCTCCTCTCCATTTAGCTAGAACAAACTCTCTTCTCTGCTCCATGTTCTTCAGAAGTTCAAACAAACCTTGAGACCACAGTGGGCATCTCTTTACGTGTAATATCAAAGTGAATTCTCAGGGATAACTTTTTAAGAGATAGGTGAACAGTTCTCTGAAGAGCTATTGGTGTACAGACCCTCTGTCAGGGTAATGTTCTTGAAAAAAAAAATAGAAACTGTGGATTAATAGAAAAACAGTTTCTAATACAAAGAAAGCTCACCAGCAGAGCTGTGAGGACCTGGCAAAGGACCCCTCTTGTCTCCATCTCTTTTTCTTTCTTCAGAGAAGATAAAAACAATTTTTAATAATAGAAGGGGAAGGGAGAACTCCACAACCAAGTCACCAGCAGCCAGTATCCTTTTATTCATTGCTGTAGTCTTTCTTCCAACACCCCAAACACAAGAGCACTCACAGTGACCAGTTCCTTCCACATAACACTCTTCCAACACGGGAAAGTGTGTACAGAACCTGGAGTCAATAGGGACAGTAATCTAGATCAAGTTATTTCTAACAGTGATGGGAATTAAAGGGATTTTCCCCAGCCACAGAAGGAGCAGCATGGCCGACAGGCACTGCAGCAGGAGAGAAACAACCCTGTGGGACAGGGACCTTCTAGGGCAAAGGAGCCAAAGAGAAACCAACCATGGTGCTGCACTTTGCATTCTTACTGCCCTCACAGCAGTGCTGCAGCTGGATGTTACAGGGCAGGAGAGCCTGTTTCCAGCCCATTCATCCCCCTCCTAGGTGTATCCCCATCTTCTGTCAGCCAGGATCAATGTTTGCAAACATTAAAAATGGCTTCTTTATAAAAATATACAAAAAATTGAGGTGGGGAGATAGGTGTGTCTTGAGATAATCATTGAGCATAAAGAAGAATAAAAGCCCAGAGTATTTGAAAGACTTCTAGCAGGTGCTTTACAGTTTAAAGCAGATAATGAGAATTGCATTCTAGTTGGATGGCTTTAAAGCAAAAAATGTCACTGAAAAAGAACTGATAAATCTAATTAAATTTTTTCATAGCTCTTCCTACTTTTGTCTGAAGTGAAATGACCAGCACTGCTCCTCTCCACCCACATTTCTAGAGAAAAGGGGCATATTTCCCCACTTCAAATTTAGATATTACAGCAGGAACTCAATCAGCATCATGAGGATGGATAGAGAGAACATGTCTGGGAGGAGAGACTCAAGACTTCCCTCAGTTACTCAGGTTCCAGTCCCTCAGTGCTCAGTGATCCTTTTCTGAGACAGCATTTCAGTCTCCAGTGTGCTAACTGTATAAGTTAGTAAGTCACCCTTATTTTGCAGACCATTAAGTTTTGAACTTCAATGCTACACAAAGCCATATCTCCAGTTTTACTTGCTCCAGGTCTGCAGGCTGGCTTTGCAGAAGTTTGCTGAAGCAAACATTGATTAATGAGCCAAGGCAGTAGTCAATGAAAGCAACAAATGGGTGGGCTCAGGAGGACTGGCTCTTGAGAACCAATTTCTGTGTGGACATGCCATCTGGGCTGGCAGCACGCAGGGCAGCTCACTACCTGCTGCCACTGCTGGCACTGCACCAAGAAGAATCAGAGCATCTGTCAGTCCCCAGCATCTGAAACAGAAAACTGCAGAGCAGAGGGCTTCAAAACAAGCCTTGAACATTAAAACTCTCTGGCAAATCCCTAGAAGAAAAAAAGCTAGAGATAGTGTAGAAATATCTGTATTAAAAATAAAATATTTTTTTATTTTTAATAAAATATATTTTATTTTATTAAAATATAAATATAAATAAAAAATTAAAAATAAAAAACAATAAAATAAAATAAAATAAAATAACAATCAGGGTTCCATATGCAAAAGAAAGTTTGATATATATGGCCCTTTCTCTGTTCCTCTTTGACTGCAGATGCAACTCTTTTCTCAAAATTTATTTTGATTACCTTAATTGACATCAAAATCATATGTTTTCTCTGCGAATATCTTAAAGTAATACTTCAGATTTTCAGCTACAGGCTTCACTTTTCTCTCCCATTTCCCCCAGTTCATTTTAATAAGGTCAAGATTCTTTCCAAAGAGGTGCTGAATCAGTTAGGAAAAATTAAAGTGGGCAAGCCATATCTCACTTAACTGCATATCATTGGCCTTGAAGGACTTCTCTGTTGAAAAACAGCATTTCTCTAGCATTGCTGGTTATTTAACCAAAATGCAGGGAGGAATATCACTATTCTGCCTCCTTTTTCCTGCTGAAAGGAACACAGTCTAGATAAGAGCTACTGCCAGGAGTTGACACCATCCGTCTTAAAAGGGAAAAATTGATTTTGCAATCTCACAGTGAATCATACAGAAGCAGCAAGTTAACCAGATCTACCTTGTGGTCTTGTGCCCAGTAGAAATCATTATTGCTTTCAGTGTATAGGTTTTTATGGAATGGGAAGTGAAATATCAGGAATCAGTGTCAAAAATTAAGATTTTAGTGCTTAATTACCATAATCTTCATTTCAGAAAAGATATTTTGACCTTCGCTTGAAGACAGCTGTATTGCAAAAAGGCAGACAATTCAGAACTCTGTGAATAAATTAGAAAATAAATTAACCAAATTACCATGTTTACTCTTCTTTCTCCCATGCTTCATCGCTTAGGCATTACTTTCTAAAATATCAGACTTAACTTTATATATAAATATAAACTTTAACTAAAATTGACTGGGCATTGCAAGCTGTGCCTACATCTGAGATAAATGAACTAAGTGTTATGAGGGGTCTTTTTGCAGGTCCTGCATGAGACTTTCTCAGGCCCTAATCCAAATTATTGGATCCTTCTAAATGATTAGAAAATATTCTGTAAGCTACAATAGGCCTTTGACTGGGTTATCAATGAAGAAGAATGGCTGTGTATTTTATTTAAAGAGTCAATCAGTCTGCAATATTTGCTTCAGAGAATGAATCACAGAAAACACAGCTTTCAGCTGAGGTGTTTATGTCTGTATGATGCACCAGCAGGCTTGATCATAGTGGAACTTTAGAGAGACATTTGCATAGAGCAGTTGAAGTTGTCTAATTACAGATTTTTCTAGGAGCATCTTTTGTTCCCAGTGGGGCCTGGCCTATTTTCAGAGTAGTCTGGCTGGAAAGAAAGGATTAGTTTACCTGTCTCCATTACTGAAAGCTAACATGACTGAAGGCAGTGCCCCTTTGTACTTGCCAGGAAAATTCTCTCCTATTAGACACTAAGCTCAGCTTAATGCTTTAATTTTTGGGCATCTAGAATGTGTTTGATTGAAGTTCAGCAATAAGAAGTGATGCCCCTGATGGAAGTTTGTGTGCTCACTGAAATTTAGAAAAAATTTGAAAACTTCTTTATTTTCAAGCAAGAAAACTTACAAGTTTTATCTGGGTAGATTCTGCCATTCCATGTCTTCACAAATAAAGACATCATAGGGTGAAGACACCATGGTGATGGAACTGTCTTTCTTGTACACAAACTGTTGACTAACTTACAAGCCACTAATTTTGCTGAGACTACTATCACTAGTCAGGAGTCCACAAGGGAAGTTCCTGAGAAGAGAGCTGAGTGTGAAGTCAGGTGGCTGAACTCTGAGTTGTATGTGGAAGACATGAGATGTCCTGAGATAGAATTCAAAATGTTCATAAACACAAGATGGGTTTAGCAGATGGAATGGCAGACCAAGAGATGCATACAAGTCAAATTTCATCAAATGCTGAGTGCCTGCTGTAAAAGGGCCCTACTCCCATCAAAATATTGGCCTTACTCTGGCAAGCCTAGGAAACTGTTTTGTGAAGAGGTAGAAGTGAGATCTTCCTGCTTGGTTTGCTTTTGTACCTATTTTCTACCCATTTTACTGTTGCTGCTGGAGTTTTGGAAACAAATTCTAAACCTATAGTAAACTCCAGTAATTACCAATCTGAGGACAGAGATTTTACAGATGACTAAAACCAATCTTCTTGAGATCTTATAACCAGCTGTCCTAAGTGAGTCCCTTTGAGCTCTCCTGGACCACAGGCTGCACCAGCACCTCCCTTGGCTGGGACACCTCTTGGAGCTCACAAACCCTTCAGCTGGCAATATTTGAAAGACCATTGCTGATGACAAGATTTAGGCTGATACCCCACAGGACATTCCTCAGGGTGCAAGCCATGCCTGATGAGAAACACAAAGGGATTTGATGTATTTCACCAAACTCTAGGTGAGTTTATGATAGGTACTTTTGTGCACAAATAAATATATTTATATATTTATTTAATATATAAATTAAATATATACATCTATACATCTCCAACTCTTGCACCCTTATCTTTATATATCAGTATCCTTTGCACTCTTACCCTTTCCCATCCCGACCTCAATGTAAATAATCACAAATTTATTCCAATCTGATTTTCCTATCCATGCTTCATCAATGTAGAGTAACAGAGTGAACCTTGTCATCAAGGTCTGTTGAGGTTGTACTTTCATAAATTCCTATTAAAACCTATTTTTTTGTCAATCACCTTGATGGTGATCCTTCAAGTGGCCAAAACCACTCATTTGTAACGCAGGTCAAAATAACTTTTTTAAGTCAGTAAAATTTATGTCCACTGTTGCCACTGTGAAATAGAATAGAATTAGTTAAATCACTGAAAACTTGATTATGATAAGTTAGCAATCTACTAACTCTCATGACTCTCATCCAAAACCTTGTAGAATGGTTTGATGGTGAAAAGACATGTAAATCCTAGCATTGTCAAGGATTGCACAACCATGATAACAAACCTGTAAGCACCAATAGGTATTAGGAAAAAAAAAAAAAAGGAACAGAAAATTGCATTCATGATAATGAAATCAGAAAGCTGCGAGTCCACTACAATGTTTCAATCAGTCTGCAAAACAATATAGCATTAAAAATCTGTATGTTATTTCTGACCCACTGAATGAAAGCTGATATCTGCCTAATTATTAAATTGACAGACATGTTTTCATGAACAGCAGCATACTTTTATGAAAGGCCCCTAGCTGATGTGCAAAAACTAGTAATACCCCATTTTGTAGCCAGAAGTTGTTTAGTTTAGGTAAGAAAGGAAATTCCCTATGTATTGGCTTTTAAAATTGCTCTGAGGAGACACAGGAACATCCATCTCTTCTTGACAAGTGATAGTATAGAGAAAAATTATCACTAAGCACATTTTGATTGCCACAGAAGTCAGAAAACACTCTCTGGTAGATTTGATAGAGAACCAAATCCTAAAAGGGAGATTTCATGTGAAAATTCTCTATCCCCAGCAAGACTCTGTACCAAGAAAATCAGCAGTTGTAATGTCCCAAGAAGTTATTTTCAGATCATATGGAGTACTAAGTGATCTCAGAGATAGCCAGGAACAACATATGCACTGATTTAATATGAAATATTTTAATTGTTCTGAGAAAAGGAGTAGGATGCCGATGTCACAGGTTTATTAAATATAGCCTTTACATTGAACAGGAGTACATTCATGCTTAGATAAAGTAAGAGCTGTGTGGCAGATTACCAAATTGGGAAAAGCAGTGGGGCTCATATCTCCCTCTGCATTGCAACGTCCTGTGCATTCACACCCAGCTCTCCCTGTAGCCAGCACCTCCTCCAACATTCATTAGGTCTTGCAACGTGTTCGTCATTTGTCTGCTCACTTAGTCAGTCCCAGCAGGGGAAATATTTGCAGTAGGGTGTCTTCTGTAATAACCCAGCTAGTATTTAGAGCCTGCAGACCACTTTTTCCCTCTGCTGCAGAAGTTCAGTTGTGCGTGGGTGGAATTCATCTTATCCAAATATAGTCCACAGAAAGAAATAAGCACTGCTGGGCAAGATTTTTCTGCTCTATTTTAGGCACTGACCTCAGGATGAGATTTCTGTCACCAAGCACCTATTTCTCTTCTCTGACAGTACAGTGAGCCTGTGATGACTCACTCAGATGTAGGAGTCTACAGCTGGTCTGGTGAATGCTGCCTGGAGTCCCTTGAAGGTAAGGGCAAGACCTTGGACTGGAGGTAAACTCTTACAAAAAGCAAATGTAAAAATCAGATGTGAGTAGCCAGCCAGACTTCTGAGGAGATAAACTACATCAGGACTGAGGCATGAACTTAACTGGTGCTGGTGGATTTTAAAACAGGCCTGGTACAAATGCTCTGGGATTCAGAAATACCTGAGCTTGTGCCTGCTACATTTAACCTCATTCAGGTGTGCTTTTGTCTGAGTTATGGTTACACATTGCTAAGTTGAAAGGTTGATGTTTCAGTGATTAACAAGGACTTGCTTAAATTTGATAGCTGTTAATAGAGACAAAATTCATTAATTTTAAAAGCAATAGCTATTCCTAAATAACAGCTTGTGTAGATGAGAGATAGATGGAAGAGATGTCCAACATCATTGAACATCAGCAGCACAGGAGGTGGACACTTTACCTGAAATTTATCTGATTGAGATTTCTCCCACCATCTCACTTGTAATAACCTAAATCAATGTCTCTAAAAAACCCTTCTTCTAGATGTATGGTGGAAAACAAATAACTATACATTTTAGTTCATTTATCAAACTATTATATTAAAATACATTAATGCACTTATTCCAATATAATTATTTGGGTTCAGGTTTAGGTGGGTTTTTTGTTGTTGTTGTTGGGTTTTTTTGGGGTTTTTTGTTTTTTGTTTGTTTGTTTGTTGGGTTTTTTGGTTGTTGGTTTTTGTTTTTTTTTTGGGGGGGGGGCTGTGTTTCTGTTTGTTTTTGTTTTGTAATTAAAAAATCTTCTAACTTCCATTCTATAAAATGACAAAAATGTCTGTCTTTCATGATTGTCAATTTTTCCAAAATGTTTTTATGTAGAATGTGGCATTCTCAGCACTCATCAAGGATGTCACCAGTGCCAGCAACCAGAGCTGACTGAAGACAGGCCATTCAAATGAGAAGTTTCTGACACAGGTAAATAAAAAGTACCACAGCAATCCAACAACAGATTAGAAACTCCAGAAGACTGTTGGCTAGGAAAAGGCTTTAGAATTTATATCCAAGTCCAAACAATAATGAAAAGCCTAGTATTCCTGAGAAGAAAAAAAATTCTTGAGCTGTCCATTCTTTCAGAATAAGGGTGAGGGGTGAGTGTATACCTTGAATGGTAACATACACAATCTACATTACATCTACATGGAATAAAAAAAAAAAAAATCATACAAAATAAAATAATTTTACACAAATTCAGAATCATATTCTATCATTAAAATCTCACTTCATGTTTTCACTCAATGAAAACACGTAAGAGTTTCTTTAGAAGAAAGTTGAAAATCTTTGTGCAGATACTGTGTACCTTTGCCTTATTCCAAAGCAAAAAACTCTTATGTTTTGGAAAGCAGAAGCTGCAATCACAGAGCTAGATTCCTCTTCCTTCAAAACTTCACTGCCCTCTCTATGAAACGTGAGGCGTGGCACAGCATAAGGCAGAAAGCTGAAGTCTGAAATCAAACACTGTAAAGTGTTAAAAGTTAAATTGAATAGTCGGTTGAATAGCTTAAAAGTTTGCATCATTGTACACTCACACATGAGCACCAACTGATGTTCCAGTACTATTAGACAAAAAAGCTGATCTATTTCTTTTTATTTTGGTCACATCACTTTCTTCTCCAACTGTACAACATGAGCAGCACTCTAAAATCAGCGAGCATTGCACTTCCTTTGCAGCAGAAGAACTTGGCCTCGTTTTTAAAGAGCTTTCTAAGGGTTTCTTCAACTGCAGATATTGGCCCACTTTCCTCATAGTCAAAATATCTGACAGAGCCAATATTTTTTTTGCCATAGCCACAATACAGTTTGTAAGATATTTTTGCAAAGATTCAACTTTATTTCCTGAATTATAGATTTGATGGGAGCTTGGCACTTTGACTTAGTTCCTGAAGCCTTACGATTGTTACAGCTATTTATTCCTAACTGGACCATAGTCTCACAAATTTTGGGGATAACCAACAATCAATTGATATGATTTGCAGAGTTTTGAATAAAGCATTGGACTCATTTGCATGCACAGCTGCGTTGAGTGCTCATTGCACAAGCATGAGCACAACAGTGCATGCAGGTATGTTCACCCAGCTATGGGTGTCTGCAACTGAGGTTTCTTCAACACTAATGAATATTGAGTTTTAATGATTTAAGGCTTGTTTCATGCTACTTTGTTTAATGTTGTTATTAACATTAAAAATTGGAGTAGATGAAAGCTTGTAGTAAAAAAATTGTCTCTTTTGATTACTGGGAAGCAGTGAGTGAGTAGGGGAAAAAACAGCCACGCAGTATGGAACAAATACATGAAGCTTTTACTTGTTTAAATCTATGCACAGATTTGTGCATTTATTTCACAAGCAAAGTGTCATCACTTTAAAGCCACCCACTCACTCTCCTGTCTCTGTGTGTGTTTTCCAAAATGAAGTGTTCCCTGTTGGTCTTTGACATACATGACCATTTGATAATGGCATTTTCTGTGAATTTCCTTCCCTTTATTCCATGTTTTACTGGCAGTTATAATGTTCATGTTTGCATTCTGCTTAAGAAAAAAAAAATGAAAAAGAAGATATGAAAGAGAAGAAGGGATAAGAGAAAATGATAAAGGAAGAAAAAAGAAGGAAAAATAAGAAAGAGTAGGAGAAAAAAAGTATTTTCAATGAAGAATTATTAATATTTGAATGTAAGTGCATTTTCATCTCTTACAAGAAAAAAAAATTCTATACATGACTTGTATAGAATAGCACTCCAAGGATAGCACTCTAAGGCATGGAGTTGAATATTGATGTCACAATATTTTCCCTTAGAAAATTGAATTGAATGAATTCAGCACAATGCAATACTGCAACATTCACTTTTAGTCATCTTTCATATTTTTGCTTAGCTGAAAAGAGAAAATTATTCTGTGGAGCTGAATCCAAATACAAGACAAATGTATTTATTGCACTTGCTTTATAGATGTACAGGTAAATTACTTTGAATGCCCATGTAACAGAAAGAGATTTGTTTAAATGGAAAAGCTTTTGTGTTTATTCTGTGAGACATGAAAATGTATCACTGAACACATGATTATGCTGAAGTAAGAGGTATTTGAAGCACACAAACATGCCACATCTCCTGAACGGGCAGGGCTCTTTGATGCATTTGCAAACACTCAATATTTCAGAGGTGTGCCAAGTCCTAATTCATGTTCTTTTTTAATAATACTGCCCAAGAAGCAGCACTTTTAAAGAAGCTTTTAGCCACAACTGAAGCCTCATTGACAAAAAGCAGAAAGCAGCTCTGTGTTTTCATCAAGAGCTATTTTGAAAGTCCCCAGCTTTCATAAACTGGAATATCTGTAATCATGATCTGACCCCAGTGACTCCATGAGCTCACAGTGGGCAGCAGAGCAGAGCAGGGAACTCAGCCCTGCTCTCAGCCATCTACAGCTTCAGCAGCCACAACCCTGTCAGCAAAGACTCACACCAGGGAAACTGCCTTGTAGAGAAATAGTATTATTTAGTCCAGTGCAGTGCAATTCTAACACAGCTCTATTGTTTTCAGGACTCAAAATCCTCTCTTTGCATGCTAGTTTACTTTAAACTCACTTGCATATCACAGTGATTAGTCTAGACACATTCTCTGGGTTTTAGAAGCCACAACCAAGAAAATATCAACATTTGCACAAGCACTTAGACACATAAATGCACTTTAAAATCCAGCTCTGAGACTTTTGCCAGAGGCTTATGCCAGCTGGTTCAGTTCCTTACCAGCAAAAGTGTTAACTCACTCCTCTGGGTGTTTGTATCAACTGCCTACAGGTCAGAGTGTGCCATTCCCAGGAGACACCCAGAGCAGTGCAGATTGTGTGCCAGCCTCCCTTCCCAAGCAGAAATCAATGCCTGTGATAATATGTCCCATTAATAAAGATAATGCCCAGAGACTTCATTCAAAATCAAATCATTAGAAATTATATTGATTTCTTTCTGAAAGAGAATAAACCTGAGAAGGAGCTTGCAAACCCTACACTGTAACACTCTTTTCTACCATATCTAAGAGGTTAATACAAATAAGATTTGCTATTATAGTGTCTGTGTCAGAAGGTGATAGACCTGGAGATAACCCTTTTCTGATGAAAGGGAGCTGTGGCCACAGAGCTGCTGCCACAGGGAGAAACAGGGGGGTTTTGTTTTTTAGTAATTCTGGGAAAATGATCTCCATGTTGTAGATTTAAACAGACTAAGAGTTAGCAGTGCAGCAAACCCAAATATAGAAAAATATTGAAAGCCATTTCTAGCTTTAAAGCTACCCCAGTAAAATATTACTTAAATTTTATGGTCAGACTTTTTTTGAGGCATGTTCTTGATACATTTTTGGGGACTGCATTGAGTAACAATCTAGAAAGGGAAAAATCAGCAAGAAGCAGTAAGGTTCCTAATGAAGTGCGTAAGGGAAGCAGCAGCTGCCTTTCCATTGAAGAGAATGTGAATTGTTCAATGATTTTTTCTTCAAGAAACAAACATGGAGTGAAATAGGAATGACCACTATTAAAAATAGTTTAGCTACACTTCTAAACACTTTTAATCTGTGAATGTCATGAAAAGATTATTTTGCTAGTTTAAGTTAGTCAGGAGGAAAGTGAGGAATGTGAGATAGTTAATGGATTATGTAGATGTGTAGTGGGTTAACCCTGGCTGGATTCCAGGCACACACCAAAGTCCCTCTATCCCTCCCCTCTGCAGCCCTATGAGGGAGAGAAAATAATAATGAAAGTTTCCTAGGTTGAGATAAGGACTGGCAGAGATCACTCACCAAATACCATCAATGCCAGAGCAGACTTGAATCAGTGATATTAATTGAATTCATTAGTAACAAGATCAGAGCACAATAACGAGAAAAAAAACCTCAAAAAAACTTTCCCTCAGCCCTCCCTCATTCCCAGCTCTTCCTCCTCCCCCCAGAAGTACCCAGAGACAGGGAATGAATGGGGTTATGGCCAGTTCATCACACATTGTTCCTGCTCTTGCTCAGGCAGAGGAGCTGTGGCCCTGCTCCACCCTGGGGTCCCTTCCATGGGAGAGAGTCCTCCATGAACATCTCCAGGGTGAGTCCATCACCCAGGCATCAGTCCTGCCCAGACTGCTCAAATGTGGCTCACTCTTCCCTCTTGGAGCTGGCAGCTGTTGGCTCTGCTGGTCGTGGGGAAGCTTCTGGCAGCTTCTCACAAAAGCCACCCCCTGTATCTCCCTTGATACCAAAACCTGGCCATAAAAACCCAAAACAAACTCAGAAGCTACTTGATTTCCTTCTTTGACAAATAAGCAGACAGAAATAAGGAAATATTCAATGAACACAGTCTTCAAATGATGAAAGGACCTAGTTCATCACTCTGTGAGACTGGAAAGCTACTGCACAGCTTTCTGGTATTCTGTCTTGTCTAGTCTTCCCTGTAATCAAGGGACTACAACTATTAATCTTAGTAATAAAAAGGAGAATGCTTAAGCTTAAATAAGATAGTAAAAAACCAAAAAACTAAAAACAAAAAACAAAAACCAACCAAAAAACCAGAAAATACTTAGGTAAGTTCAAGTTGTCCCCGTGAGCTGGGATTGCAATAGATGAACTCCAGATTTATTTGCTGCCTAAATTATACTGCATTTCTCTAAATAGCATTTCCTGGCTCAGACTGACCCAGTGGAACTCACTCTGACATGCATCAAGAACTGAGTGGTGCAATCTCAAGCAGTTCACAAGTATTGCTTTTGAGAATTATGGGGGACAGGTGAAAACAGAAACCTTGGAAAGAGGATGTTGCATATCCTTTTTTTTTTTTTTTTTTTAAAGTGGGTGGAGTGAGAAGGCAGAAATGCCAGAACATTAACCTTGTCAGGCTAGCTCTAACACTCAAAATACTGCAACAAAAAACTATTTTACAAGCCCCTAAAAAGCCAACAACAGCAGCATGAATATCTCAAGGCCAACTGATGTCAAACAATGCATTTTTTGCTAAAATAGATCCAAAGCACTTAAAAGACATAGATGTGGTATGCTGTATTTTTACCTTAAAGACCATGAAAACCTACAGATTTGACTTTTTGTTTGAATCAGCTTGAGGAATGTCCTGTAGATGAGGGGTCCCAGGCTCAGTTTCCTAAGCTTGTACTGCCATTAATAGCAAAAAAGTCCCTCCCTGCTCTCCTGAGCAGCGTGTGGGTAAATAGGGGGCATTTTGCTGTCTAACAGTAAGGATTTAAAAGTAGCTTGAATACTCTCCTAGAGGTTTTTTCCCTAAATGACTGCTCTAGCTGAAATTGTTAGAAGCTATATACAATTGCCTGAAAACCTGATGCCAAGAGCTATCAGTGTTCACTGTCAAACTAGAAGGATGTCCTGTGGCTTCCTGCAGAAATCTGTCCTGTTTCTGGCACGTCTCAGTATTTCCATTTATGACTCATACAAGAGCTGGGAGTGCTCCTTATGAAATTTGTATACAATCTGAAGTTTAATGTGAGTTTCAAGCTCAACAGGTGTAGAATTAAAATTCATCAGATGGAGTCTGAAATAAATAGGATGCACTTCGGCAAGGACAGATGAAAAGGTAGGAATAGTCAGCTGCACAAATAGAAGATGGAATACCACTGGATGAAATTAAGTTTTGGAGAAAAGGTTCAGATCTGCAAATTGAAGGGTTTGCAGTGTCACACACCTGCACTGTTTCTACCTACCTCCTTCTGACATTTAGAAGCAGGTGGGTTTTATGCAAGATATGAAGCAATCCTCACCTTCCCTCCAGCTTTGGCATGGTCTCAGCAGTAATCCTGCCTCTCATCCAGAAAATGATAATTAGAGAAAGATGGGAGCACTGGAATACAAATCAGAGAGTGTCAAGGATAATCAGAGCCCAAGGAAAAATGGCTTCTCAGGGGCAGTTGAAAGAAATGCAGTTGTTTAGGCTAGAGAACACTGAGAGAAAACAGCAATCGTGGGATGCATAAAAGGCTCTTGCAATTACTTTGAGAGCATTTCCCAGTGAGGGACACATCTTCCAGGACTCTCTAACACACTGTTTCTGGTAAGCAAAGCAAGTATTCACCTAATACAGGCCTAATTTTGGGTACTGAGTGGATCCATTCTCCTCATCCCAAATGCCTAAGCAGTGTTTCTCGTTATGGGTCACATTGAAAGGTGATGTACAATCAGTTACAAAATACAAGTGCATATGCTCAGTTACAGGCAAATAACCAAACAGGCTGGTGAAAACATGTTTTTCCAGTGGAATGCTGTGCATGGAAAACATCTTTGCCCCAAAACACAATTCACATATTGTAAGTAAAGAGGACACATAGTCTGCAAATTCTTGAAGGCTGGTGATGTAGCAGTGTAGTCAACTGATGGCAGAAGTTGCCTTTGTAGGCCACCAATCCATTCCAGCTATGTACTCATTAAACCATATCAAATGAAAACTGAGAAGGGGAAGACAAGGAGAATGAAACACATGGCAAGAATTCAACTACCAGGTGAAGTGGCTTAGACTGTGACCCACCACCTTTTTCATGGCTCAGAAGCTCCAGGGCAAATGTTTTCCCTCAACACCTCTGTCTGTCCAGCTGCACAGCCCTCTCACCTCCATTAACTTTAGCAGGCTTTTAAACACTTCATTCAGACAGAGACACCAACTTGCCAGTGATTTATTTAGCTGGGGTTCTGAAACCTACCCCAAGTGCTTGCAGTCATTTTTGTGGTCCACCCACACCTGTTCTTGACATTTTCTTGATCTTACCTTCTCAGTATTTTCTCTTGATCCATTTGCTTCTCTGCCCCTTTCATGGGTACAAGCTTTCATATGAACAGCCAAAAAACACCACCCAGGTACTCCTTGCTGGTGCTTTGTGAGATGCTGGAGAAGGGACCCTTAATGTCCTCCAGAAAGGAGCTGAGTTACTTAAAAGAGATGCTAGATAAATGAACACAGACATCCTTTTCTGAAGAACTGGTGAATGTGTATATTTTAAGAGCATGTTTTCTGTTGCTGGGGATGAAGGTGGTGAGGATGGAGGTGAGCCTGCCTGGCAGCTGCCTCTCTGTCTCTCCATGTCTGTGGAGAGGGAACATCTTGCGGCAATTGCACGGTAAAGAGCATCGTGTCTCCATCCTGAGCTGTCTGCACTCTGCTAAGATGTCTCCTGCCTTCACATTCAATTCATTTTTTGTAATTGAGCAGCATTTGTTTGTGCTTCCTCTTGCCCAGGCAGCAGACAGAATAGCTTTGCCTTCCATCTTTTGTAGAGAAAGCACTTGTGGTTTTGTAGATGATGTAGGCTTCTGGGGGGAAGATTAAAATTTTCCAGCAAAACAAAGAAGAACCTCTGACTGAAGCATTTAAATTCCAAGTGTTGAGAGAGGGAACAAAGTGCAAGCAGAAAAGAAAATGCTTTTGCATTCTGGGTGCATTTTTCTGCAAACACTCCTCATAACCCTGGGCTTGAATGGCAGCTGAGTAGCAGTGCTGCTTGCAGCAGTGTTTATTACCAGAGGCAAAAGCTTTTGCTATAGCTCTCATTTTAACTTTTGCAAAATACATTGTCAGTCACTGTGAAGACATCGACAGAAGCATCAGAGAATGTGTAGAATGTAAATATTTGTGTTGTGGCTGTAAAACAGACAAACTAAAAAGGCTTGACTTCTCTGAAGTTCTTGGGGAGTGAACCTGAGAGCTGTAAACCACTGGATGAGTTGCTCCCCCAAATGTCTGTGTGTAGACAGCTTCTTTCTTCAGCAGAACAGTATTAATCATAATGAAAGCTGATTATATTGCAGGAAATAAGGGGTGTACTATCACAAAACTGTACATTCATACAAAGATCAGTACTTTCCCCCATTTCTTACGTCACTTCCTAAAAAATCCACCTGCAGAAAGGCTCTTTTTGGGGAGTCTGTCCACACAGAAGCCCTCTACAAGAAAACACAAACAGAAATGTTCTTGATAAATAACTTAAAAGAATCTGCAACTATACTGTGACCCAGCAAATCCAAGCAAAAGCACCTGTCAGATTATTTGAGGGGAAAGGACTAGCACATCTGATAAACACATGGTAGGAGGGCAGTTTCCTCAAAGGCTGGTTAGCAATTTTTAATAGGACCTATTGCCCTCTACATGAAGGCTGTGCTTGATGATCTTGGAAGACTTTTTGGACCTTAATGAGTCTATGATTCTATGAATATGCATTAATTAATTTGCATTTTTAGCAGGAACACACTGGTTTGATTCAGCCTTGCAAGGTAAATGCCCCTGCCCTTCCACCACTGTGGCTTCACTACCTGTGGCCAGAACAGCTGGATGCACTTCACAGGACTGACAGGCTCCCCACCAGGCAGCCAGATGTCTAGCAATCCTGGAAGTCTGACCTTGACTGGTATTTGCAGAAATTCACCTTCCATAAGTTTGCCTTGCAAGTATTTTGGGCTCAGAATCACTGGGGCACCCTCTTCATATTGCAGTCAAGCTCAGGGGTTATACTTGGGTCTGGATATTTGAATCCAGACCCATATAACTTCCAAAAAGAATTTTCCAGTGCAGACAAAAACTGTCTTCATGGCAAGAGGAGTCACATTGTGGATCCTGTGGGTTCAGACCTGTCCAACTTCTCAGGGCTGTCACCCATCAATGGGCAGCTGAGAACAACAAGTGCATACAAGAGCTGTTTGCTTCGGGAGGTAACAGAATCTCCCCCACAGAAGATGTCTTAAGGATGAGGTAGATTTGTCAGAAACGTTATAGGAAGAGCTGAGCTTGCTGTAAGGCAGGGCAGAGACTACCTGACCTCTGCAAGCTCCCCTGAGCCATGCTGATTCTTTTCCAGGTCACTGGACAGAGCACTGTCTAGCACCATTTCAGATTTCTGGATGCTGGTTACATCCTCTGCATTTGAAGCTCTGAGATCCAGGCAGATTTTAAGCCCGTTTTTTCCAAAGCAAACTTGCAGAAAAGGGTGGACAGATTAAATGAGCAGTTTGCAGAGGAAAAGCTTTGTGCAACTCTTCAGGAAATCCATGCATTAGCAGTGGAATAAACCTATTCTGCTTGCTAGGTACTGACAAATGGGAAAAGTGCAAACAATTTGCATAGAAAGGTAGAGATGAGAAGGGAGAGAGGCCACAGGGTCACCTGCCTCAAAAATACATTAAAATGTGTCCTGCCACTTAGAGCAGGTCTGAAGAGGCTGAAGTACTCAGGTCTTTCACCCCAAATATTTGTGTCTGAGAAACAGCTCAGTGTAAGAGATCTCATTTAAATGATGCAAAACTGAAAAATGTATGCCTCCTGAAGATGCAGCCTGCAGTGTACTCACAGAGCTGACAAATGAGGAAAATGCCAAAGATGCTGCCTACCAGGCCAATATGCCCCCCCCCAGAACAGCTCCCCAGCTTCAGTCCTTCCTGGGGTCCCTCAGAAGCCAGTTGAGAGTAAGACATTTGCTGGATAAAGCAATTTAACCACCCACTGTCTGCCACCTTTCCTATCTGCCACCTCTTCCTCGTACTAACAAGAAGTGGGCAGAAGTTAGAGACCTCATCCCAGGCCAGGTAGGCATGGATTTATGTGATGGGAGGATGCACATGCTCACATCTGCCAGTGAAATGCTTGCAGTTTGTTCAGACAAGAGGCCCAGTGAACTCAGTAGAGAAGCAGGAACCTCTCTAGTAAAGGACTTAAGTATTTAGTGGAAATTGGACCATTCACTTTATTGTAACAAACTTCCTCATTTGGTAGTAGAAGTAGTTGTTTCTTTACTGTTATATATAGAAAGCCATACTTCCTCCCTCAGCTAATTTTTGTTAGCATACCAATTTTTCACCCTTAGGGCCCAGTTCTGATTACCTGCACACTGATGGTACACATTTGTGTAACAACACTGGCTCTAGCAGCATCAGCTCTCTATTCATGGTGGTATAAGCAAGATAGGAATCTGGCTCTCAAAGCTCTATTTAAACTTGACCTGGATGATTCATGCCTTTGAGATCTCAAAATGAGATTACTGCAAAGTGCTTTATAGTGGGCTGCCAAAAGGGCTAATCCATTCCCTGAAGCTAATGCACAGTACAGCACCTTGATTGTTATCAGAGGTGGGCAGAGAGGGATCTGCCTACTCACTACTTGTCTGTCAGCATTTTCTGCTTTTTAGTGCCTAGAAAAGGTCTACAGTTTTGCTTTTAGCTTTTAAAGCTATTAACAGGCTGGAAATTGATGTTGCCAAGGACATCTGTAAATGTGCCTTGGGGATGTATAAATACTTTATAGTATTGAATTGTTCCCCTTTTTGTTAGCCACAGGAATCCTATCACACTGACGAGGGTAATTTCCAGTGATGCCTCTGAAACCAAACATGAAAACAAGATGGTGACTCTGCCATGCCTTTTCCCTGGACCCCTCCTGTGAGATCAGATGCCCTCCGTGAGCCTTTCATGATCAGATTTAATTTAATTTGAATTTGGAGGTTCCCTTGTGAACTTTCTTCTTTTACTACAAAAATTAAAACCATTTCTGTCATAGCAAAGTTCTCCTCACATGTAATTTTTTTTTCTGATACATGAGGATCAAAACAGAAGCTCACAAACTTTGCATTGTGTCTACAGGCTTTGCAGTGTGCTCCACAGAAGCAGCAAGTGCAGCAGAGATGTGTTTCTGTCTGACATACAATTTGCTCAGAAATTCTTTCCTGTGAGTCCTGATGTGCAGCATTCAGCCTTTGCATGCCTGTGAGATGGCATAAGGCTTGATGTAGCTGTTAAAGCACATGCAGGAAGAAAACACAGGTATGTGCTGCAATACAGAAGACCAGAAAACAGTGCTGAAGGTGGGTAGAGATTTGCAGGCTATTGTAGTGCACTGAATTTCCCTACCCCACCCCCTGCACACATGATGACTCTCTGGGAAGCTCAAATTAGTATGCATTTTATCAGCCCATATTCTTTAATAATGTCTCCTTCAATAGGGACAGCTGGATCCAAGGCAATGCCATCCATTGACACTGACAGCTGTGGCCATGATGTTTACTCCTCTGGCTCTTTCCTGCACTTGCAGACCTCATGCCTGCTTCCAAACTTGAAATGTTTCACAGCAGGAGATTAGTGAGATTTGCTATCATTAGAAGGATCTAGGAATGGTTACAGGTGACAACCCTTGGACATGTCATCACTTCTACCTCACTGGAGGGAGGCAATAAACTGGCACCCCTTAAACAGTGGCTCTGATCCTTACACAGGCTGGCAGTTTGCTCACAAAGGCTGATAATTTCAAGAGTTAATGGTTACATTAGCCCTTAGTGGAAAACATTGGCAGTGACTGTAATATTCCCATGATCAAGTCAGAAAAGAGCCCACCTACTTTTATCTCCATTTCATCAATGCCTGAATTTAGAGACCATGCTGTCATATCAGTGTCAAGCATGCAAACTTACCTTTCTTCCACATCCATTGCTTTGCTTCCTACTTCAGTGTTCAATCTGTTGCATTTTGTTGGCAAAGTGCAAATCCTAAATTATTTTGATCATAATCTCCACTTCTAACTAGTTTTTCAATCACAGAATACCTTGCTTCTGTTATGAAAGAAGGATATTATAGCACAAACTTTGGAAGCCAGTAAATAAAGCTGCACAATTTTCTTGTTTAGAAACCTTCCATGTGTATGTTTTGTTCAAAAAGTAATTAAAAGGATTCTATTTGTTTATTTGTTTATGGAATCATGTTTTGGATCATGCAACAATCTTAAAATAAATAATTTGTTACTGCTGCCTGTTTGGCTTTGATCAGGCCACATCTGGCATTTCGTGTCCAGCTCTGGGCTCCCAGTGCAGGAGGAAGCTGCACAAACCTGAGCAGGCTCCACTGCAGGCAGCCTGGGGCTGGAGTACAGGGTGTGAGACAAGGCTGAGGCAGCTCCCCTCCTCACTGCCAGGAGCAGCCCTGGCTGCTGGGCTCAGCCACCAAAAGAGGAGCTAAGGAGAAGACAGAGCCAAGCCCTTCCCAAGGTGTGTAACAGCAGCACATGAGGAAACTGTGACAAGGTGCAAAGAAACCCAGGGAAACTCCAGCTAGATGCTTGGAGAGAAAACTTACAAGAAGGAGATAGAGTGTGAAAACAAGCACTGAGGCTGTGGAATATCCAGCCTTGGAAATGCTCCAAACTCAGCTTGATGGAACCATTAGCTCACTGGTCTCTGAAGCAAGCCTTCTGCTCTGAGCAGGGTGTTGGAGTAGACAACTACACAGGGCCCTTCTGACCTGAATTATTGTGTGATTTGTGTGATTCTGTGTATCTGACCTATTTGCTTTAAGTGATCTTTGAGATCACTATTTGGGAAAAAAGCAAGTAGAAGCATAGGTCTTCCTATGAAACCACACCAGAAGGCAATCACTGTTAATGAAGCCAACACCCTTCATGTAAGGAGCATGAAGGAGAACCCAAAGGTACATTCATCTGCTTGTATCCACCAAACCTTACTGAAAGAGGAAACAGAAAAAAAACCAGCAGATTTTTAAAAGCAAACCTAAAAGTCTGGTGATTCCATCAATTCCAAGCAAAAATGTAAAAGAATTTGATCATAATTTTGCTATCATAATTTTGCATTGTCAAATCATCAGATGAGCCTTAAGACTAAGGAGGAGTCATGTCTGAAAGTAAGGGCTGAGACAAAGAGCTGTCAACTCTGAATGTGTATAAGGGATTGCTGGAGGCCTGAGATTATTTCCAAAATGTTATTCCTAAGTGTTTCAAAACTTTTTGGCCATATTACTTTGTTAACTTGCTCTTCCCTTCCTCTCCCACCTCTAATTATGCATTTGTCTATGGAAGCTGTTCCACAAAGTTGTGCCAGTGCCAATGTCTGCAAAGTAGTGAATGCACAACTCCCTAGGGAATGAACCACCTGCAGTAAGCTTTGACTGGAATAGCAGTGAGTTCAGGAGTCCCAGAAATAGCCAAGGTCTTCCTAAGAAATGAGAGACAAAGGAAAATACAACCTAGGAAAAATATAGCCAAAATACAGGGTTATGAAAAGTTCCACAGCATCTTAGATTGATGTTTTTGTTTTCTACAGATGCTTCCTTTGACATTCCTCCAAAAGTTTTGAGCATTCACTACATAATAACTATTATTACATATTATTATTACTGAAGGCTTGGATGGCATTCAGAGGTATTAAAATAACCATCTCTTACACAATGGTTTGCAGTTTCTCTGTCTTCATGTTTTAAATTTTGTCCAATGGAGTCTCAAACTCTCACAGAACAGAATGACCTGAGAGACCCTTGCAAAAGCCCCTCACATGGATGGTTTTTAAACTGTTAACTTTGATATAAGTCACCATGAAAGGAGTAAAAAAATACCTGAATATACAACAAACCTTGGCCTGAAACAAAGACAGAACCAAACTTTAGCTAGGCTAATAGATACCACTTTGCAGTTTTTCCCTAAATTTTTCTATAAGGATTTTAAAAGCAAGTGACCATTCAAAGACAACTTCCACAATTTTTTCAAGGCCTCTATTGATGAAGAACACAGGATGGATGCCCTTCAACAGCAACACACAATACACAGGATTTTCAGAGAATGCCATGTGTTCCAGGTACTGAGAATACAGCACTACTGTAGTTTGTGATGACTCTAAACCACTTGGACTTTCTCCTGTTCTTTCCCAACAGCTCTTGAAAGGATTTCTCCAGGTTTCTAGATGTCTTTTTGCATCCCAGGCACACTTCTTACATGTCCTCCCACTCTGAAGCTATTTATTGTACCAGGCTCTATGTGTCTCTGCCTGAAATTCCTCCACTTTCTGAAGAGGGATTTTTATATTAAAAAGACTCTTTCATGCCAGGAAAAGGTTAAAGATTTACCATGCATCAGCTGGGCCGTGGTAACTTTATATGTGCATCTTTTTAACTTGTTTTAAACAGAGTAAAATCTCAACAGTGCTCATTGCCAGTTCATATAACCCTTCTCTAATCAAGGGTCAAGCACACGCATGTAATTACTGATAGCTCTTATTATTAATTACTGATAACTCAGATTATCATCTGCCAGTCCTCAGAGAAAACATTCTTACCTGCACATTGATTTATAAATTATGATTTGGACCAGGTTATGCAGTTGCCTGGCACTGGGGAGAAAGGCTGTACTCTGAAATCATTGCAGCTATTTAGGAGAGCACCTGCCTGCCAGCTTGAGCAAGGGGTTCCTCACAGAGACTCATAATCCATCATAATCCATCCTTCAATTTGGTAACAAACAGTGGTTTTGAAGATCTGACTTGTATTGAAATTCAGTGTGTTTCCATCTGCTAGCCAAATTTGTACAGTTATACAAACACACTTGGTATCTAAAGAGCATTCATTGCTTGCATGTCACTGTCCTTGCACTTTAATGTCCTAGAGATGACTTAGGAGCACCTGTCATTTTTCTTAAATTTAGGAAAGATTTAGAGATTTAGCAAAGACTTTAGTTTGTGGGCTTAAAATCCCTTACAAAACCCCAGGTTTTGTGTGCCTTGTATTTAGTCCAACATCCTTGCAGAGCAGATATTTACATCAATAGAGGTGAAGGTACCTTTTGTTTAATGACTACAGAAAGAGATTTAGGCTATATTTTTCTTTTATGGCCAGGAGACCATATCTTCAACATAGCTAGGAAGAGGTACCTGAAGCTGTGTTGAAATGTTTTAGAATTTTTCAACCTGCTGGTTCTCCACTCCCACATCTCCATCAACAAGAACTGGAGGAGTGTGAGATAAATGCAAACACAGAATGCAACTTCAGAGCCCAGATTTCCTTCTGCCTGTGGAGAAGCTACAATTATGCCTCTCTGATTAAAAGAAAGTCTGCAGCAGCCAGGCACTGATCAAGTTTGAACAGCCTAATGACTTTGCTAGCACATGGTGTTTGATAACAATCTCCAACAGACCACTGATGATACAGATCCCTCTTTTTGGAAGGGAGTGATAAACACCTCTGTTCCAGCTGATTAACTTGCACATACCAGGCCATGATCCAACTGTTTCTCAGCCACCTGTGCAAGTGAAATGAGGCTCTGCTCTTGCAGTAATTTAGCTCCTAATATTTTCAGGCTGATAAAAAACAGACCACCTCAACTAATGGCAATTTTTACATAATCCTTTTTATTCTCAAACAAGCCTGCCCACCTTATATTGCATATAAGCCATGGCTGTATTTACTACCACAATGAACAACTGCATCTCCTCCAGAGTTAAGATCTAATGTCACATAAGCAAAATCATGCCCTTATATTCCTACAGATGAAAATTAGATCTATATTTTAAGTAGGAAACAACTGTGTCTTCATCTAGAGAACAAGTAAGTTCTAATAAATCTTAAGTTCATGTAACCTCTGGGTAATTTAAATTGAGTTTGTTCTAGGATAAATGCTTACATTTATCATATGACAGAAGAGGTTGGGAGTCACACCTGCTCAAGTAGCTACCAACACACGGACAAGAGTTCTCACCTTTCCAAACAGCAGCAATTCCTTTTTACCTTTGCATGGTTGTCTGAGCAAAAAGCCATGAAAAAGTAATCCCACAGTGACTGTGAACTGACTCATTCAATCCCTGCATGGTTCAAACATACACAGAATATGTATACAGCAGTCCCCTTGCTGGTTTTGTTTCCTAAGCTTCCAGTTTATGTTCTGGAAATGTACTCACTTTCCATCATATGAAAAAATCTGGAAAAAATCAGAAGTAGGGAGTTGAAGTGCTAGTTTCATCTTTCATTTCCATATCCTTTAATACAGCAATAACAGGAAAGCAGTTCCATGCTGGTGACCCAAAGGCTATGGGGAACTAAAGCCAATTAAATGGTAATCAAACCTTCAAGTCACAAAGCAGATATGTCAAAGGCCTTGAGCTGCTTCTAAGTAGAAAACATTCAGTAGCCCTCTATTTATACAATTTGAATCATCATAAGCATTTTCTCTGAAGAATTTACACAAACAAAACCTTAGCAATCCACTAAATATTCAAACAAACAAGGCAATTTCAAAAATCAGACAAAACCTAAATATTTATTAATTACACTTTTGAAGCTCAAGGGCAGACAGCATATTTTACCTCCCTAAAGCAAATTCTGAAGTTAGCTAATCAATACTCCAGCAAACTACTAATTTGTTCCATAAATATGAATGCATTCGCATGCTTTGCAGTGTAAGGAAAAAGTGACATTCCCAGAAAATGACTAAGTTCAAATACTACATCTCCTGGCAAGAAAAAGTTTGAAATTCTGCCAGCTGTATGCAGAAGATAACCTAGCATGACTTTGATTTCTAGAGGTAGTAACAGACTGATTTCTTTCCCTGCAACAGATTTAGCCAAACACAGTTCTTATGCCAATTTTTGTACTGAAGTAACTGGGGGACAAAAAAAAGCCAAGAACAACAACAAAAAAAAAAAAAAAGCCAAAACCATACTCATTTGGGGGAAAAGAGAGGAAGTTTACAAGAAATATGATTAAAGAGAAAGTGAAAATTTTAGATACAGATAAAATTGTTACTGTATTACCTCAGGGTTTTTTGGGTTTTTTTTCAGTAAGAGATAAGCATTAAAAGTTTCATTCTGGACCTGAGTTTACTGACTAACAGCTTAAACATTTACATTTGGCCAAAATAAATGCAAAATTCCACCATTTAAATTTGATGTTATTTGAAAGCCTCACAGATGGAAGTAATTCTACAAAATATAAAGCAATTTGGAAACAAAAGCTGCTGGTTTACATCCCCAAGTGAGCATTCAAGTAGACTCACCCAAACAATGATGCTCAGTTTAAGCAAACTACCTGATGGGGAGAGATGCCCTTTCCACCTAAGAAAACCCACCTCCACAAAGCATTTTAATCAGTTTTTAAAAGAGCAAAAAACCACAAAACAGGACTTCCTCTGTCAGAAAGAATGCCCCTACTCTGGGAAGGTAACCCAGGAAGGAGGGCCAGAGGAAGGAATTCTCTTTTGGATCCTGCCACAAAGAGGAGAGCTTTGAAACACCTTCAGGTTTGGTCACCCACAGCAGAAGGAAAGCATTGTTTGCTGCCAATAGCTGAGTGTATGCACCAAGTGAAGCTTTTTGTGTCAGCTGGTGAATGCAGCACCTCCTGGGTGAGACCCTGCTAAGTTCTCTGCAAAGTAAATCACTGAGATTCTTGTCGGCACGTCTGCACTTTGTGCTTGCCTGGCAATTTTCCAGCTCACTTCCTACCCAGGCTGGAAATCTGCCCTGAGTGTAGGATGCTAGCAAGCATCATTTGGTCTGTACTGTCTGGCTTTGCTGTCGACAGTTGGGTTTAAACTCTGCTGTACATCTGGCACGGTTTTGCAGGCTTATGCTGTTACTCACATTTTCTCAGTATCCCCCATGTTAAAGGTGGGAAGGGAAAGAGATTCTCCTAGACTTTCCATGTTTGAGAATTTTTTGTTCTTCTCATAATGGACATCCTGTTTTTCTTTTTTCATTGTGGTATTTCCTCTCCTAGAGCACCAGAGCATCAGGAGGCAATAACCAACAGAAACCTCCCCAGACAGGATCCATCCTGTGGCCCTTTCATGGCTCCTCCTTTCCTTCACATGTACATTTTCCCCCTTTTCACATATCCCAAGCTTTTCTCATTCCTCAGTCATAAAGTGCACCTGGAGGAAAGGTACAGGAGAGCTGCCCACCATTACTTGCCACCTGCAGGCAACTTGCTGATCCCAGAACCAAGCTACAGTCTCCATCCAATCACTGCAGACACCTGCCAGGGGCAAGCAGGGCTTATCATGGTCTGGTATCAAGACATGTGGGCAAAAAAGGTAGAATGACCAACATAAATGCTAACTGAAAGCAGTAGCTGGTTTGGTTTGGTGTTTTTTCTCAGCAACTTCACAAGACCCATGTCTGCATTGACTGGATCTTCAAGGAAACATCATTTACCTATGACTTGGTACCTGAGAGAGGTAGAAAAGACATGAAGTGCCCACCAAACCCTCTTGCTGCCCTCCAAGCTGTCTCACTTCTAAGAGAGAAGGAGCTGATGATTCTCCTGGCAAGCTCAATCTTTTCATGCCTTGGGCATTTTGCCTCAGCCATGGTCAAAACTTTTCTGGCAGTGGCAGGAGTTTTGGGGAAGCTCCAATGAAATTGTTTTCACCACAGGACATCCAAACTATACCTCTGTTGCCCTCCTTCTGACCTCCTGAATCAAGGAGAGGTTGTTGTCCTCCTGGTCTAGTCTAACAGATACTCAAGGGCAACCAAATTCCGCATCCTGGCTGGATGTCCTTACACATCTCCTCATGGCTGCCTGAATTTCTGTTACAGAGAGTTTTCCTCCACTCCTTCTTTTTACTATTTTATCAACGATTTTCCCAGCCTTCAGTGGCTTATAACATCACTTCTGGAAAAAACAAAAATTGCTTTGTTCAACTGAAGCAATATTTCTGTAAACTATTTATAAATCTGTCTTTGAGTTTAAGTGGCTGTAAATAGCCAGTGCCACAAACACAGCTGTGCCACATCTCAGGCTGAAAACAAGGGCTTTTCTCTAACCAGGGACCTCCAGGCAATGCTTTCAGTTTTCTAAGTGCCTTTATTTATGGTAGACATAAAACCAACCCACAGCCTCCAAATAATTTTGCCTTGTTGGTATGCTAAACCATGCCCGATTTGCAGCACACCTCAAATTTCAGTGCAATATGGAAGGATGAGTCAGTAAAATTCATTAACACAAATAAATTAATTAGCCCAAGTAAATGTATTCTTTTCATTTGAATTAAAGTGGAGAACAAAGAGAAGTCTATCAAAAGTTCTTTAGGAAAGGCAAAGTGCATTCAATTAGTCTTTACAGAAATCTGGTGTAACACAAGTCACACAGCTTTGAAGATTCTTATTTTTTGTGAAAAATTAAAATTATCATGAGGAAACCACTGTGACTGCTCAGCAAAGCAGTAACTCACCTCTCCCATACCAACATTTGTTTTGGCTTTTACTGATGAAACAGACCAGCTTCAGCTCTGAGGTTTTTCACCAACACTGAACATAGTCCAGGCCAACATGATTTTAACTGTCACAGATCCAGATGGCAGAGGGGCATGAAACAAGTCCCAGGCAGCGAAAAGACACTTCCCAAACTGAAGGTGAGTCTCATAGTACAGCCATATGTCATGTAGCAAAAACACATGGAGCACACCCAGAGGGAATCAAGTAGAGCATGAAGATTTTTTTTTTTTTTACCCCACAAAAGGCACAAGGTGCCCCTGCCAGATGCCTTAGAGGGAAATCAACTGAGAGAAGGCATCCTGCCAGCAGCCTGAAGCACTATGGCTATCCCTGAGCTTCCCATGGCCAGCATGGTGATAGCTTCTCCTTTCCCACCACAGATGTACAGATTGCTTATTTATCCCTGCAGTGTTTATTGGGAGCTTCCCACCTTGCAGCTCACGTCTGTCTTCCAAATGCACATTACACTATGACCTCACAGCTGTGCTGAATTCTGTAATGCTGTTCTCTGTCAGCACAGGGATTTAACAGAAAATTTAATGTGGCTAAGCAGAGATATGCAATGTCTGGCAGATGAAAAAGGTGCTAAGAGCAGCAACACCTACATAGGGCTGGTGGTGCAGAAGAGCAGAAATTTGCTCTCCACAGAACATCCACAGGGACCATCAAGAAGAAGCCACCACATCTTGAGAATTACTGAACTCTACAGCAGGCCCACCCAAAAAGCAAGCCCTTCTCTTGATCCAACAATACTGGGGTTATTTTGTCAAGACAAGGTTAAATAGTTGGTAGCAGCAGATAAGGAGTGAGAAAGACTTACTGTGATATTCCACAGCCCTGCAGCAGGTTCTGCCCTCGTCTCCAGCATACCCTGAAAGTTTGGAGTAATTCCCCACATGGAGATAGCTGCCCCTTTTTCACAGACCCATATGAACAGTTTATTCTTTAATATTTTTGAAAATATCACAGCCTCCATTAGAAGTCTTGGTCAGGAAGCCTTGATTCAGATCTCCTTCTTCCTGCATTTGGTACCTGGGAGAGCCATTTTGAGACACAAGGAAAAGTACATTATTTATCTGAGAGAATACATGATGTGTTTATCTGAGAGAAAACTGATAGGCCAGATCTTTATTAATCAAAGTCAATGAAACTGCATGGCTAAGAATGTGATCCAGTGTTTACAAACATACATTTTGCAGCCAGACTGCTTTGGTGCAGCTTCTCCTCCAGAAAGGGTATTGCCATACATCTTCATTTATTCTCCTAACGAACTTAACGAGCTATTTAGTGGCACAATTTGTAGCAAGAAAAATTAATGGCATTGCATTCTCAGCTTATGTGAAAAGGAACTGTCGTACTTCAGCAAAACAAATAGAATTCATCCGCCCACATGTAGTAGACTCCTAAACTAATTAAATAGGCTGCTTATCTCAGATACAAAATTCAGGCTTCATCTTTCAAAATGAGAGGTTTGAGGAGGGAAGAATATTATGGTCTATCAGCTACATAGATATATATAAGTGTCTGAATTAATCTTTGGATGTCTCCCAGAGAAACGGAGAAGATTCTCGTGTCTATAGAATACAGAGAGTTACCAGAAATTGTTATAATTTGTACTTCTTAAAAAGACTTTGTTCAAGTTTTCTGTAAGAGATAACACTTTTCTGAGGTCACACAGCTCTAATTTACATTATCAGTACTAATCCTGGAAACTGCATTGTTTTGAATTTAAATATCAGGCTTTTTTCCAGTGGCAAATGCCAATCATCCTTCTTTCTTTCATGAGAACCAGGTGAAGCATGGTGACAGTAAATTGAACCCTGAAGAATATGTCCCCAATACTGTGCATTTAGCCAGTGTCACGTAGAACAAAGACCAAGTTCAAAAGCACGCAGAAAACTTACATTAGTAATGAAGTGAGAGCTTCATAATTATAAAAGGAAAAGATCCTAAGGGAGTTGGGAAGAAACTAAACTGTAAGCAATACATAAATAGTATTTTTGTCTTGTATTTCCTGGGTCCCCTCTGTGGTGCCTAGTACTGTGTCTTGACAGGAGTAAGTTACTACAGGCCATGGATTCCAGAATTTAATGTGCTGCTGAAATTTTTGTACAATTTGAGAGAAAGAGTGAGCCTTTGAAACTGCCTAAGATCTGAACAACTCTTAATATCTTTTGCTGTTCCTCAGAGCTTTCATCACTTCTTCAGCAGCCAAACTGCACAGCTGCTGCAGGGATTGGCCCCAAACTCCTGACTGCTGTGAGCGTGCCTTGTCTGTTCAGGGTTGAGCACCAGGTTTGCATCTTCTCTTGGAAGCTGACAGGAAAACTGGTCAGAAACACAGAGGCAAATCCAGGGGTAGTCTTGGAAACATGAATCAGGGAAAAAAAACTGTAAAGCTGCTCTTCAATCACCTGGCACAAAGTATTGTCATTTTTATCTGATCTGCCCAACACCTTGGTGATCTGCAATCAAACAGTAACAACAGTTAAATGTAATGATTTCACAACATTCTCTAGATATAAGAAACACAGGCAGGTGTTATTTAAATGCATTGATTCAGACACCTTGAGAGTTAAATTGACCAGAAACAGTATGAAGTAACATAAGGAAAATAACAAAAAATAACATTTCTTACCCATGTCAAAACAAATCATAGATAAGAAGAAAATAACTGCTTAGTCTAGACCTTATCCAAGAGGCTATGCTAAATAAATATATTTAAAGCTTTTAAATCTGTAACAATCAGACTGATAGGGGACTTCAGCATACAATGATGTTTTTTGTGGCATCCTCAGAAGAGAAGTGCTCTTCTACATTTGGTTCATGAGTTACCACACAGAGCAAACTGAGGTGTCAGAGTTCAAGTAATAGCTTCAGTAACACTATAGATATTAAAAAATCTGTGTTGTATTCAGACAGTTAAATAGGTTTAGAGCCAGAGACTGCCACCAATGGTGTGAAATACCCGTGGATATATCCTGTGAGATAGCAGTGGGTATCAGAGCATGGAAAATGAAAACTCTCAAAGAGAAAAGTGCAGACACACAAATGTCCACAAGTGGAGGACAAAAACAAAAGGCAACACACTACAGCAAAACAAATATCGTCCTGAGAGATATCCTGGGGGAAGATTAGTTAAGATGCAAAATACTCAAGAATAATGTTTAAGTGCCAATTAGTGAGACCCCCACTCCTGGAGCAGCATGCATCTACTTCTAGGTAGCTCATGCAAAATCATCATAGAGTTATGCCCACTGGGAGCAGGTGCTTCAATTAGAGGTTACATTTATAATGTAATTAAATACCTCATTTATTAAAAGGAATGCAAATCACCTCAGTTTCTAAGTGGCAGCAATGGCATTTAGAGCACACTAGGCAACACCTTTGTTTTAGGAATTAAGCAACGTGTGCCCTCGATGATAGCAATTCCAAAATGGCCTGTTGCTCACTGGTCTCTTGAGAACCCCAGTGAGCATAAAAAGTGAGAAATGGGATCAAAACATTTATGAGAGACAGCTGGGACAGTCACAATAAATTGTATTTTGAGGAGGTTCTGGAGGTTTTTCAATTTTTCCTTTTTATATCAAGAACTCAACACAATTATTTATTTTTTTAAAAATCTTTTTTATACAAAAACCTTTAGTTGTTTTGTTGGTTTTTTTTTTTAGTATTTCATCAGTTTGCAGCCATAGTGGCTTGCCTTAACTCTGAGAGTAGAGTCACCTCTTTGAGCTGTTGTGCCTTTTGTGCCTGTTCCTCAGTAACTCTCTCATGTGCAATTGAGCATCTGGTTGATGGCTACCATTCCCATTGCAAGACCAATTCTGATGATTTGTTGTAACAGTAAATCCCATAATGTAACAGGGAAAGATTAGAAACAAGCAGCCCTGCAGAATTGCTAAAATACATAATCATTTGTACTGGTGTTTAACTCATCTTCAATATGGTCCATTGTTAACAGGAGAGCTGCTTCACCACGGGAAGTTATTTATGCATTGGATAGACATGCTGGGAAAAAACAGGCCAAGCAACACCAAAATATCCAATACTATAATAAGACTTACATAAAACAAAAGGATGTCATGTATCTTCTCACAGCATTATTTAAAAATATTGCTCATTTACTTAGGTGGGAAGATGGGACAATCTCTCACTGGAAAAATTCTGAAACAAAAAAGAAAAACAAGGATCAAGCACTGCTACAGCACCTCTCTCCCTCCAGCCCAGGAGCAAAACGTGGCAATATCTCCATGCAGTGACACACCTTCAATCCAGAGCTCCCAGAATCCCTGGTGAAGCAGTTCTCACCTCGTATTTTTGCCTTTTTTCTTCTTGTCTGGGAGTGAAAGTGTGCAGCTCAGTGGCTGCCCATGCAGACTCCAGTGAAGTCAGCTGGACTCTGGTTTTGTATAGGCAAGTATCTCCCAATTGCTGCAATGTTAAAACCAAATTCTGCAGCCTGCAAAACACAATAAGGACATCTTCCTTAATGCTTTCTGGTTTAATTTTCAGCTTGTTTACCCTCCTGTCTTTCCTCACTTGATTGCTATTAGATGATTTAATAAGAACACAAATAACCCTCACCAAAACAAAAGTAGATGGAAAGGTGTCCTGGTTAAAATGTTTTCTTCTTTGAACTCAGGTAATCACATCTACTCAAATTCTCATCTCCTGATAAAGCATAAATAGTCTATTGAGGCCATGAGAAGAAATGATTTACAGCTGCCTTTTTCAAGTGCTTTATTAACTGTATGCAATGTCTATTGAAATAGCATGCTTTCCTCCAAATGTGTAAAGGCACAGAGGCCTGATACAGCAGGCTGGGGATTTTTGCTGATTATCATTTGATTATCTGGGATTTTAAGAACATATGTGATAAAGATCATGTTACTTATGTATATACATTTTTCTACTTACACATAAGAGTGTTTTCTTTGCCTGTTTTGGTGTATTTCCAATACAATATTCTTCAGAGACATAACATTTTCACCACTTTTTTATATATGGTATTTCATGCTGTTACTTATAACAGCATGAAATACCATATATAAAAAAGTATATGCACCATAATACTTGCGATCTGCACCATAATCTTGAGATCTAAGCAGAGAATCAGAAAACCAGTGTGAAAAAGTGGGGATCCTTCATACCTAACACCCATCTGTACATTGAGTTCAGACTACGTAACTTTTAATACTTGTTCATTTCAAATGTGTTTTTCTTTGCCTCTTACCTCAGCCCAGGAAAAGCCCTAGAAGTCAATTTAATTCAAAATGCTGGTGATGAATAGCAGTTTGCTCTGGAAAATGAACAAATGTAGAGCACTGTCAGACCTCTGGCTGGTGCCACACTGACCCCATAGAGTAGTGCCCATGAACATTTCTAAACTCTTTTTACCTTAGTTAGGATGTTGCTACCACAATATACAATTTTACTGCTTTGAGAATTTCCTGATTTCTACATAGTAAGGTTCTTTTTTTTTCCCATCCATAAAACACTTTGAGAGTTTTATACCATCTGTGCAGAAAAACCTAGGCAGGTCACCTGTTGGCTTCCAGATGGAACATAAATATTTGGCTTGGGTTATTGCAGTTTAAAATAAAACTGCAGTGGCATACTACCACTGAACTATACCTCTTATTTGCTGACCTGGCATCAACCTTGGAAAACAACTCCTCTTCTGTTCTGATAAAACCCAAGCAAGTTGTTCCATATTATTTCATATGTTCTCTTACCTTGCACAGACAGGGCTTTTAATTTGTCAAATATAATTGAGTTTGTATTGAATAAACAAAAGAAATATGTGAAAAATTAATGAACAAGAGGGAAACAAAGAACAGATAGTTCTTAAGGGGAATGACCACTTTATCTCTGTAAACCTCAGATTTATGACAAGGGCTTAAAAAATCTGTTTCCAGGCAAATTTTCAAGTCTATGCAAATCACATATACCAGCCTGAACATCTATTTAAGTAAGTGAAATCTGCTAAACATCTCAGACAGTCATCATGAGGGTTTTACCTGGATCCACAAACATGAAGACATCATCTGCTCTATTGAGATAAAACCAGGTCATTCCCATGGCATAACCAGGTCTGAAAATGGACTGATACAAGATACTGCATACTATGAGACTGGGAGCTTTCAAAGTAATGAATTTTTACATAAGCAAGAGAAAATGTCAACACATATGAGAGCTAGTAGTACTGTCTATGTATTTGCATATGCTGCAGTAGCATTTACCAGTTACAGTTAAAGGGACAGTGACTTCTACAGCAAAACAGGAGTTAGCAAATAAAA